>CM060948.1:317268029-317315529 GCA_030765055.1 Mantis religiosa
GGTGTCGTCAATCCGGGGTAAGGGGATACAGTCCTTCCGTATGACAGTGGTCAGCTTCCTGTAGTTCACGCACAAACGTAGTTCGCCGTTCCTCTTTGTCACCAGAACTACAGGGGAACACCAAGGGCAGTGATACTCTTCAATTACTCCCCTGGATTTCATGTCATCTAGCATATCCCATACCTAATGCTGTTTTACCAGTGGAATGCGTCTAGGTGGTTGCCGAATAGGCCGGGCGTCTCCGGTATCGATGCGTTGAAGTACCTTGTTCGTGCGGCCGTAGTCACTGTTAACTTGGCTGAACACGCGCTGGTATCCTCTCAGCAGTTGTCAAACCTTCTCGAGCTGTTCTACGTCAAGGTGTACGGCCGCCCTCTCCAATAAGACTTCCAGCTGGAGCCCCAGGTGTTGCGTTGGCACCGGCTCCAGTGTCTTGTCGATTGCTGTTACGCTGACCACGGGCTCGCACGTCCCCAAATTTGTCCCATCCTGGATTTGGTTATCGGTGTCTGTTTGATTGAGCAGCCTCACTGGAACCTCATCTCGGCAAGGAAATAATGTCGTGGCTACAAAGAGTCCGTACACAATCATCTTCTGGTCCAGCATCATGTTCTTCGTCCACTGGCCTTCCAATCGCGCCGTTACCAAAACCTCGCTTCTCGCGGGGACCACCACGCCTTTCTTCAAGATGACCCTGCAGATTCTAAGGAGCCATCCAGTTGCCGGAGTTTCACCTCTTCTCCATTGAGCTGCAAGACCTTCCTGCCGACGTCGACCGTTGCCTCCTGACTCCTGAGGGCATACAATCCCAGTATCACCTCCTCAGCCAACTTCGCGACGAACACACAATGACGCACAGCACTCCGTCCCAAGGTCAACTTCAGCGAGGTGTCCACCGATGCCGTCACTAGCTGGTATAGTCGGCTCAGTTTTCTTGACGTCAAACCCTTGGCCACGTCAGGTCCGATAATGGTCACAGCTGCCCCAGTGTCTACGAGCACGCGGCACGGTTTCCCGCTCACCCAACCGTCCGCGATGAGGATGTCATCCATACGCCGGCTGACGGCGCGCAGCGTCACTCGAGGGGATGCTGGTGATGGCGCCGATGTGATGGTGCCCCTCTCCACGATGGCTCTTACTCGTTTTCCGGCTACTCTTCCTGGTGTGGGTAGTCTCTCTCCAGGTGTCCCGGCTGTCCACACCCCCAACACCGGTCACCAGGTCTTGGCCGGTGTCCCTCAGCTGGTATTCTCTCTCTCCACTGTAGCGGATACTCCGCGTTCTGGACGTCGGAGTAGCCCTCAAATTAGCCGCCCCCATCCTTAATGCTGCTGGTAGCGCCACGTGGATAGCTTTGTAATCGCCGAGCGTTAGGCGCTGACGAATCTCCATGTCTCGTACCCCGTCGAAAAAAGTGTAGTCACCTCTCGGGATAATAACTCTGGTGGGAGGTCGACTAGGCCTTTGCTGGCCAGCTGCTCCATTGCCAGTCCAAACATCTGTAGTATCTCCTCTGGCTGCTGCGACCTTGATTTCAGCTGACATCTGTACGCTGCAGCTAAGCGGTGGTTTCCAAAGCGGTTCTCCAGGGCCTCCCAGATGTCCTTGTGTGCCGCGCTGTCTGGATAGCGTTCACGACTCCTGCGCCCCCTCCCTGGAGGATGGCTATTAGCTGTGCGGCCTCTTCCTGCGGTGACCACTTATCGTGATTGGCCACTGTGTCGACCTGCCGGTGGAAGACTTTGAAAGTTGTCGCGCCGTCGTATTTAGGAGGTTTGACGCGCGCAGATTATGTGTCGCGTCCCGGCGCGTCGCTTCAAGGCCTTCAACCTCCTGCCGTCGATGTCCTCTACCATGGCGTTCAGGGACTTTGTGTTGCTATCGGCCTTTCCCCTCCAGATTGTTAACGCGGCTCACCAGGTCTTCGATATCTTCCACCACAGCGTTCAAGGTTTTGGTGTTATTGTCGGCCTTTCCCTCTAATTCGTTAAGGTGCTCGTCCACTTTACCCATCCGCTTGCCCAGCTCCGCGACGTCATCCCTTACGTCGGTCAACTGCTCTTCAGACTTTGCGGTGAGGGCCTCGTTTGCCGCTTTTATTTCCGTGGTCAATTCGGTCATCTTGGTGGTCAGGCTCATGTTTGCAGCTTCCGTCTTCGCTGTTAATTCGGTCATCTTCGCGGTCAAATTGTTACTCACCATCTCCAAATTCTCTTCCATTTTCTCGGTGATGTTATCGTTAGCCGCCTTCATTTCTTTCAATTCGGCTGTGAGGTTGTCCATTTTCTGTAGATTCTTTTCCAATGCAGCCTCCATGTCGTAATGTCCCACTTCCGACACCATATGTGACTTTTTGTGTTCGTAGAATTAAAAGTCCAATTTGCGGAAAATTGTTCTTTATTTGCGTAGAAATACACTTCGTAGCAGCAGAATTACTTCACATACACAATGACGATCTACCAAGGTCAATGACCAAAACAAACAGCGTTCTGATTACATCTGTTTACAGCATTCCTGTTACAACTTCTGTACAGCTGTTTTCTACTACTGCTCTGTTTACGACTGACTTTTGGCGAGTCGTCGCTTCCTTAAATAACTCACTGATAATTCGAGACTGTTTCGTAACATTCAAGAAATCGAATTTTCTATCACATGTCACCAGATAAAACACGAAAGTTCTAAAATGTAACTTCATATGTCTCGCAGAGTCTTTTTATCTCCGGTGGTTTGTTTGTCTGCTTATGCAAGCGTTGTGTCTCCGTGAAACACTATCCGTCTGTTATCTAGTGCACCGTCGCCGCGAAAAAAATTTCAGTTAAGCTGGGCTTAATGTTAGTAATTTTTACTCTTAAGTCCATTGGCAAGTGCATTGGTATGTACGTCTCTCTCTCTCTCTCTCTCTCTCTCTCTCTCTCTCTCTCTCTCTCTCTCTCTCTCTCTCTCTCTCTCTCTCTGTTTAATGGCTTGATGTGGCACAACACTGAAAATGTTTGCTCGCACATACAGGTGGTTGGAAAGGACATAATATACGTCCTTTGGTAGCAAGTTATACAACCTTCCGTCGCTGCTACATGCTCCCAACTGTTACCTTGATTGCATCCCACAGCTGTGTTACATCGTTACGACATAGCTGTGTAAGAAATGTTAACTAAAACAAATATAATTCGGCACCGAGTAGATAAGTGACTCAGTAAATAAAATTCTACGTTTTCTAGAGCTTTAATTGAACACTATAACTTGACTTAAGGGACCCCCTCGTGGACTCCCTGATTTCCCCACGCGGATCCGCGGGGGTCCGCGGACCACACTTTGAGAAGCACTGATCTACGCTACCGAGGCAGACTTTGAAATAACGGGCCAGTCCTAACATATAGAATAAACCTGTCGTCGCACACAAAAGGTTGATCTGTGTGGATTGAGCCAGTTGCATATATTCCTTCTTATTTGTCGAAATTTTCAATAGGTACTTCTAATTTTCTCAAATTAGATTGAATACTGTGATTATATTACGAGTTAGCTCTCCTTTGTGGACTGTCTGTGTTTAGCTGTTTTACAGCAAGTGGTCTACACGCACAATCCTGATATCGAACACAGTAGGTTGCAGAAGCAAGGTAAAATAGGCCGAAGAGGGAAAGAAACTGCGTCAGAAGAGAGGAAAATAGTAATTAAACTACATAATGAATTCCAAGCATTTTCGGAGATATATCAGATAGCGGGGAAACCGCAGTCAACGATTCAATACATCATCGACAGAATAAGAGCCAGAAAATCTGTTCTAAATACACCCAGGAGTGGTCGACCTAAAGTCCTCAATGTTAAAGATGAAAGCAGCATTCTTTGCTGCATTAAAAAGGATCCACGAATGACTGTTCTTCAAATTGTTTCTGAGCTACAGAAGACAGGAATTAATGTTTGAGCTAGCATTGTGGGAGTTGTTTACAACAAGAAAGGTTACAACGACAGAGTAGCGCGTAAGAAGTTCTATGTCAGCCCACAGAACAGCAAAAAGTACCTAGAATTCGCTCGTAAGTACCGTGATGAGGGTGTGGACTTCTGGGAAAAAGTTGTATGAACCGATGAGAGCTTTTTCAAGATATTCGTTGCGGATCGCAGTCGCAAGGTATGGAGGAAAAAAATGGAGCTGGAGCCAAAAAAGTATTGTTTCCACATTAAAGCACGGCGGAGGATCCGTCCTTGTCTGGGGTTATGTAACCGCATCAGATGTTGGTAATCTGCATGATATCGAATGAATAATAAATCACAGGAAATACATGGGCATTCTTAAGCAAGAGTTGCATACCAGTGTGGAAAAAATGGGTCCGCAAGAAGATTATGCTTATGCAGGATAATGATTCAAAATATACTGCGCTTAAAACACGACAGTGGATATTATACAATGCTCCAAAACAGCTTCATACCCCTCCTCAATCTCCAGATATTAATCCTATTGAACAAGTGTGAAGTATCCTCGGAAAACGCGTAAGAAAAATGGCAATTTCCAACAAAGAAACACTCAGAACTGCTCTTTCGGAAGAATGGAACCGAATGCCACAGACGGAGGTTAAACAACTGGTCCATTCCTTACCAAGGAGACACGAGCCTATAATTCAAGCTAAGAGGTATCCAATGAAGTACTGAATAGCAGCATTTTTGTTGTACTGTGTTTTGATTTTATGAGCGTACGAATACTTTTTGTGCCCGAAAATTTTGCAAAATTAATTTTATTTTTATATAAGTGACATTTTGTTTGTACATAGTTGCTATTTTCGTATAAAATGTACATTATTTTGAAAATGCCTTCTTTGGAGTCAGTAAGCTTTAATTTAACACTTGAATACTCACCATAGTGTTAATTTTCCTTAAGGTTTTAGCGGTATTCGAATAATTACTGTTCTGATTGTATATATTCCTTGCAGTAAACTGGTACAGGTTCTATTTTAATACTCTATTTAATTCTATTTTAATATGCAGCAGCTATGTATATTCTGTGGCGTTGCATGAACACTTTCTTGTTTTTCAACAATGTCAGTAAGTTGCTTCGAAAATTTAAGGCTTCACTGTTCTGAAAGAATGCCTTTTCAAAGATAGAAAACGCGATTGAATTATAAGGAAATGGAACTTCAAAACTCATCGAGTGTATTAATTCGATTTATTCGCTTCGTATGTCCGTTTCAAATTTGGGAACCTGCAAGAGCATGTTGGGTGCAGATATATTCGTACAAAGAAGCATGCTGCAGCATCACGGATCTGGCATTGCGCTGGACCAGCCTAAAATCTCGTATTGACGTCCTTTATTAACATCCTTTGATATTTAAGTAACCTTGTGTGAGTACGGAGATAAAATGCTGTAAACCTTCAACAAAGGTACGTACTACATAATTTATCGGTAAATATCTTTGCATACCAGTTAAGCACATAACAATTTAATTCATTTAACTGGGGATATTGTATAACAAATTATCTATCCATAGAACTAAATGAAAAGCAGTGTTCATAGTCGGCAAAGAACTGCCCCAACAACATTTCTGCCAACCTCTATAGCGTAGATGGTAGAATGTCTGCCTCACGTTCAAGAGGTCCTGAGTTGGAATCTCGCTCAGGGTGAGTTACCTAGCTAAGTTTTTCCGGCCTTTTCCCTTATTCCAAACGACGAATTTCGGGTAACTCTAAGCTCCATGTTCCCTGGGATAACTTGAGCATTAATTAACCCATTCCAATAATAACTTAAAAAGTTAAAGAACTTAAATTGCAAAGAAAAAAATTCTGCATGCAATTTATTCAAATTTCGAATTCATACAAGCTTATAATTATTAAATATACCAATCTGTTGAGTGGAGTTTGAAAATATGAGGACTGTTCAATAAAGAATGATCATAATTTCTTTTTGACAACGTACCTTTACCCATCCACATAATTTTTCTTGTCCTTCTCAAAATAGTGTCACCTGAATGCGGTGCAGTTGTCCCAGTATTTCTGCCAGTCTAAAAAGACATGCTGGAAACCATTTTGAGAGAGATCCTTCAAAATCGCCTCCGGAGCCTTCACCAGTGCTTCTGATGATGGATAATACCTCACACAAAGGTGTTTTTTCAAGCTAGAGAATAAAGAAAAGTCACATGGGGCTAACTCCAGATTATAGGGAGAGTGAAGGATGCACTTCACATTTATTTTTGCAAGATTTTCAGAAAAACAACATTGGCAATATGATAAACCATTCCAGGAATATCAAAGAATGAGATGACCATAACTTTCCCAGCTGAAGCAACCACTTTTACTTTTTGGATGGTTAGTGATGAAGGAGATTTCCCCACTGAGCTTTGTTGTTTGCTCTCAGGATCAAAATGATGTAGCCAAGTTTCATCAGCAGTCATTACATTTTAAAGAAACTCTGGATCCTTCTCTAATATCAACTTTAACTGCATGTTACCTCCATTGTAGCGGTAGGTGATACTGAACATTTCTGAACTTGCCTGGTTCTCACAGGTGGTAACCAGGAGTACCAACAATGAATCTACTGTGGCTTTCTTGTTTCACATTAAGCTAACAGAAAATCATAAGACTGAATTTTAGTGCGAAAGGTTAAGACCGTAAAAAATTATGATCATTCTTTATTGAATAGCCCTCGTACATTATACATATTGAGAAACTTTGTACTTTGATAATGTCCTTGGAGATTCAAGAATAGGGGAATGCAGTAGATATGCAACAGTCAACAAACCAAAAGTTCTGTGTTGTGCTAGCTCTCTTGGCATAAATGTAGTTTTATAAATTTATTTCAAGTTTTTATATGACTGTCAGATTTGTAAGGGACAGAGGTTGTCCTGTTAAAAAGGAAAAACAAGACTAGACAGGTGTAGTTGAACATTGTCTTACCTTCGCATTATTCAAGAATAAAAATACTGGCTGTTCGAGTAAAGAAGTTAGCAATGCTGCAGCTCGATATACAGGTATCTGTTTATTTCACCATTTGGTTAGCTTTTCTTCTTTAGGGCAGCATTAACAATAAGAATAACTAATGACAGATCTGGCAATAGCGGTAGGTAGGCTCATTACCCCAAAACAGCTATACCTTTACACGAGAGCATCCATGCGCAGGGATGTGATGAAGCCAACTTCCTAAAAATATTGCTGGCTCACCCCATAGTTGCATACCTTGAGCACCTGCCTGTTGTACAGAGGGTCCCAATAGGGGAATGGAACTCTTTTCTAGCCAAAATTATTCCCTATCCTTCCTATAATCTAGAAGTGTGAATGTGTGTGTCTTGTGCTTTGCATTATATGGATTGACTTAATAGTGATCTGTGCTATAAAGCCCTATGCTGGGAAAAATACGAGTCAGTTGTAGAATTTAATGCCATGCTGGCACTGCCATAATAGGTCAGTGTATCATTGCCAGAGTTTGATATGTAGATGACATCTTTGCAATAGTACCAAAAAACACACCGGTGATGCACTAAACCTTTAAGTATTCAAGAAAAAAGCATCAAGTTCACTGTAGAAATAGAAAAAGACGGGTAATTTCCAATTTTATCTAAAATAATTAGAAACTAAACAGAATAAACATTGGCATTTACGGAAAACCAACACAGACAGACAACTACATAAAAGCTAATGGTTACAGCCCAAGATTCCACAAAGAGGCAATCTTCAATAGTTTAACAAACAGACTGGTCAACATCCGTCTCATAGCAAAAGAATAAAAAAAAGAATACAGCAAAATTATTGAAATAGCACAAAAATGACTTTTCCTAAATCCTTAGTAGACAAAAGGTGAACATAGCAAAATAAAAAAAAAGCTAATAAAGGAAACCACAACCCTCTCAGCTACAGAAACTAATATGATTTTCAAAAAATTCACTTACCATCCATGGGCCATTGATAAATTAAAAAAAGTCTTTAAAAGAACAATACATTGAACTGGCACCAGTCAACCATTACCACTAGATGAAAGAGCCCCTTTCATGCTGACCTTAGCCTATATATGGCTAGTGTGAAGAAATGATTAACTAAAATAATAAGAGCTAAATTATGAAGCCTGGGCTCAAGAACTTAAAATAGTAAGTCTCCTCAAACGGTGTATCTCGAATGCAAGAGCCCCTAGTGGTCTACCGGGGAAATATACGAGTCAAATGGAGAATTTATTGACAGGACGGCACGTTGCAGTAGCATGCACGTTGATTGCACGTTGGCCATGGTAGCTCAATGGGTTAGAGCGACTGGATGGAAACCAGTACATTCGTGGTTCAAATCCCGGCCGTGGCATTGAATTTTTCATGTTGACTCTATCAAAGACCTTAGCCTGTATATGAATAGTGTGAAGAAATGATTAATTTCCATCAATTAACTAAAATAATAAGAGTTAAATAATGAAGCCTGGGACACAAGTACTTACAATAGTAAGTCGCCACAAACGGTGCATCTCGAATACGAGAGCCCCTAGTGGTCTATCGGGGAAATATACGAATCAAATGGAGAATTTAATGTCAGGACGGAACGTTGGCAATGGTAGCTCAATGGGTTAGAGCGACTGGACGGAAACCAGTACATTCGTGGTTCAAATGCCGGCCGTGGCATTGAATTATTCATGTTCACTCTACCTATCAAGAACCCAAAATGTTTCCTCTGGAAAATATTATTTTTTTTTCAACAGTATAGCACAGGTACTGGTGTTAGGGGTCACAGATTCCACTAGCCCAGAAATTTGGGGCCAAGGAAGCTGAAGTACTAAGGTTGAGCAGTCAGCCCAATGCCTGGGATGACAGCGAGAGAAGTTGATGATGGAGCAATTGGTGGAATGAATGGGGGGGTACTGGAGGACCCAGAGAAGAGCTGCCCCAGTTCAGTGTTGTACACCACAAATATTGCTTTACGGTTGCCTGGGATTTAACCTGGGCCACCTTGAAGAAAGCTGAGCTGTCTAACCATTCAGACCCAGCACCTTCTAATAAATAAGCTTTACACTATCTCAAAAAAAAAAAAACTAGATTAAACTGCCCGGAGACGATGTATAAGTTCCATGTATTTAAAAGTAAAATTAGAAACTTAATCATATATATATATATATATATTTTCACCCAATTTGCGGAAAGCCCGACCAACGACACCTGAGAAGGGACAAGAGGCAGCCGTGCCACACCCTCTCATTAATCTGAGTCACTAACTGAGGGGTTGAAGGGAAGTGTCACTTGTCGCTGACCGCCTCTTTCCCCTTCCCCTGTCCTCTTGAACTTTCGCGATAATTCACTGAAACCAGACTTCTAGAAAACAGTGATATACCTATAAAAAGGGCTGCAGTGAGTGAATTGAGGCAGTCAGTCAGCTCTTGGCAAGCAGCGTAAGAGTGCAGTACTAGTGTACGACGAGAAGGCTGTGTACGTGCATCGGAGGATTTTACGTAATTGCGAGAGTAAAGTGGAATTGTAACGGACGAACTGGGGAATCGTAATTGTGTGCATTACGTAATTCTGTTTAATTGGCAGGTGTTAAACTGTAAGTTGGTGGAAATGAAGAACATTTCTGAGTGGTGCAATTGGTTTTTTCATTTCACGAACCCACAAAGTCACACTAATGTCAGAAAGCGGGACGACAACATCACCGAACATTACAGCCATGGACGCGGCATTGGAAAAGATTTTGGAGAAGATGATGGAAATGAAGGCAGAACTGACAGAAATGAAGACGGCCAACGGGAACATCACCGAGAAGATGAAAGAAATGAAGAATGAGTTAACAACAAAAGCAGAAGTGGCAAACAACAACTTGGCCACGACAATGACCACAAAAGACGGCCGAACTGACCACAGAAATGAGGGCAGCGAACCACAGTCCGGCCATGGAAATGAAGGAGGCGAACGAGGTCCTCACCGCCAAATTTGAGGAACAGTTTCCCGGCGTTAGGGATGACGTCGCGAAGCTGGACAAGCGGATGGGTCAAGTAGACGACCTGCTTAGTGATTTAGAGGAAAAGGGTGACAATAACGCCAAGACCCTGAACGCCGTGGTGGAAGACGTCGAAGACCCTGCGAACTGCGTAAACAACATGAAGGGAAAGGCCAACAGCAGCGTCAAGTCCCTGAACGCCATGGTGGAGGACGTCGTCGGCAGGAAGCTGAAGGATTTGAAGGCCGACGCGCCGGGACGCGACACAACATCTGCGCGTCAAACCTCCCAAATATGACGGCGCGTCAACGTTTGAAGTCTTCCGCGGCCAGTTCGACGCAGTGGACCAGCACAACAAATGGTCGCCAGAGGATGAGCTACACAGTTAATAGCCAGCTTCCAAGGACGGGCCGCGGAAGTCCTAAACGTGGTGCAGACAACGGTGGCGCCCAAGGACATCTGGGAGGCCCTGGAGAATCGTTTCGGAAACCACCGCTTAGCCGCAACGTACCGCAGCCAGCTAAAGGCAAGGTCACAGCAGCCGGAGGAGACGCTGCAGGAGTTCGCCCTAGCAGTTGAACAACTGGCAAGCAAGGCCCTAGTCGACCTCCTACCAGACTTCGAGAACGAGGAGTGTCCGCTATACCGGAAACAGAAGACCAGCCGAGGGACGCCGGCGAAAACCTAGTGGCCTGTGTTGGGGATGTGGACAGCCCGGACACCTGCAAAGAGACTGCGTACACCAGGAAGAGAAGCCGGAAAACCAGTAAGTGCCGTCGTGGAGAGGGGCACGTCGGCGCCATCAGCACCATCCGCTCGAGTGACACTGCGCGCCGTCAGCCGGCATATGGATGACAGGCTCATCGCGGATGGTTGGGTCAGAGGAAAGCCGTGCCGCGTGCTGGTGGACACCGGGGCGGCCCTGACCATCATCAGACCTGACGTGGCGAAAGGTTTGCCAACAAGGTAGCCGAGCCTAGCATACCAGCTCCTCATGGCATCGGGCGAAACCTTACCTGTGGAGGAGGCCCTGCTGAAGCTGACCTTGCGAAGGAGCACCGTACGTCTGTGGGTGTTCGTCGCGAAAGTGGCTGAGGAGGTGATACTTGGCTTGAATGCCCTCAGGAGCCATGAGGCGACGGTCGACGTCGGCAAGAAGGTCCTGCGGCTCAACGGAGAAGAGGTTATACTCGGTAAACCAGAAGAGCGCCTTGGAATTTGCAGGGTCGTCTTGAGCGAAGACGTCGTTGTCCCCGCGAGGAGCGAGGCGCTGGTGAGGGCGCGACTGGAAGGCCAGAGAATCAGGTACATGATGCTGGAGCAGAAGACGCCTGCACACGGACTGTGTGTAACCAGGGAATTTCTGCCGGCTGTGCCGTGAGAAGGTGCCAGTGAGACTGCTAAATCCAACGGACACCGATCACGACGTCCAGGCCGGGACGGAGTTTGGAACGTGCGAGCCCGTGATGAGCGTAACAGCAAACGACAAGGCACAGGAGCCGGTGCCGACGCAACACCTGGGGCCACGGCTAGAAGGCCTACTGGAGAGGGCAGCCGACCACCTGACCGCAGAGCAGCTGGAGAAATTTCGACAACTACTGAGGCGATACCAGAGCGTCTTCAGCCAAGGCGACAGTGACTACGCCCGCACTGACAAAGTGCTTCACCGCATTGACACCGGCGACGCCCGGCTTATTCGGCAACCACATAGACGCGTTCCGCTGGCCAAGCAAGGGGCGGTGCGAGACATGCTGGAGGACATGAGATCCAGTGGAGCGATTGAAGAGTCTGACAGTTCTTGGTGTTCCGCTGTAATCTTGGTTACAAAGAAGAAGGGCGCGCTGCGCTTCTGCGTAGACTAAAGAAAGCTGAACGCTGCCACCCGGAAGGACTATTTCCCCTTAAACCCGTATTGACGACACCCTGTACACGCTAGCTGGTGCACAGTGGTTCTCGACTCTCAACCTGAAGTCCGGCTCCTGACAGGTAGCTCTAGACCCAAGAGACAAGGAGAAGACCGCAATCTCGACAGGCCAAGTGCTCTGGCAGTTCACGGTTATGCCGTTTGGCCTCTGCAACGGACCAGCTACCTTCTAACGCCTCATGGAGTCAGTGATGAGAGGGCTGACTTACGACGCCTGCCTGCTACAACTGGACGACACCATCATCATCGGTAGGACTTTTGAAGATCATCTCGAGAATCTGAGTAAAGTCTTACAGAGATTGCAGGCGACCAACTTAAAGCTGAACGCGAAGAAGTGCCATCTTTTCCGCAAGGAAGTTAGCTACTTGGGCCACATAGTCTCAGCAACCAGAGTGGCCACAGACCCGGAGAATACACAGGCAGTGAGAGATTGTCCTCGCCCACAGAATAAGAAATAGTTGCGCAGTTTCCTGGGGCTGTGTAGTTATTACCGCCGCTTCATAAAGGGGTTCTCCAACATCGCAACACACCTCACCCGCCTGACAGTGGACCACCGGAATTATGGGTGGACGGAGGACGCCGAAGAGGCTTTCCAAACCTGAAGAAGACCCTGCGCAGTGCTCGAATTTTGGGATTTCCACAACCAGCCTTCATTGTGGAAACTGACGCCCGCGATTATTGCATTGGAGGCGTCCTATCACAGGTCCAGGACGGCCATGAGAGAGTGATATCCTACTACAGCAAGACGCTATCCAAGGCAGAGAAGAACTACTGCGTCACCCGACGAGAATTATTGGCGGTGGTAAAGACCTTGGAGCACTTCTACAAGTACCTGTACTGTCAGCCATCCCACCTGAGGACTGACCATTCCGCCCTAACCTGAAAGGTCAGACGGCACGGTGGGTCCAGAGGCTGCAGGAGTACGACTTCCCCTCGGAACATCGTAGAGGGAAGAGCCACGGTAACGCAGACGCCATGTCCCGAAGACCCTGTTCAGAAGAGTGCGGCCAGTGCACAAGAGTGGAAGAGAAGGAGCGTGCCGCAGCAGTCCGAGTAGTTGTGGCAGTGGCTGCGGACGGCTCGGATAGCGCAGGCCTGAGGAGGGAGCAGCTGGCGGACGCAGACTTGGGGCCACTCTTGAGGGAAGTGGAAGCAGGGACGAGACCAACCTGGGAGGACATCGCACCGAGGAGCGCCTCCTACAAGTCGTACTGGGCCCAATGGGACTCGCTGATGACCAGAGAGGGCGTGCTGTTCCGGGTATGGGAGTCACCCGATGGGAAGACGCAGAGAGAACAGTTGGTACTTCCCCGGAGTAAGGTCCTGGAAGTCCTGGAGGAAGTGCACGCCAGTACTTCAGGGGGACACCTGGGAGCGAACCGAATGATTAACAAACTACGGCAGCGCTGCTACTGGCTGAGACTCCGAGCAGATGCTGAGAGATGGTGTCGTCAGTGTCACGTGTGCGCGGCGAGTAGTGGCCCCCAGACAAGGAGCCGGGGTCGCATGCAGTAGTACAACGTCGGAGCGCCATTTGAACGGATCGCCGTTAACATTGCTGGACCGTTCCCAGTTTCCGACTGAGGCAACAAGTACCTAATGGTGGTCGTGGACTACTTCACCAAGTGGCCGGAGGTGTATGCCATCCCAAACCAAGAGGCAAAGATAATCATAGACTGCCTCGTGGAGCTAGTGTTCTGTCGATTTGGGGTGCCGTTAGAGCTACACAGTGACCAGGGTGCCAACTTTGAGTTCAACCTAATGAAGGAGGCACTACAAAGGCTTGGGGTGAACAAGACCCGCACGACGCCTCTACATCCCCAGTCGGATGGCATGGTCGAAAGGTACATCAAGACCTTAGAGGAACACCTGAGGAAGGTCGTGGCCAGCCATGAGCGAGACTGGGACGTCAGGGTACCTCTGTCCTTGCTGGCCTACCGCTCGTCTATACACGACACAATTGGGAGGACACCAGCCAGCTTAATGTTCGGTTGATAGGTACGCCTCCCTTGTAACCTTGCTTTTGGAAGCCCTCCGGAAGTGAAACAGTCAGCGACCGAGTATGTAGAGAACTTGGTGGACCATCTCCACGACATGCACGAGATGGCTCGCCAGAACATCCAGAAGGCGAGCGATCGCATGAAGACCAGGTATGACAGGCAAGCCAACAGCCAAGGGTACCAGCAAGGTGACCTGGTCTGGTTGCACCGTCCTACCCGGACCAAGGGACGCTGCCCGAAGCTCCAGCAGCCATGGCAAGTACCGTACCGGGTGGTGAAGGGGATTAACGACGTGGTCTACCGCATCCAGAAGGTTCCCCGAGGGAAGATGTTGGTGGTACACCTGGATCATCTATCCCGCTACGATGGTGCTGTTCGGGACGACCAGCTTTGAGGAGGGAGCAGTGTCAGCCAATTAGCGGAAAGCCCGACCAACGACACCTAAGAAGGGACCAGAGGCTGTCGAGCCACAGCGTCCTATTAATCTCAGTCATTAACTGAGGGGTTGAAGGGAAGTGTCAGTAGTTGCTGGCCGCCTCTTTCCCCTTCCCCTGTCCTCTGGAACTTTCGCGATAATTCAGTGAATCCAGAGACTTCTAGAAAACAGTGATATTCCTATAAAAAGGGCTGCAATGAGTGCATTGAGTCAGTCGGTCAGTTCTTGGCGAGCAGCCTAAGAGTGCAGTGTTAGTGTACGACGAGAAGACTGTGTATGTGCATAGGAGGATTGTACGTAATTTCGAGGGCAAAGTGGAGTTGTAACAGACGAATTGGTGAATCGTAACTGTGTGCATGACGTAATTCTGTGTAATTGGCAAGTGTTTAACTGTAAGTCGGTGGAAATAAAGAACATATTTGAGTGGTGCATTTGGACTTTTCATTTCACGACCACACAAAGTCACAATATATATATGTAACATGGAATCACTGAAACAAGCTTATGAAACAAATGGCTCCACCAACTAATACAATAGTCATCTTAACTTTTCAAAACTTACTTTACATCTTATTTGCATGTTTAGTTTAACAAAATATCTAACATCTAAGGATAAAGTATCTGCACCACTTTAGCAAAGTCTGAATAAATTGCTTTGAATATAGCATTAACATAGGTATTAAACTGAAATAAAAATGCAGCATTATTATTTTGAAATCAAATTCCATAAATGACAAGTGTCTTTTCAGAATTTATTAAATCTCTTTGATATCAATGTTTAGTTTGATGCAATTTTCTACTCTTGCATATGTGTTATGCAGTAGTATTAATAAAACCAATACTTTCCTATACTTGTTTCTTTTTTCTTGTGAAAGTTGCAATGTTAGAGCAAAGATTATTGTTTCACCTAAATTATTAAAACATATTTTTATGGTCAATTTCTGTTCTTCTTAAACATGCTTGATGCCATGTTCATTTGTTTCAGTTCAGTTTGTGTGATTTGTCATCACATATACCTTCGATTCATTGTATTGTAACAGCATGTGTATGTGCTGTTTTGTTGAAATGGAAGGTTTTGCTGCTGTTTGTGAAGGATGAAGAGAAAGTAGGAAAGCAATTGAGCAAAACCAAAACCAAATCAAAACATGAATCTGAAAAACAAGCAAGGTTAGTTAAATTCAATTTTAATGGGTATTACAATTATTAATGCACTGTTGATCAGAACAGTGTTACAGCAATACTTACATTCTCCAGCTTCATAACTTTTTTCCCTACTTACTTCACCAATCTTGGTTTTGGGAGTTGTTTGGGTTTACTAGCTTGGAACGTTGGGTGAGGGAGCTGAAGCATTGACAAGATAGAGGAAACCAGGGTTGAGGGGGAGCCCAATGCCTGGGATAAGAGGGAGAAACGCGGATGATAGTATGAGGATAAAATAAATTATAAGAACGATAACTTATTGTGTAATTTGTGGAATGATGGTGGGGGAAACCAAAGGTCCCGGAGCAAACCCACCCCAGTGCCATGTCGTCTGCCACAAATCACACTTTGTGGTCACCTGGAATCGAAACTGGTCCAAATTGTTGAGAGCTGTGCGATCTAATCATTCTGCCAAGGCATGAATTCATAATTTATAAGCCTATAAAGTATAATGATCTTCTTAAGCAAAAAACTCATATCCTCATTTAACCGATTATGAAGTGATAAGCCATCATAATGGACAATGATAAAATTGGGGCAATATTCCGGTATACTTTTCGCTGAGAGCAAACTTGGTGTTTATTGTATCAAAGCAATTAGGTCAAGATGTTCAACTGAGCTATATGATAACAGTACTTTCTCCAAAGGAACTGAAGTAGAAAAAGTTTGATAAGGTCATTGGGATAGATGCAATATTGTTGTAGCAGTGCAAGTTTGTAGCTTTTAAATGTCAATGAATAGGACAGTGGGAATATGGATTCCTAAGGAAAGATTAATATAACTCTTTAATTAATTAATAGAGCAGAATAACTATTAATTTATCACAATTTATTTGTATTGGAACACCACATTGTAGTGAAACAATTATTAAATTATAGATAAGTCATATTTTTACACATCACCTTCACTTATGTACCTGTATTGAGGACATGCTGAAGATGCGAACGATGGTTTATGAAACATGTCCTCTACATAGGTACGTAAGTGAAGCTCAGGTGTAAAAATATGACTCAACTATAATTTAATAAGTAATTAACTATTAATATGAAGAGAATGTCATTCTTACATCTCTGGAACTTCATATTCCTCTTCTTTTTCTAAGGTTTGTTTTAACTCGGTTAACTTTAATATCAGTGTTAGTAAAAGCAATCATTAACTTACTTAAAAGTTATAGGAAGTAAAACGACATTAAATCTGTATTAATTCTGAGAAGTGTATATGTTAGAAGGCCATGTGCCAAGGTTATTTATCCTATATAAATTCAGTAATTCACTTTCAGGTGAAAATGATCTATCACGCTCAGCCTGTTTCTGTTCAGTTTTAAAAGGTTGTTTAGAATAGGACAAATTACTTAGTAATGTAAGACATGAAGCTTTCATGGTGAGCATTATTCATCAAGGCTTTATGAGTAATCAGCCTTGACATTTTTATGAAGGTCGAGCTTTCGGCCATGAAGTCTGGAATGGCTGAAAGCTCAACCATCATAAACCTGACAAAACTGATCACCCAAAAAGCCTTAATTGACACACTTATATATATTGCAAAAGATTTTAAGTCAGATGAAGATATAAGGGATAACAGAGGAAGGAACCATGAAATTGAATGCAATCTAAATATAAAGAAGAAAATTGTCCAGTATATTGTGAAATTAAACACAAAGGAAAGTCATTGCAGTGGAAATAAAAGATTACAGCTTTATTCATCAGCTGATTAAGTATCCTAATAATAAATATAAATGTGAGTCAAACTATTACTCAATGCTCCACTTATTGCTAGTATATACCTAGAACGCATTTCATTAGGATCTTCCTAACATCATTAGCTGTTGTCGACTAATATATTTTGGTTTGGTGAGTTCCTTAAACCGCTACAGCCAATTTATCTATTTCTTTGTTCTTGATTTTCCTAAAATGCTCTTTAAGCCCAATGTTCAAGTGCTATTTAGATTTTCCAATGTAAAGGTTATCACAGCCAGTTGCAGTTTATCCGGTACACACCTGATCTTTTTGTCTGTGGGTGTCTCCTTTGTATTATTTGATTTATTAATGATTTCAAAAGGTGTTGTACACTAAATTTGTTCTGTGGGGCTAAAGCAGCCTACCATTTTTGGAAGGAGAACCATGATATAGAACGAGCAATCCACATATTAAAAAGTGTCCAAGTTGTAGCTGCATTAACCATGTGGGAAAAATCTTCTTAAAGAAATATGAAAGAAAATTCTTTAATTTAATCACCACCTTTGAGGAAAACTCAAACTTCAAGTTCATCAAAATACCAACAGAGGCGCACCTGTCACCTCCAAGGAGTTCACCAAACCAACATCTATTAGTCCACAACAGCTGATGATGTTAAGAAGATCCAAATGAAATGGACTCTAGGTAAATGCAAGCAATAAGTGGACCACTGAGTACCAGTTCGACTCAAAATTATATTAATTTTGTGCTTCATTGTATCATAATCCTTACACATTGGAATCCTAATTACTATTCAATATATCTGCTTCAAGTATTTCTGAAGATATCAAAGTAAAATACCTTTAAATTTGTTTCCACACAAACTTCAGCAATAGTTTCAGATCACCAGAAACTGATATATGTGGTTAGTGTAGTGCAGGGCTAATATGGTAATCTTTGGTTTCCGAGAATATGGACTCCAATCTGGTGGAGGTTAAAGTGCTTTTTTTTTTGACATGAAAGTCCTTAGCATGCTGGTGGTTCTATGTCACTGATCCCAGCATGTACAAAAAAAGAACCTTAAGTCTGCTAAAGCGTCCTGTGTGAAAAATTAAGCAGGTTTTGTTGCCTGATATGAAATGGGATGCCGAGAAAACAGCAGTTAAGGTATCCATAAAAAAGAGATAAATAAACTGTACCCACATTATCCTTCAAATTAAAAATATAGAAAGTATATTTATAAAGAACCACACTTGGCTTAACTGGGTATATACAAAGCAAGATACAAAGCATTCTGGAAACTGATGAAAGAAAGTCCTCCTTGAACTATGTCATATTGCCTTGACAGCATGAGGAGTCATTGCCATTTGTGAGACATACTATTCACACCAAATAGCATTCTATTTTTGTGTATCACTGATTTCAGTATAACCTCTACAGTATACCAATAAATGGAAACTAATTGTTCTTTTGTACTGGCCATGTGTGGGCCAAAGTATTGAAAGGTAGATCTGGAAGATCCATGGTTCCAATCCTAGCTATGCCATTGAGTTTTTCAATCTGACTCTACACTTCTCTACAGTATATTTTAATTGGAATGAGACTGAAGAAGGAAGAAAAACAAATGAGGTTCTATTAGGAAAACTATAATTTTTGGGCAGGGTAAATTTTGGTCTGCACTATATGTGCCACACTATACTGTAACGGGTGCAGAGGGTAGATTAAAATACCCAGACTGTGCAAGCTCTGCTTTCGGGCTTTAGTACAAACCACCTGTGCATATTCAGAGAATTATATTGCATTTTTCAATCAGCAGGCATTCTCTTTTTCCAGCTATCTGAATTTTCTGAGCAGTAGAAAACAATATTGTATAAAACAGAAGTAGTAATCCCAGAGATATTGGGCTACCTACAAGTCCTTAGCCACCATCAAAACACTTGGAGGGAATTGGTGCTAAGGGATGAAAGAAGTAAGAACAAAAAGTGAGCCACCTGTCTTTTTATTCCAAAGAGCAGTATCTGATACTCTAATTTCTAAAGAACCATCATGTATGATTCACTCGTGCATGGGGAGTTGGCTCACCTGTAACGAGATAATTTCAAAAGAAATTTTCTGGTGTTCATATTCTAAATCAAAGCGCTATTTAGAGTTCGATAAATACATTTCTAAAATGGAGCTGTTAAGATCTGTAGATACCACGTATAATACTCACAGACAAAACTCATTATAACATTCAACCTCTTCTAAAAAATTCCCTTAAAAATCTCTTCGATGTGGCTTTGTAAAGCAAATGAGTGGGCTGATTGCATGGCCTTGCGGTATAGCTGGTGATTTAATAAAATTTCATCTGAATTGCCACTTCTTTGTGAAATATATGTACATGAGTTATATCCTTTTTTTCTTATAATTGGAATTTTGTACAGTCCCAGATACTTATAGTAAAAGAAGACCTGATTCCTGATATTCATGCAAAAAATGTGAAACAATGCGTAATGTCTGACTTCTTTAATCTCTTACCAAGAGGCTTCCATGTTCTGAAAGTTCTGCTTGGAATTGTATTTATCGAGCTCTAAATAGTGCTTTAGCATATACAAGGTTGACTCATTTGCCTAATTTTAGCAACAATAGCACTCCACTTTCTGAAATACTTCTTTTTATTCTATAGCATTTTATTTGTTTTGGATTAATGTTTGATATTACAGTGTGCAGTATGCATGTATGCTAAGCAACCATTTTAAATTCTATAGAACTAGTTTCAGAATACTTATATAAATTCTGGTAACATGCCAAACTATTCTGGTTTCTTAATCTATTTGTGGACTATAAAGAGCACCGCTATTAAGAACCAAAGTATTTTAATTTTGGTGTAATACATCACGTAGAGCTACTTTATAGAATAAGTAAAATTTTATATAAATTATGAATTACAGTAAAAGATATAAAGAAGTATTTGTGAGGTAGTTCCTTACTACTGAAGTATACTGTCTTCCAATTAGTGCTGTGGATAAGTACCTTGGTATACATTTTCCTTCCTTACTAAATAAAAAATAGTGAACGAAAGTCAACAATAGTTGGAAAAGGGATAGAGCTGAAGAACAAGAAAGTTATGCTACATTTAGAAGTACCACTGGATATCAATGCAAAATTAGAGTCTGAGGAGATTAGGGCTCTGTAGCTGTGAAGGTCTAAACAATAAAATATGAATGGGAAAATTCAAATATCTGTTGGAAAACAAAGATTATATGGCAGGTATAGAAAGTTGGTTAAGGGAAGAGAATGTAGAGGAAAATGTCTTTATACATACTGCAGTTCCCCTCAGGGGCCCATTAAAAGTACAGGCAGTGGCAGCTCTGAGGTACCTGAGCCACCCAATGTTTGGGGTATAGCCGGACAACCCTGTCACCCAGGGACATAAATAGGGAGTCTTGATCCTCCAGGTTGGGGGTTGAAGCATGGGGCTGACAACCCCAAATTCATAGAAAAAAATTGTTTTGAAACATTATAGAAGAGTTAGCCAGATGGACACAGCTCAGACCGCAATGTAAACAGAAAAAGGACCTTGGAATTGATTCATGGAAAGTTTTATTGCTGTATCAGCCTGGTGCGCTACAAAGAGTGGTGGATCAGCTCAATGCCTATAGAATTGATATCACAGCTATACAAGAGATGAGATAGGTTGGGAGTAGAGTAATGGAAAGGAAAGATCATATAATATTCTTTAGTGTTAAGAAGAATCAGCACACTTTTGGAACAGGTTTATAGTGCATAAATGAAACAAACATCTTATAAGGGACTTTCATCCTAAATCACACAGACTATGTACACTGAGACTAAAAGGAAAATTTACAAACTATAGCCTTATTTGCACACATACCCCTACAGAAGAAAAGGGAGAGGAAAACAAAGGTGCATTTTATGATGAACTGGATGCCATTTACAGTAAATGCCCAAAACACGACTATAAGATAATTCTGGGAGACATGAATACCAAGATAGGCAAAGAAAAAATATATATACCTACTAATTGTTGGGAAATATAGCTTACATTCAAAATCAAATGATAATGGAGTGCGGTTAATAAACTATGCAACTGTGAGAAATATGATAATTGGAGGTACAATGTTTCCACATAAAAACATATACAAAATAACATGGAGAGCATCTGATGGAAGTACATTTAATCAAATTGATCACCTGTTAATATATGTGAGGTGCCATCCTAACCTAATGGATGTTAGAAGGTATAAAGGGGCAAATATAGATTCAGATCATTATATGATAATATCGAGGATTAGAACCAGGATTTCCAATATAAGGAAAGCAGCTGGATTACAGAAGAGAAAACTCAACTGTGTAAAGCTGAAGGATCAGGAAACAGCTACCAGATATATTAATACCATCAATGAGGGACTTGCATGCGTGCATGACAGTGAGTGTGTCAGCGAGGCATGGGATGATCTTAGTAAAATCATAATAAATGCTGCTGAAGAAGCTCTGGGAAGAAGGGATAAATATAAGGATAAAGATTGGTTTGATGACGAATGTAAACAGGTGATGGAAATGAAGACTACAGAAGATCATAGGATGCATCAGTGAGGTCATGCTAGAGGATCAATGGAAGCATATTGGGAAGCAAGATGATCAGAAAAAAAGACTACATAAGAAGAAGAAATGCGAATTCAGTAGGAATGAGCTTAAGAAGATGGAAAATTTAAGCAGCATAAATGAAACTCAGGCTTTCTATAGAAAATTAAAACAAATCAGAAAGAAATTTCAGCCAAGAACCACTTTATGTAAGAATAAAGATGGCATACTTATAGATGATTGTTCCAAAATACTTGAAAGATGGATATAATATTTTAGTGAACTCCTGAATATGGACGAAGTACAAACATAGAATAAAATTGGAATAGCTGAAATGGATAGTAGGAAAAGTGCTGAATCACAAGAGAGATTGTCAGAACATGTTATGGTGGACATAGAGATAGCAAAAGATAAACTTTAGAAAAATAAGGCACCTGGTGGAGATCTTATACAGGCTTAGATAGTTAAAAATGTTGGGAAAGAGTTTATGAAACATTTACGTAAACTGATGTTTAAGCACACAGAGGAAGGAAGAATGGGAAGTGAGTGTGATATTCCCAATTCATAAAGAGGGGGACACAATGATATGATCAAACTATAGAGGAATTTATCAGCTATATGTTGTGTATAAGATATTCTCCAATATACTGTTTGTGAAATTGAGTCCATATGTTAAAAAGATTATAGGAGATTATCCGTGTGGCTTCATACAAGGAAGATCTACGACCAACCAGATCTTTGTGGTGTGCCAAATATTTTAGAAATGTATAGAATTTGGAAATAACCTACATTGCCTGTTTGTGACTTCTAGGCAGCTTATGACAGCATAAATAGGAAATTTATATATAGCAATGAAGGAAATACAGATTCCAGAAAGTCTGATTAACTTAGTAAAAGCAACGATGACTAAAACACAGGGCCAATTAAAGATACAAAATATTTTGTCAGATTGAATAACATATGAGAATAGAGTAAGACAAGAAGATGCCTTGGCATGCCTGCCATTTAATATTATATTAGAGACTGCAGGTGGAGAGTCTGGGATTAACATTAGGGGAACAATTTTCTGTAAGTCAATACAGATCTTGGCATATGCAAATGATATAATAATTACTGGAAGAACACAAAGCAATGAAAGAAGCATTCATAGAGCTGGAAAAGTCAGCACGGAAGGTAAATCTAAAAACTAATGAGAAGAAAACAATATATATGCCATTTTCAAGAAAACAAGGTAGATCTGACATTATAGAAATTGGATTGTATAAATGTGAGACAGTAGGGTGTTTTATCTATCTTGGAACAGAGATCAGTGATGAGAATAACACCAGTGTTGAAATTTGAAGAAGAATATTTATAAATAGCAAAAGCCTCTGTGGAATATGAAGGCATCTTATATCTAAACCAATGTCTTGAAATACTAAAATTTTAATATAAAAAGTCCTAATAAGACCAGTCCTGATGTATGTGTCGGAAACATGGCAACTGACAAAAATGGATTAAAGGACCTTTAGCATATTTGAGAGGAAGGTATGGTGTCTCATATTAGGCCCTGAAGAGCAACAGAATAAATGGAAAAAGCGATATAATTTTGAATTGCTTAAATCGTTTGATGAGCCAGATATTGTAACAGCTATTAAGATCAAGAGTCTGCATGGGTCGGGCATGTTCTCTGTGCGAAAGATCGGACAGTCAAGAAAATTTTTAATGCAACCCCAGACGGCACAAGGAAAGCAGGCAGACTGAAGCTGAGATGGGAGGAGGATGTGAGAAGAGATATAAAAATTCTGGGAATAAGAAATTGAGAAGTGTGGCTTTGGTGAGGGAAGAATGGCGAAAACTTCTACAGAAGGCTAGGGCCTGAGCAGGGCTGTCATGCCAATGATGATGATAATGATATATTGAAATTAAAGGGGGAAATGTTGCAAAGAAGGGTAGAGCATACGGTGGTGTAGGTTTCTTTATTCGGAAATTCCTCGGGAAAGTAATAACAGATATATGGTCTCGAATGAGAAATGTTTTTTGGGTAATAGTTGAAGATAAACAGATTGACGACAATGTTATATGTTTAAATGTAGTACCCAGCATTAACCTTGCAGTATCATAACCCAGACATAATGTAACGTTGGTTAAAATGTAGAAGGATATTTTACTTTTGTTAATTAAAAGAACTGGCATAATAGATTATGTATTTAATGCTGTAAATATAATATATTTATTAAATAATTTAGGCTATTAAATTTTATATAGAACAGTAATGATGTCCCACTCTTAATGGATATAAAAATTGAACTAAAGGAGATAGAAGGAAGTGCAGGGAGAAGTGAAAATAATACCATAGGGTATGGGTCTTTAAATGGCAGGAAGAGCTGAAAAATCAGTTTGTATCACTTTTAGAATCTAAACATTGAGAAGTATGCCGACAAGAAATAAGATTTAGGTTAGCAAACCAACAAGTAGAATGTGATAAATTACAATAAGTACATTAATGCAGAGAGCAGGGGAGGAAGTAAGAATGGGGAAGAATGGTATGATAGTGAATCCAAAATAGTCAAAAGGGTGGTGAAAAAATACTGTGACTTTGGCAGGTTCGTAGGATTAAAATCCAACCTGCAGAAATTCACATCGTTTTTTATTACGGTAGAAAAACGCTTCGTGCACCTCTGATTACTCACACATGTATGCAGTCTTCCAGTCTGTCTGCACACTTTTAGCTACCACTGCACTCTTCTCTTACGGCTTCCTGCCAAAACAACTGATTCCTCTAGCTCAATGCATCTCTTATATCGACACCAATTGCAGATCTAGAAGTTTCGCGGCTCAACGAATCATCGTTGTTTTTCTAGACGTCAGGGGGAGGGGAAAGAGACGGTATAGTGACTTGTGGTACTTTTCTTCCCACCCCCTCAGCGAGCGCCACCCAGTCACATGGGTAGGCGTGATCTGAACGTTTCCCGTTTCCCACCCTACCTGCCAGCTGCTTCTATCGTGCTTTCCGATATTCGGGTGACACTGCTCTCTCCTCAAGGCTGGTCGTCCCGAACAGCGCCATCGTAGCGCGCCAGGTGATCCAGGTGTACCACCAACTTCTTTCCTCAGGGCACCTTCTGGATGCGGTAGACCACGTCGGTAATCCTCTTCACCACACGGTACGATCCTTGCCATGGCTGCTGAAGCTGCGCGCAGCATCCCTTGGTCTCGATAGGGTGGTACAACCAGACCAGGAGACCTTGCGGGAACCCCTGGTGCCCCAAATCGGCAGAAAACTTGCTCGACCACGCAGTATGTGTTTGTTTTTGCCTCCTGGTTCGGGATGGCATATACCTCCGGCCACTTGGTGAAGTAGTCCACGACCACCATCAGGTACTTGGTACCTCGATCGGACACTAGGAATGGTCCAGCTATGTCGACGGTGATCCCTTCGAATGGCGCTCCAACGTTGTACTGCTGCATGCCACCCCGGCTCCTAGTCTGGGGGCCGCTACTCGCCGTGCACATGAGACACTGATGGTACCATCCCTCAGCGTCTGCTAGCAACCGGAGCCAGTAGTAGCGTTGCCATAGTTTGTCAATTGTTCGGTTTGCTCCTAGGTGTCCTCCTGAAGTACCGGCGTGCACTTCCTCCAAAACTTCCAGGACCTTACTTCGGGGAAGTACCAACTTTTCTTTGCGTCTTCCCATCAGTTGATTCCCACACCCGGAACCGCACCCCCTTTCTAATCTTCAGTGAGTACCATTGGGCCCAGTACGACTTGTAGGTGCCCTCTCGGTGCGATGTCCTCTCAGGTTGCTCTTGTCCCTGCCTACACTTCCAGCAAGAGTGGTCCCAAGTCTGCTCTCTCCTACGCCTGTGCTATCCCAACAGTCCGCAGGCACTGTCGTAACCACTCTGATAGCTGCAGCGCGCTCCTTCTCTTCCACTCTTGTGCATTGTCCACACGCTTCTGGCGGGGTCTTCGGGACATGGCGTCTGCGTTGCCGTGGCTCTTCCTCTACGATGTTCAGAGGTGAAGTCGTACTCCTGCAGCATCTCGACCCAACGTGCTGTCTGGCCTTCCAGGTTCTTAAAACTAAGTAACCAGGTTAGGGCGGAGTGGTTAGTCCTCAGGTTAAAGGGCTGACCATACAGGTATTTGTGGAAGAGCTCCAGGATCTTTACTACCGCTAATAATTCTCGTCCCATGACTCAGTAGTTCCTCTCTGCCTTGGATAGTGTCTTGCTGTAGTAGGCTGTCGCACGCTCGTGGCCATGACGGCTCCTACTCGTTTCCCGTCTTCTCTCCCTGGTGTGGCCGGTCTCTCTCAAGGTGTCCCGGCTTTCCACATCCCCAACACTTGCCACTAGGACTTCGCCGGCGTCCCTCGGCTGGCCTTCAGTCCCCCGTGTAGCCAATACTCCCGGTTCTTGATGTCGGGGTAGCCGTTGCCTTGGCAACCTCCATCCTCAACGCTGCCTTTAGCGCCTCATGAACAGTTGTGTAGTCGCCGAGCATTAGGCGCTGACGTATCTCGGTGTTTCGTACCCCGTCAAAAAGGGCGTAGGCGGCTTCCCGGAATGGGAACTCCGGTGGGAAGTCAACCAAGGCCTTGCTAGCCAGCTGCTCAATTGCCAGGGCTAACTCCTGCAGTGTCTCTTCTGGCACTGCGACCTTGTCTTCAGCTGACTGCGGTAGGCTATGACTTGGCGGTGGTTTCGGAAATTGTTCTCCAGGGCCTCACCGATATCCTTGGGAGCCCCCGCTGTCTGGACCGCGTATAGGGCTTCTGCGGCCCGTCCCTGGTGGCTGGCTATTCGCTGTGCGGCCTCTTCCTCCGGTGACCACTTGTTGTGCCTAGCCACCTTGTTGAACTGGCGGCGGAAGACTTAGAAAGTTCACGAGCTGTCGTATTTGGGAGGTTTGACGCGCGCACATGTGTCGCGTCCCGCGCGTTGACCTTCAAATCCTTCAACCTCCTGCCGACGACGTCCTCCACCATGGCGTTCTGTGACTTGACACTGCTGTCGGCCCTTCCTTCCAGCTCATTAACGCGGCTTGCCAGGTCTTCGACGCGATTGCCTAACTCCGTGACGTCCTCCTTTACGCCGGCCAATTGCTCCTCGTTCGCCGCTTTCATTTCCGTGGTCAATTTCGTCATCTTCGCGGTCAGGTTGTTGTTAGTGGTCTCCTTCCTGGCGATGCTGTCGTTAGCCGCGTTCAATCCTTTCAGCTCTGAGGCCAGGTTGTTATTTGCCGCTTCTGTTTTCACAGCGAGGTTGTCCTTCGCCGTCTTCATTCCCCAGGTCAGTTCGGCTTTCCTTTCCAACATCTTCTCCAAAATCTTTTCCAATGTCGTGTGCATTGCTGTAATATCCCACTCACTGACACCAATTGTGAGGTTGGCGGGTTCGTAGGTTTAAAATCCAACTTGCAGAAATTCAGATCGTTCTTTATTCCCGTAGAAATATGCCTCGTGCACCTCTGACAACTCACACACGTACGCAATCTTCAAGTTTGTCTGCACACTGTTCGCTAGCACTGCACTCTTCTGTTATGGTTTCTTGCCAAAACAACTGATTCCTCTGACCCCGTGCATTACTTATATAGACACCAATTGCAGATTCAGAAGTTTTGCTGCCCAACGATTCACCATGGTTTTTCCGGACGTCAGGGGGAGGGGAAAGAGACGGTACAGTGAATTGTGATACCTTTTCCCCATCCCCTCAGCGAGCGCCACTCACTCACATGGGTAGGGGTGAGCTAAACGTTTCCTGTCTCCTTCCCTACCTGCCAGCTGGTTCTATCGGGCCTTCCAATGTTCGGGTGACAATACCTAATAAAATGGATTGAGGTGGTAGATAAATATAATAAAGCAAGTGTAAAGTAGTAGAAGTTTCTATACTGGGTAGCTAGAAAATAAGAAACATAGATAAGGAAAACGAATGAGTATACACTGGTTAGAATTGTGGATGCAAATAATGCTACCAAAGTATCGAAAATGCTAAAATCGACCTAGAGCAAGTGTGCTATTAAACAGGAAGTTAAACCAAAGGAATCGATGCGGTATTTTCAAACGTTAATTATGAAGAGTGCTGGTCTTAATGCAAAGCTAAGAGTGAACTGTGGATTGAGTGTCATAGAAATATTGGATACAGAAATAGAAGATCGTGAGGTTCCCAAACAGATAAAATTGATTAAATGAACAAAGCCTCAGGACTAGATGGAATCGCACCAGAATTTATAAAGGAATGATATAGTATTGATAACATAATTAAGCCACTAATTATTATGTTTAATTCACTTAATGTTAGGTGATATACATACCAAAGCAAACAAAGATAAAAACAATAATGCACCCAATTTAGCAAGTCAAGGTGAGACGACACAATCCCCAAAATTATAGGGGTATGACACTATTATGCCATGTAGGAAAAATACTCTTAGGAATTTTATCTCATATATTATAGAAATGGATATAAAAGTAATAGCATTTTAACTGAATCTAAAATGGGTTTCACATGGAGGAGAATAACTGTGGATAATTAATTCATAATAAATACCTCAGTGAACAGATATTAAATGAAAAGAGGGAAAATGTAGATGACATTCATAGACCTTGAGAAAGTGATCAACAGCGTAGACCTAAATTTGCTACAGGATAAACCTTTGAGCAAGCATGCAAGTTATCATATGGTTAACATCCTTAAAGCCTTATACAAGGATTATGCTTTTTGTATAAGAGTAGATGACATAAGGGCCACAGAGGAAATAACTCATTAGAAGGGAGTAGGGCAAGGGTATAAACTGTCTACTGTTATTTAATTTGTTTAATGATAATATTTAATCTGAAATAGGAAAGAATAGCATTTTTTGGCTGAAATAATTGATATGAAAATTTCAGATTATATTTTGCAGATGATTTAGTAGTACGAACCACTACAAAGATTCACTTAAGACATTCCCTGCAACAAATTGGTAATTACTGTAATGAATGGAATTTGAAGGCAAACTACGTCAGCCTGAAATATTAGTACTTAGAAAGGGGGCAAAATTAAGTAAATTTGAAATGTGTAAGAAAGGAAACCAGGACTAGAGGGTGGCTAGAGATGGTATATTTAGGAGGTTAAAATGGATGTCAGTGGAAAGTGGGGGAAACAGAAGAAGAAGGTTTTTGTAAACTACAAAAGGAGCATTGGCAGCACTTAGAAGGTATAAACACAGAATACTAGATATTAATGTCAAGTGTAAGAAAAAATACACGGTAGTGAAAGAAAAAATTTTATATGAGAGTGAAGTTTGCGTCTGAAGGGTGGATGGGAGGTTAATGATACATGTAGAAAAGTTTTCGGACAAACGGGTGCTGCAACATAAATATTTTCTCAAATGGAAACGAGTACAGTATGAAGGAAGGCTATGATCATGCCAAAAGCACTTAAGTTTTGGTTTGAGTATTTTCAATTTGGATGAAAACAATCTGCTAAGGCAATGCTTAGGAAGGACAAGAAAACAGTTTAAAAGGTAATTTGTGTTGCTGTAGTATAACGTAGAAAGCAAGGGTCTTGGAGAGATTTGGAGAACTAAGGTAAACAATGTAGAGAGTTTTTGGAAAGGCATTAGGAGGGGATTTATGGACATGGAAATACAAACAATGTTTGCTGATATGATTAGAAGAAGATAGAATCGTATATTACAATAATAGGTAAATATTGACAAACTAGATAATGAAACAAGAGAGCATATAGCATCGGTCAGCAGCGCTGAATGGAGACTGAAAGAGATGAGAAAAGATTTTCCCAAAAAGCGATGTCCAGTATGCAGGAGAAAAGAAAATACAGAGCACAAAATAGTTGAGTGTAAACAAACAGCATTATAGAAAAAAAATGGATATCTAAGAAATGGCCTAAAATGGATATAAAATTACACTAATTGAAACAGTTAAACTTATATGAAAGAAGGTGAGTTTTTAAGTAAGGCAAAATGGAAATGGAATTGGCGATTAAAAAGAGAAATAAAGAGGTATAATTTTTACAGACATTAATGTGTAGTTAGTAAAAGTTACCATACTGAATATGGTAAGCTAACAGCCTGTTCTGAACACCTACATGTGTTCCTTGTTTTTTTATATAGGAAGCTGAGTACAAATAAATAAATAAATAAATAAATAAATAAATAAATAAATAAATAAATAAATAAATAAATAAATAAATAAATAAATAAATAAATAAATAAATAAATAAATAAATAAATAAATAAATAAATAAATAAATAAATAAATAAATAAATAAATAAATAAATAAATAAATAAATAAATAAATAAATAAATAAATAAATAAATAAATAAATAAATAAATAAATAAATAAATAAATAAATAAATAAATAAATAAATAAATAAATAAATAAATAAATAAATTAATTAAATAAATAAGTAAGTAAGTAAGTAAGTAAGTAAGTAAGTAAGTAAGTAAGTAAGTAAGTAAGTAAGTAAGTAAGTAAGTAAGTAAGTAAGTAAGTAAGTAAATAAATAAATAAATAAATAAATAAATAAATAAATAAATAAATAAATAAATAAATAAATAAATAAATAAATAAATAAATAAATAAATAAATAAATAAATAAATAAATAAATAAATAAATAAATAACTAAATAAATAAATAAATAAATAAATAAATAAATAAATAAATAAATAAATAAATAAATAAATAAATAAATAAATAAATAAATAAATAAATAAATAAATAAATAAATAAATAAATAAATAAATAAATAAATAAATAAATAAATAAATAAATAAATAAATAAATAAATAAATAAATAAATAAATAAATAAATAAATAAATAAATAAATAAATAAATAAATAAATAAATAAATAAATAAATAAATAAATAAATAAATAAATAAATAAATAAATAAATAAATAAATAAATAAATAAGTAAACGAACGAATGAACGAATGAATGAATGAATGAATGAATGAATGAATGAATGAATGAATGAATGAATGAATGAATGAATGAATGAATGAATGAAGGAATGAATGAATGAACGAACAAACAAATGAATGAGTAAATGAATAAATAAGTAAATAAATTGAATTAAATTGTAGAAAACACTTTATCATGTACTTAACTGATATGCAGATATATATGTATATATATAGCTTTTGATAGTATATAGCTATGTTATAGTTTTGTATGACCAACCCTAGGATAAGAAACTTTTACCTGATCTTTGACTTTCAATTAGGGCATCTTTACTTCGATTTTGTTATGGCAGTCTGAAGTTAATTAGATTATTGGTCATGTTACTGATTCACTTTTGTTATGATTACCAAGGTAGAACAAGAGCCAAGGATGTTCTACGGAGGTCACCATTCCAGATATCAGAGTTGTATAGAATTGGAAGCTGATCCAGCAAAATATGGACCAAGAGATGCGAACAAAATATACAGCCTGTGGCATACACTCGTTGGAGATTGTATCTGCACCCAGCATGTCCTTGCAGGTTCGCAAAATGGAAACGGACATTGCTAAAAGGCAGAAATTTTGTGAATAGTGCACCAGGATATTGAAGTTGCAGTTTCCTTTAATTTAATCTGCCTGTTTTTGAAAGTCAATTCATTAAGGACAGTGAAGCCTTAAATTTTAAAAGCAGCTTGTATGCATTGCAAAAAAAAGAATGTGTTGTTAGTTCACAGAATATAAATAGTTACTGCATTTTGCAGTGTATAAAACTCATAGCTTGTTGTTGCAAGGTAATTATATGGATGTAATATTTTGCCTTATTTGTAAAAATACAATGATAATGCGTTTTACATATTTATAAAATAATACAAACTTGTATATAATGGAACAATCAGGACACTCAGTACTCTTTACTGTAATTTTTAAAAGCAACTTGTATGCATTGCAAAAAGAAAACAATGTGTTTTTACTTCACAGAATATAAATAGTTGCTGCACTTTGCAAAGTGTAAAACTCAAAGCTTGTTGTTGCAAGGTAATTATATGGATGTAATATTTTGCCTTGTTAGAAAATCTACAATGATAATGGGTTTTACATATTTATAAAATAATACAAACTTGTATATAATGGAACAATCAGGACACTCAGTACTCTTTACTGAAATTTTTAAAAGCAAATTGTATGCATTGCAAAAAGAAAACAATGTGTATTTACTTCACAGAATATAAATAGTTACTGCACATTGCAAAGTATAAAACTCAAAGCTTGTTGTTGCAAGGTAATTATATGGATATAATATTTTGCCTTGTTTGAAAATCTACAATGATAATGGGTTCTACATATTTATAAAATAATACAAACTTGTATATAATGGAACAATCAGGACACTCAGTACTTTTTACTGTAATTTTTAAAAGCAACTTGTATGCATTGCAAAAAGAAAACAATGTGTTTTTACTGTAATTATATAAATGCATAAATTGAAGTTTCTGAATGCCAAAATATAAATATCCTTATGCAAAGATGTTTTGATTTTTTTTTTTTTTGTACATATAGGTATTTTAAATAGGTTCATTAGCAGGGCATGTTACACAGTTGGATTTTGGAGAGAAGACAATACTGAAAACTTTGTGAAGTGTTTCACTCACATGACCATATCTGCTCTTATACAAATTATTCTTACAAATGTATAGAAGCTCTACTATGTACTTTGTGTTAACAAGTGTATGCCAAATTGGAAAATTCACTCTAACAACAAGGAATAACTGGGAAATGGTTTAGTTTACAGATATTGTATGAGCATTTGTCGTAAATGATACTTAAACTTGTTTAGTTTTGTAACATTTTATCTATCCCTTTGGTTTACCAGTTATGTAGAAGCCATTTAGAATATATAGAACTTTTGAGGGCTTTCCCAGAAGGGTCAACATATGCATTCCATTTAACCTGACAATATCTGAAATAAATGGCATCTTAATCCAGTTCACTGGAAACACTTTTGGCAAAATCAAAATTTTCTCTAAATGAACCCTAATGTTAATCTGAGCTTTTGGAAAAGCTCTGTGTCGCCAACATTGGAAGATGCTGTACATAAATTCCAAGTGTAATAGCTGACCTTTCGTTTTAAATTTATGCTGTTGACAGACAGTCAATGTTTTGCTAAAACTCTGATGTGTTGAACTTAATTTTGTCAAACTATTCTTAGAAATGTGCATTCCTTCATATACTGCATGTTAATTCGGCTAAAATTATAGGCCTGTGAAAGCTAGAATCAGCGCTGAAAATTTTCATGCCTCATGCGGGATTTGATGTGATAGATGAAGGTCATTAAAGAAAGAATTTTTCTTTCCTTAGAGGTCTTAGATTTCAAATGTGTAAGCTTTGAATTATTTTTCTTCGATACTGCAATATATTTAAAAAAGTGTGACTCTTAATGCAGTTCTTATTAAGTGCTCAATGGTAATTAAAATGCTATAGTGAAGTGTTTTCCCCCATATATCGTGTAAGTGTGAAAATGTTGGAAAAGTAGAATCAAATAAAGAATGCAATGAAGAATTACTTTTTGAAACAATCTCTAGGCAAAGGTTTACTCTGATTAAAACACTAATATTTTAAATGGAACCAGCTAGAATACCAAACTTTTAATTTAAAGGAGTATAATTACTACTTTTTGACAATGCATGTTGTAAACAAATTATTACAATGCACTTTTTAGACAGATTGTGATGATTATTTGTAATAATACTGTATAAAAGGTATTTAAATGTGCTTTAATATTTATTATTGCAAAGCAATTACTGTATAAAAACATAGGTAATGAACCTGTTCATTCTATAGAACTGTTTATATCAATTTAAGGTTTGGCTATTTTTAGTATTCTGAATGCATGTGTGAAATTGGAACTGGAAAATTGCACAGAAGCGAAACAAAAAGTACACAACATAACTTTGTATTGTCCAATGAGACAGAAGACAGTGGGATGTTCATTCGTCACTACCTATGTTGTGAGGACAGCCCTTTTATCTCTCTGATAATATGAATGTGCAATGTGGTTTAAAGGCATAGCAGTCTTAAGTGCAGCTCTGACATTTAAGTTCAAAGTTACTTATTTTGTTCCATTTTATATAAAATACAAACCAATTTCAGCTTTATTTAAGCTGTCAAAAACAAATTCTAATTATAAAAGGGCCAATTCGACTGAAATATTATGACACCAACAGGTCTGTCTTGTAAACCACTTTGTTTGCGTCATTATCGTCATTTGTTCCGGCGTGCGCATGAATATTTCACTTGACGCCGGTTATGCGGCCAGCCGATCATGTGACTCCTAAGTGCGCAAAAAAGAGGCTTCTTCCTCCTTTAGAGTTACAGACATGTTGAGACATGTGATGTGCTTCGTTGTGTGGCTGCATGCAGCTTGTTGTTGCAATGAAAGAACCGTTTTAGTTTATCTCAAATATTAACTGTATTGTTGTCTTCTTCATGATTATTCACATAAGAAATGTAGCGTATGCAATAAATTTATCTTGTGATATGAATACAGCTCTATCGAGTACAGTCCACAAAATGAGTTTCCTCGGTTACTACTAAAATCAAGGTGGTCCTCCGCATTAAATTAAGCATGACACGAACATTGGTCCTTCACGGGCGGATATTTATTGTGCAATGCAACAGTTTCTTCTGTATGGATGTACATCAGTGCGCTCCAGGACGCCAGGCATCGGGATCTATGCAGCAGATGATCAGCATTTCATTCGCAACGACGCAGAAGCCTGCATCGCAACACATTTCAGGTCAAAACATTCCTTGTCTTTCTTTCTCTCCTTTAAGGATGTCTCATAACCATTCAATATGGAGCAGGATTTGAAAGCTCTTGTCAAAGGAAGGGGTATAATCAACAGAGAATTTACCTTTGTTCAAAAATTTCTTGGTAAATTACCAGAACTGGTCAACATTTTCATATTGAGAGCTAATTTCGATAACTTAAGTGAAATTTGGGACAAATATGAAGCTATTCAATCCCAAATTGAATCTCTTGTGGAAGCTGATACTGAATTACATATGCATGGAGAACACAAGGAGGAAACAAGAACCAGTTACATCGAATTGAAGGCTAGGTTAGCTGAATTAATACAGGATCATGAACAGCAAGAAAATGGTTCTGGACATTCATAGCACACAGTGCAGTCGCAATCGTCACAAGCAGCTAAAGCTAACAAACTGCCTGTGATACAATTACCTAAATTTTAGGGTGATGTCACTCATTTCAAACATTTTTATGACACATTTACAAGCTCAGTGGCAAACAACCAAGCTTTAGGTACTATTCCGAAATATCATTACTTACCTTCCTCTCTCAAGGGACAAGCTCATTCACTAATAGAGAACGAACCTGTCACTAGTGAAAGTTTTGGTGTGGCATGGGAGCTCATTTGCTCACGATATAACAAGAGCTACAGCTCATATAAAAAATTTATTAGCACTACCAGTAATGCATAAGGAAACAGTAAATGAACTATGTACCTTGCTCAACCGTTTTCAAAATAACTTGAATGCCATTGAAGCATTAAGTGCCTTTGCATGAAATCATTTTAATGCAACTTCTCCTAGAACATTTGTCTGACACCACACGCAGAGAATGGGAGAGTAAAATAGATTCTCAAAACTTCCCTTCTTTGAAGGATCTTATGCAATTTTTAGAAGCAAGAGCACACTCTTTTGAATTGCTTGCGAACACTGCATGAAACAAGACGGTAGTTAAGCCTAAGAATGATTTACACTCTGCTAAGCCCAACAGCAGAGACAGTAAACAATCTTACTTATCCACGAGTGATCGTGTATGTCTATTTTGTCAGTGCAATCACATGCTATATGATTGTGATAACTTCAAAAACCTTAATGTGCAAAGCGTTGGACTTTCATTAAATCCAAGCGCCTTTGTGCCAATTGCTTTGCTCCTAATCACATATCAAGTAAATGTAATCGTGCCTTATAATGCAATTGTGGCTCATCCACTCACAGCAAGTTGCTCCATGATAGTAACTGAGAAAATGCTTCACGTGCAACTTCATCTAGTCCTGTAAATGATTGTACTAGAACGATTGATGCGCCATCTAGCTACTGTTCTTTTAAATCAAAATCCACACAGCAGATTTTGCTTACCACCGCACTAGTGCAAGCGGAAGACAGATATGGCAGTCTCATACAATGTGGAGTACTCCTCGACTCTGCCAGTCAATCCAATTTCAAACTGCAGATCTTGCGAAGTGCTTACAGCATAACAATGTGACAGCTGATGCGCCTATCAATGGTATAAATGGCACCATTTCTACGGCTACTCACCATCAGGTCAATCTGAAATCGATGGTACATGATTTTAAGACTAAAATTTGAATGTCTAGTACTTCCTCCTATAACAGGAAAACTACCTTCCACACATATCAATTTGTACAACTGGAACATTCCTTCTAGCATTCCATTAGCAGATCCTAGGTTAAACATTCCTGATGAAGTTGAAATGCTAATCGGAAGTTCCTTATTCTTTGAGTTATTGCATGGGAAAACCTTAAAGAAACCAGGACATCCTATACTAGCCAGCACAGCTCTCGGTTGGATAATATCAGGGCCTATTCCAAGGTCATCATACAAGTACAAGGCTAAGTCTTCGCCTCAGCATAATTTCTTCATAAGCACTGATAACCTTGACACACAGTTAAGACGTTTCGGGTATTTGGAAGAATTTCCTCAGCATGATCTTACTAAGGAGGAAAAGGAGTGTGAAGAATACTATGTAAAAACAACCACTCGAAATGTCGATGGTAGCTTTACAGTTCGTCTACCCGTCAAGGAGGACAAAAATCGCTTAGGTGAATCTAGACAGCAAGTCATCAATCGCTTTATGCACTTAGAACGACATATTCAAAACGTCATCACACTTAAAGAAGATTACACTCAATTTCTCTCTGAATATGAATCCATGGAGCACATGAAGCAAGTGTCACCACAAAAGGAAGGCGAACCTTGTTACTATCTTCCGCATCATGCAGTTTTGAAACCTCTGTCTACTACTACTCGCACCAGAGTTGTATTTGATGCATCTGCGCAGTCATCTTCAGGACTATTCTTGAATGATGTGCTGAAGTTGGGTCCTACTATTCAGGATGGCCTTACCTCAATAACTTTTGGCTTCAGAACTTATCGCTATGCATTCTCAGCTGACATTTCTAAGATGTACAGGCGAGTGAAAATGCATCTTGATGATCAAGACCTCCAAAGAATAGTATGACGAGAAAACAAAGATGAACCTATCAAGGACTATGCTCTTTCTACACTCACATATGGTACCAAACCTGCATCCTTTTTGGCCATAAGGACTTTGCATCAACTAGCTTCAGAGGAGGAGGCTAAATATCCACTAGCTTCTCAAGCTATCCGTGAATCCTTCTACGTAGATGATTGCTTATGTGGTGATAATGATCTAGAGCAAGCTTTACATATTCAGAGGCAGCTACTTCAGTTGTTAGAGAGCGGTGGATTCCCACTTAGGAAATGGTGTTTTAATCATGAAGATATTTTAAAATCCATTCCACCGGAACACAGAGAGACACAACTTCCACTTTTATTGGATAGCAGTGAAAATGCGCATGCTCTCGGTCTCCTCTGGCATCCTGGAACAGATCAATTCCAGATACAAGCCAATCCATCTCTTCAGGATAATCTAAATTCTAGCTACACCAAACGAAGCATACTTTCTGTCATATCATCCATTTTTGATGCTTTAGGCCTAGTGAGTCCTATTGTTATAAATGCCAAGATGTTTCTACAATCTCTTTGGTTGGAAAATCTCGGTTGGGATGAATTGATACCATCTCATCTCATCCAAAAATGGCTAAATTTCTGCGAGACATTGTCCATCATTCATGCTATACGTATTCCAAGAGACGTCCTAATCACAGCTACATTAAGGGACATGCAAATACATGGGTTTTGTGATGCCTCAGAAAAGGCTTATCGTGCCTTATTTATCTTCGTTCTCTGAACAGCTGCAATGAGGTGAATACCAGACTTCTTTGCTCCAAATCCAAGGTTGCACCATCAAAGAAACAAACCATTCCTCGGCTCGAACTTTGTGGTGCTTAACTACTCGCTAAACTTTACAAGGTTTTAGCTAACCTTAAGCTGCAGACTTCACAGAACTCTCTATGGACGGACTCTATGATTGTTCTAGCATGGATTAAATCCAACCCACACAAATGGAAAACTTTTTTAGCCAGCAGAATTTCACAAATACAAGAGTTATCAGCAACTGCTGCTTGGCGATATGTAGTTACTCAAAATAATCCAGCAGATCTCATTTCGAGAGGAGTTTAGACTGAACCTCTTGCCTCAAATGACTTGTGGTGGAAAGGTGCTGATTAGATCTCACAACCCTTTGCATCTTGGCCAGAACAACTCAAACGATTAGATATTCAAGATGCTACTTAGCAACGCACTACTGCATGCTCGATGGCCACTACAGAAAGTGATGATATCATTTCTAGTTTTCCAAGATTATTACGCCTGCAGCATGCATGCTGATTTTTGAATTCAACTGTAGAAACAGCAACACGAGATGGCAAGGTCCTCTCTAAGCACTTGAGCTTCAACAGTCATTACACTGCTGCATTAAACTTGCTCAACAATCAGCTTATATCACAGAGTTAACAGAACTTAATGATAAATGACACGTTCCTACTAAAAGCTTATTGAAATCTTTGCATCCATTTGTCGACAATGAAGGTTTACTCCGAGTAGCGGGAAGAATTGACAAGGCTGAAATTTCCTTCCAGTCAAGACATCAGCTCATCTTACCTCCTAAGCATCATTTTACCAAGCTAATTATTGAAAGTGAACATGTTAAACTTTTGCATTCTTCTAATCAGCTACTTACCTCTTCTCTTCGACAACGGTATTGGATACCGAGAATAGGAGAAACTCTTAAGTCAGTCCTACATAAGTGCTTGGCTTTTTCATACTCAAGGCCAAGGGAGCTCAACAATTAATGGGCAATCTACCTACCTACAGAGTGACTCCAGCGAGACCTTTCCTACGAGCTGCAGTTGATTACGCTGGTCCATTCTTCCTACGTTATGGCTCGCCTCACAGCAAGAGTCAGGTTCAGGCCTACATAGCTATCTTTGTCTGTTTATCCACAAAGGCAATTCACATTGAGTTGGTTTCAGACATGGCTTCTGATGCTTTTGTTGCTGCCTTACGAAGGTTTACAGCTAGACGAGGATTGTGTAAAGAGATCTTAAGTAACAATGGCATAAATTTTGTAGGTGCTAACCACAAACTTAGAGAACTTAGACTACTTTGGCAATCTCGCTAGCACCAAGAGATTGTACAAGACTACGCTTCATCTAAAGAATGCACATGGCGTTTTATACCACCCAGCTCACCCCACTTTGTAGGATTACATAAGGCTGCAGTGAAATCTATGAAATATCATCCTCGCAGACTAATGGGTACACAAGTACTGACCTATGAACAATTAACCACATTACTAATTCAAATTTAGGCTTGCTTGAACTCCCGTCCATTGCTACGCCTTACTGGTGATCCTTTTGATACTTCCTACCTCTCTCCACGTCATTTCCTCATCCAAGAACCATTGACATCCATACCATCACCTTGTTCTGACAATCTGAATCAGTTACAGAAATGGCAACAGCTCCAAGATCGTCTACAACATCTGTGGCAACGGTGGTCACCCGACTATCTACATTCACTCCAGCAGAGGCAAAAGTGGTCCAGTTCCAGTGAAAATCTTAAGGCAGACACCATGGTCCTGCTAATGGAAGACAATTCATCTCCTCTGCATTGGGAACTTGGAATAATCACTGAGACTCATCCTGGTGGTGATGGTTTAGCGCGGGTAGCTACAGTGCGAACTTCTAAGGGTGAATATAGGCGTCCCATTGTGAAACTGTGTCCTCTGCCAGTTCAAGAACAACAGTGATATTTCTCAAAGTGTGTTTATGTTAATTTAAAAAGCTGTTCAGTTTTTTGGGCCCCAGTATGTTTGAGCCATTATCGAGTTTGTTCCGGCGGGAGCATGAATATTTCACTTGGCGCTGGTTATGCGGCCAGCCGATCATGTGCGCAAAAAAGAGGCTTCTTCTTCCTTTAGAGTTACAGACATGTTGAGACATGTGATGTGCTTCGTTGTGTTGCTGCGTGCAGCTTGTTGTTGCAATAAAAGAACCGTTTTAGTTTATCTCAAATATCAACTTTATTTTTGTCTTCTTCATGATTATTCACATAAGAAATGTAGCGTGTGCAATAAATTTATCTAGTGATATGAATGCAGCTCTATCGAGTACAGTCCACAAAATCAGTTTCCTTGGTTACTGCTAAAATCAAGGTGGTCCTCCGCATTAAATTAAGCACGACACGAAAAACTTGATTATATAGTTCTTCCTTTCCTGATTTGAGTAGTTCCCTGATTTCTTAACAGTCCAAAAATTGTGGTTTAAAGTATTTATGTTTACATTTTGTAGGTGCTAGTGAATTTGCATTAGTTTATTAAAATGTATTTATAATTATCATGTATGTAAATATGAAGGAAATGTATAACACCAAGAACGATACAAATGACATTTTTACTTAAAATATAATGCAGTAGAACCCTGCTAATCTGAAATTTTGGATAAACTGAACAAAATTGGGGATAGAAGAAACTTAAATAATATACAAACAAAATGCTTATTTGTAGTGTAAGGAAAGGATTATTTTTGTAGAACTGAGCAACTAATTATAGAAACACATCTTATCGAAACAAAAAGCCTACTGCACTGGTAACTTATTCTGCATCACATGTTTATGTAGCAGTAATATTCACTTCGAGGAACTTACAAAATCACCAATCCTCTGAACCTGTTTGTGGACGCGACTTTGCACCAGCATCTACTGAACATCACATTTGTCAGTGTGGCAACAATGTCAATAGAAGGGCATCTACAGCGTCAGAGTGTGGCAGAATATCTTTAGGTGTGCCTTCTCCTTCACTGTTTTAGTCTTCAGAGTTGTTATCAGGTAGATTCTGGCCCATAGAAACAATGACCTCATCAGTAATTTCTTGATGAAAATTAAAATCCACTTTTACTACATGATGATGTTAAATGAGATGAAGACGGAGCAACAATGAGATGGCGGGGAAAACCGGAGACCCAGGAGAAAACCCCACTCCAGTGCCATATTGCGCAACCACAAATCTCTAAATTTTCGATCACCTGGCATCGAACACGCGCCATCTTGGTGAGAGCATAGCGATCTACCCACTCAGCCAAGGGGCGTCCAGTTTATAGATTACTATTATCATCTAGTGATATCCATTGTCGAAGACAACTTTCCGCTGCATCTTTGCACCCTGGGATTTGTTGAACAAGCTGAAGGATATCTTATGCTTTGATGCCATAAAACATGAGATGTCTTCAAACATGAGACTTGGCCACAGTTTCTTCCACGATGTTTGTATTAAATGCTTGTTCAAATTGTCCGAAGCTTCAATTAGCCTGTAAATCACAACCTTTATTGTTATCGCTTTCATTTTTTACTAAAATAGAACAGCACTCTCTATTAATTAGGAATTGTAGAATCTTCTTTCTGTAAGTTGACTTTAGGTATTGTAACACAGCTTGGTCACTGGTTACATTTGGTGGCAAAAAAGCTTTGAAATCTCCATTGGATAGCTGAATTTTTTAAGAATGAGATGGAGCTTTGTCAGTCAAAAGCAGGATTCACGGTAGCATACATTTTCTCTATTGAATCTTCTTAGGTCATTTCGGACGATGAATTAAACGGGTGAAAGGATGCTCAAATGTGTCCAGGGTCCATAGAGCTTAGAGCTACCCGTCATTCGTCTTTCAGGATAAGGGAAAATCCCAGAAAATCACTTATCCAGATAACTCACTCTGACCAAGAATTGAACTTGGGACCTCTTGAACGTGGGGCAGACACGCTACCATCTACAATACTGAGGCGGGAAGAGAGAGACAGGGAGAGAGAATTCATATTTACCATGAGCGGTAATTTGTTTGTTGCTGCGGCGTTTTTATAGGCTAAAACAATATCGCCTACTTTATTCATTTTAAAACCTTGTGCAGCCTACTGTTCTTTCGAAGCAAGGTTTTTATATTGCTTTGAAATTGAGCCCATTTTCGTCAGCGTTATAAACTAGCTTGGCGAGCCATTTTCTAACAATATCAGGTCTGGAAACCCACATCTGCGGCGGCAAAATCAGTTGACAATTTTTCTCCAGTTATCGTTAATTGTCATAATCCGCGACTCTTCTTCCAACGATCTAGCCAGGCATTGCTAGCAGTAAATGTTGGATCACCATTCATAGTTCACTTACAACACCTTCACACCATTTCTAGAATAAATGTACCGCTAATTGGAACGCAATTTTTCCTTCCTGCAAATCTCAAGAAAGTAGCTTAGTCAATTTTATCATATGACACAGTGGAGTTGTGGCGTTGTTCCAAAGTTGTTTCTAGTTGGGTTGCAGAAACTTGCAGTATTTCTCCGATTTTTCTTACAATCTCTGATAGTGGCTATCCTAATGCCAAATTAAATAGCCAGTTTTGTAGCACTTTCCCATTTGTCAAGGCACTTAAGCACTTACAGTTTTTCATTTAATGTACAGGAACTATGTTTTCGTTTGACATGGCACTGTAGGGCGTAACACTTGATTTGCACTTATATAATTTATGACGAAAATGCAGGAACCCAATTTATTCTGAATACAGTACAGAGAATACTTAGTTAACAGCAGCGACAACACTTTTAAACAATGCAGCATTGACTACCGCTCCCTTGTGCGAATTATTGCCACTTCCTCATGTCGCTGCGCTACGTCGCCATCGTCTCACATTGCACGTTACGTGCATTGGATATGTGTATAAGGGCGCCCAAATGCAGTGGTTATCGGCGCCCTTTAAAATACTATTCATGGCAAAAGCCAAATATAAACAACTCTAAAAAATGAATAAAGCTCAACATAAATCATTAAAAACATGTACATAATATAAGACAAACCCTAAATAAAGCAATAACTATAAATATTAGGCCCAAAGACATTAAAAACATTCACATCTATATTCTAAAATCCAACTTGGAAATGATCTTGAAAACGTTCTCCCTGCTTTGTTGTTATCTGCCAGCATCTCTGCATAGCTGGCCGGAGGCTGCAGAGACGTCCTAAAGTGTGCTAGGCAAAAACACCATAACAGTACTTGTCGGACAGATAACGCTTCGTTGCAAAACAAACAGACTGAAGCAGGCTCCCTTGTAAAACGAAAAACTATGCGTAAAAACAGTGCCCAATCCGCAACCGAGCCAATCTCACCTCCACTAAACGAGATGAACGGCAGGAGGTAATCCAGGGAATCGGAAGTTCTTTCAAAGATCTAAGTTTATTGTTGCGGAGAGCGGATCACTCTTCCTGCCAGTATGACTGCTAAGCTCTCATCAATACAGCTAGCTATTCTCTGCTCTAGGTATGCATTAGACATGTGTTCAGGGAGGTTAGGGTCAACCACGGATGTGAACCTTGTTTGGTTGTTTGGCATTAGCTCTCTCACCGCTCAGAGGCACCCAATCGAGAGATTTTTCACGGGACTCCGGGATCGTCAATCCTGTACCTACCACAGTAGGACCATGGGAGGTTTACGTTACATTGTGCCTGGTAATTCTATAACTGGATTGGTATATGTACGGCACATTATCCTGGCAATCCGAACATTTCGGAATCCGAAAAGGCCGCACCCCCAATTAGTCCGCATTAGCGGGGTTCTACTGACCATTGTACTTTGAAAATATACTTTTCGGAACTTTAGTCTTCTATTTTGTTCAGAAAGTGCAGTTTTCAATAATATCATTTAATTCTCCTTCCCCTTTCAAACTGTATCATGCCCGCCTTGGTAGCATGTCTGCATCACGTTCAAGAAGTCTCGAGTTTTAATCTCGGTGAGGGTGAGTTACCTGGATAAGATTTCTTCCGGGGTTTTCCCTTATCCTGAAAGACGAATGTCGGGTAACTCGAAGCTCTATGGACGCTGGGCTCGTTTGAGCATCATTTCTCCCATTCCATTCCTCGTCCGATATGTCTTAAGGCACACTACTGCTGTCCATTGACAACTCGATAGCAACTCTAACACCACGCCTTTTATACCTCTACCATTCTTTCCAGGAGTTTGTTGATACCTCATGGCCTTTCATTAGGCAGCGAGAGGAGAGAACTCTCCAGACATCTCTGTCATTTTCTCTCCCCATCTCTGTCCCTCTCTCGACCAGGCACTCGCGTAGCTCTCTGTCTCTCTCTCTCTCTCTCTCTCTCTCTCTCTCTCTCTCTCTCTCTCTCTCTCTCTCTCTCTCTCTCTCTCTCTCTCTCTCTCTCTCTCTCTCTCTCTCTCTTGCCAAGCGTTCAGCACTCGCCTACGCACTATCTGTTTCACACGCGCCGGCCGCGGCCCCCGCAAAACAATGCCTCGCGACAGTACGTTTAATATTTATATTTGTTTTTCTATGCTATTGAATCAAAGGTTCCTACAATACTGATTTAGTTTTTTACATAAGTGTTTAAATTTGACTTTCCTTTCTACAGTGCATTTGTGGTTGAGATGTAATGTCATATGGTCTTGATGTAAATTGGTTAATGATATTTTGGATTAACAAAGATAATACAGTTGTAATGAACAACATAGTCACTTGACATGAGGAGTTTTTAACTAGAGCTGTCAGTCATTTCTGAGCATCTACCTATCCTAGATACAGTATAATCCGGGCTTTTGGGCCATGGTCTGCATGACTCCTTTCCAGATGTTCCGTCTGTGACTAGCAGACATCTTCAGTGGCAGTAGGAGTGTTTAGTCTCTTTTGAAACATCCACCAGAGCACTTTTACCTTGCTACTGCGACGGAAGGTGTCTGTCACAGTCGCAGACAAAACGTGTGGGTAGAAGGCGCCCAGCAGAACATGACCCAGAAGTCCGGATTATACTGTATATTGTACTGTTACCGGCAGTGAAAGCTTTAGAACCTTCAGGTATCAAGAGAGGTTCTGTTTTAAGAATTATGTGACTACTGTACCTTTTCACATTGTTTTCTCCAACTTTTCTGATTAACTTAAAAAGCAGTTTCTGGCAGTAGCGGCTCATGTTGTCTATATCTTGGGGGCTTCATTGATAACTAGAATTTTAGCTTTGCTCAGTTATTTAATGGCGAACAGTGATCTTTCTTCGAACTTATGGACCACTCCCTCGTTTAACTTCGGGATGTTTTCTATCAGTCTTTTCTATGTAATTTATTTTTCTTAAATAAGGAATCAATTTCTCCTGTATATTTAATCAAGCCCCTGAACTATCCTTTATTTTGTGACCCTTCATTTTCTTCATGGCATCTTAGGGGTAGCTCGTGATAACCACAAAAATGCACACAGTTGATTATCTTTATAAGAGTGTCCCTATTGTTTGGACTTGATCGTTGTGATAATCTATTGGTTTTTATAGGCTTGGCTTAATCATGTCTCAAGATTTACTGACCCAAGTGCAGCAAAATTAGGTATGTTATTAACATGGTTATGGACATTTCATGTTTATCACATTTTCCATATGGTCTCTGCAAATCTGAAACCTTTGAACCCATGCAATGTTGGCTGCATCTTCTTTAATTTCAAATAAAAGGCAAGTAAAAGAGAACAGGGAATTTATGATTTCACAGCCACATATCCACTCATATTTCTTGTAAATTTCGGAACCGAAGCGCCTGCTATATTGTTTTTGGCAGGTTGTTGCACTCTGAATAATTGTTAACACAGGAATCGGTCTTCCTCGAACTTTAATATCAGTTCTCTCTTGCAGTGTTAAAGCGCCAAAACTAAGCGACTTTAAATACTCGACTGAATTTCTCATTGTTATAAACACACCGTTGATAGCAGTGTAAAAAGTCACATTTGATTATACTTTACTGTCAGGAAACAAAACTATAATTGAATCACAGTGAAAATGTTAAAATACAGTCGATATCACGAAAATCTACATGAAATTGTACTTACACCGCCCTTGGGCTGCAAGCAAGGCAGTCCAATGAGCTCAATGGGGCATAGGGTATGGGGCGCGCGGTAGGTCGAAACGTGAAGCGGGGCTAGCGGAGGGGAATGGAAGCAATATGCACGTTAGTGAATTGTCCTGGCAGTCCAAGAGGGAGAAGCGGCTTCACATATGAACTTGAAACACAGTCTATGAACTTGTTTTAATGATTTACTATATATATGTATATATACATACAGATGTCATATATTCAGTTTATGCAATTAAGGCAACAGCAGCAAAATTGGAATTTGCTCTTGGTGGTGGGAGCTGCAGTCCCGCAGCCCTCCTTTATCCGCGGCCACTGGTTTCTGGTACTATTAGTAGCAAATCACCACTGACCTCTACTGCAGTCTCAGAAATAGGCACAACCTTACGTAATGCAATTGCTCGCCTTGACGTTGGGTCAAAAACTCCACAGACTTTCAAACTGAAGAGGAATATGTTCACCCAGAACACACTGGTAAATTAAATGACGAGTAAGAAATGGACTTACAGCCTTCGTGCTTGAAACAAAAAAGCTTGGGTCATAAGGGAAAACGCTTATGTGATTATAGTTTTTGTGTAAAAAACTTAAAGTCTGTAACGGAGTGTGACAGACATTGTTTGAATCATGAGGGGAAGAACTTTTAGCAGTGTAAAGCTTGTCATAAGAACTTTACCCGGTTGTCAATTTTGGAAACGCATTATTTGGGTCACTAAAGTAAGAAGCCATACGAATGTAAAACTTGTCATAAGAGCTTTATCCAGATGTCAGTTTTACAATGACATTATTTGATTAATGAATGTAAGAAGTCCACATCAATGTAAAACTTGTAATAGGAGGTTTACCCTGTTTTCGGGATTGAAAGGTCATTGTTTGTTTCACGAAGGTAATAAGCCGCATGAGTGTAAAACGTATCATAAGACCTTTACCCAGTTGTCAGATTTGAAAACCCATGATTTGTATCAGGAAGGTAAGAAGCCAGACCGACGTAAAACCTGTCATAAAAGCTTTACCAGGTTGTCAGTTTTGAAAATATTTGATTCATGAAGGTAAGAATTCCGCTTCAATGTAAACCTTGTAATAACAGGTTTATCCTGTTGTCGAATTTGAAAAGTCATTGTTTGATTCATGAACGTAGAAAAACACAGCAATGTTAAACTTCTCATAATAGCTTTACTTGGTTCAAACATTTGAAAAGACATTATATGATTCATGATAGCAGTAACTCATATCAATGTAAAACCTGCAATAGGAGCTCTAATTGGCTGTCAAACTTGAAAACATATTTTCATTCAAGAGGGCATGAAAGCCTACCATTACAAAACTTGTTATAAAAGCTTTACTTACTTGTCAGTTGTTTTGGGAAGGTAGCTTGACTTATACTCCAGGTACCTTTTCATTTATGTCTCTCTGTAGTGTGGAGGTTTTAATGCTATATATTTAAGCATTTGAATGCAATTTTAAATGTATTGGACTTCAAATTAATCACTATCAACTTCAACATTTCAATGTGATAATTTAACGGGCAGTTAATTTTCATCCGAAAGTAACAGCTTAACAGGCTTGTAACTCTTGTAACTGTTTTCAGCTTTAGCCTATACAAGGTACGTGCGATGAAAAGCTAATTAAAATTGATTGATCTAAATGTTAAATACCAGGGCTCAAGATTCAAAGTAGCAACTAAGATACATCCCCATGTTTTGAAAATTGGTTTATTCGGAATAATATTAGTAAACTGGAGTTCTGTTG
>CM060948.1:317320529-317642767 GCA_030765055.1 Mantis religiosa
GGTATAACATGATGGTATCTTAATATGTAGATACATAATTGTCAAATATATATTTTCTCCGACCAAGATCATTGCTGATCTTTCCCAGAGTCTGGAAGTATGAATAGGAGTGCGAATGTGAGTGTGACCTAATGATTAAAACCCGACGAATACGAGTTAACATCTCCGATATGTTCCAAAGGAGAGTGGCCGCCGATAAGACCATTGTAGTTCAAGGCCTAGCTTCGCTCTCAACCTTTGAAGAAAAACCAGTTATATTTTAGTTAATTGATGGAATTGCACGTTAATCCTTAACACAAAATATAGAGAGCATCTTTTGACTCTCGGGTCTACTGAGATTAGCACGTGCGTTTATCAGTAGTCACATAGTTGTTTATATTAATTTTATCACTGACTGTGCTTTCAACTGGATTTGTCATACATTGCCATTTAACGCGTGAGTTGAGTTTCATTATAAACTTCTATTTTTACAAGCCTTCACATCTTCATTTGCATGATTTTATCTGTATTCCTGGAAAGTATTATGACGTTTACTGCGGGTTCCCACGTGATATGAAAGTAACGCATACCACAACTAAAGCATTAGCCAATTAGGGAAAGGAGAAGGCAATGGTATGTGGAGGGATACATGTCAGTGGGGCGAAATTGTTTGAAATGAAAGTTAGTTATAGGTTGTGGAGTCATTCCTATTGATTACAATAATGACATGTTATCATAACTTTCTAATGCTGTTGCTCATGTTTAGATTACTAAGCTAGATGTTACTAAGCCTAGCTTGGCTCTCAATCTTTGAAGAAAAACAGTTATATTTCAGCTAATTGATGGAAATTAATAATTTCTTAACACTTACCATGTATAGGCTAAGATCTTTGACATATAGAGTCAACTTGAAAAATTGAAAACCATGGCCGGAGTAATACATGAGTCAATTGGAGAATTTAATGTCAGGACGGCATGTTGGCCTTGGTAGCTCACTGGGTTAAAGCAACTTCACGGAAACCAGGAGATCAGTGGTACAAATCCCGACCCTGGCATAGAATTTTTCATATTGACTATCTATCAACCAGTTATATGTTTACGTGGCTCTTAAAGAGAGACTTGCTGTGCATCAACGCAGAGTAAGTGCCTGAGTGGAATGTTCCACCCTTACACAGTGAGACAAGGACAACAAATGTGTGTGACAGAGAACGTATGCCACACAAGAAATAGAACTGTTAAAACAGCACCCTATTTACTCTGACACTAAAACCGAGAAGATTAATACATAAAGGTAGAAGATGTAGGAATGTTCTGAATGGTGTGCAACTCAACCGAACTGGGGTGTCATAAATATATCGAGCTGGGAGTTAGAACCTTCTTCACACCTCTCCGTCCATCCGGCGACTCATTTTCCGGGGAACTTCTTTGCTGTGCCAAACATTAAATATAAGTAATAGAATATTGTGACTTTGTGGGTTCGTGAAATGAAAAGTCCAATTGCACCACTCAAAAATGTTGTTTATTTCCACAGACTTACATTTAAACTCTTGCCAATTACACAGAATTACGTAATGCACATAATTACGATTCACCAGTTCGTCCGTTACAATTTCACTACACTTGTAATTACGTACAATCATCCGATGCACTCACACAGTCTTCTCGTCGTATACTAGCACTGCATTCTTACGCCAAGAACTGACAAACTGACTGACTCTGACTGCCCGGCGTGTTGCTTATATAGGGTCAGCTGGGGGATGGAGAATGTTCTAGATTAAATGAAATATCCCGTAAGTTCGAGAACACAGGTGGAACAGAAAGAGACGGCGCAGTGATGTCTTTTCTCCCAACCACCCCTTGTCACCACTATAAGACAAACGAGGGGGCGTGGCTAACGCCGACGTCCACTGCTTGCCCGCTCTCAGCTGGTTCTATAGGGTGTTCCAACATTCGGGTGACACTGCCCCCTCCTCAAAGCTGATCGTCCCGAACAGCACCATCGGAGCGTGCCAGGCGATCCAGGTGCACCACCAACATCTTTCCTCGGGGAACCTTCTGGATGCGGTAGACAACGTCGTTAATCCTATTTACCACCCGGTACGGTCCTTGCCATGGCTGCTGGAGTTTTGGGCAGCGTCCCTTGGTCCGGGTAGGGCGGTACAACCAGACCAGGTCACCTTGCTGAAACCCTTGTCTGTTGGCTTGCCTGTCATACCTGGTCTTCATGCGGTCGCTCGCCTTCTGGATGTTCTGGCGAGCCATCTCGTGCATGTCGTGGAGATGGTCCATCAAGTTCTCCACATACTCGGTCGCTGGCTGTTTCGCTTCCGGAGGGCTTCCAAAAGCCAGGTCACAAGGGAGGCGTAACTCTCGGCTGAACATTAAGCTGGCTGGCGTCATCCCAGTTGTGTCGTGTGTAGACGAGCGGTAGGCCAGCAAGAACAGTGGCACCTTGACGTCCCAGTCTCGCTGATGGCTGGCCACGACCTTCCTCAGGTGCTCCTCTAAGGTCTTGATGTACCTTTCGACCATGCCATCCGATTTTGGATATAGAGGCGTAGTGCGAATCTTGTTCACCCCAAGCCTTTGTACTGCCTCCTTCATTAGGTTGGACTCAAAGTTGGTACCCTGGTCACTGTGTAGCTCTAACGGCACCCCAAATCGACAGAACACTAGCTCCACTAGGCAGTCTGTGGCTGTTTTTGCCTCTTGGTTTGGGATGGCATACACCTCCGGCCACTTAGTGAAGTAGTCCACGACCACCATTAGGTACTTGTTGCCTCGGTCGGAAGCAGGGAACGGTCCAGCAATGTCAACGGCGATCCGTTCGAATGGCGCTCCGACGTTGTACTACTGCATGCGACCCCGGCTCCTAGTCTGGGGGCCACGACTCGCCGCGCACACGTGACACTGACGGCACCACCTCTCAGCATCTCCTCGGAGTCTCAGCCAGTAGTAGCTCTGCCGTAGTTTGTCAATCGTTCGGTTCGCTCCCAGGTGTCCTCCTCAAGTACCGGCGTGCACTTCCTCCAAGACTTCCGGGACCTTACTCCGGGGAAGTACCAACTGTTCTCTTTGCGTCTTCCCATTTGGTGACTCCCATAACCGGAACAGCACGCCCTCTCTGGTCTTCAACGAGTCCCATTGTGCCCATTACGACTTGTAGGTGGCGCTCCTCGGTGCGATGTCCTCCCAGGTTGCCCTCGTCCCTGCTTCCACTTCCCTCAAGAGTGGCCCCAAGTCTGCGTCAACCAGGTGCTCCCTCTTCAGTCCTGCGCTATCCGAGCCATCCGCAGGCACTGCCGTGACTACTCGGACTGCTGCGGCACGCTCCTTCTCTTCCACTCCTGTGCACTCTTCAGGATAGGTGCTTCGAGACATGGAGTCAGCGTTACCGTGACTCTTCCCTCTACGACGTTCCGAGGTGAAGTCGTACTCCTGCAGTCTCTGGACCCAACCTGCTGTGTGGCCTTCTGGCCGTGCCGTCACAATCACCTCGCTCCTCGCGGGGACAACCACGTCTTCGTTCAAGACGACCCTGCAGATCCTAAGGCCCTCTTCGGGTTGACGGAGTATAACCTCTTCTCCGTTGAGCCGCAGGACCTTCCTGCCGACGTCGACCGTCGCCTCGTGGCTCCTGAGGGCATCCAATCCCAGAATCACCTCCTCAGCCAGCTTCGCGACGAACACCCACAGACGCACGGAACCCCGCCCCAAGGTCATCTCCAGCAGGGCCTCCTTCTCCACAGGCAAGGTGTGGCCCGATGCCGTGACAAGCTCGTATGGTCGGCTCGGCTTCCTCGTCGGCAAACTCTTCGCCACGTCAGGTCTGATGATGGTCAGGGCTGCCCCGGTGTCCACCAGCACGCGGCACGGCTTTCCTCTTACCCAACCGTCCGCGATGAGACTGTCATCCATACGCCGGCTGACGGCGCGCAGTGTCACTCGAGGGGATGGTGGTAATGGCGCCGACGTGCCGCTCTCCACGCCGGCCCTTACTCGTTTTTCCAGCTGCTCTTCCTGGGGTCGGCAGTCTCTCTGCAGGTGTCCGGGCTGTCCAAACCCCCAACACAGGCCACTAGGTGTTCGCCGGCGTCCTTCGGCTGGTCTTCTGTCTCCGGCGTAGCGGAAACTCCTCGTTCTCGACCTAGGGATAGCTGTTTCTTTGGCCGCCTCCATCCTTAATGCCGCTGTCAGCGCTTCGTGGATGGTTTTATATTCGCCGAGCATTAGGCGCTGACGAATCTCCGTGTCCCGTACCCCGTCGACAAAATTGTAGGCGGCTTCCCGGGATACGAACTCCAGTGGCAGGTCAACCAAGGCCTTGCTAGCCAGCCGCTCGATCGCTATGGCGAACTCCTGCAGCGTCTCCCCCGGCTGCTGTGACCTTGCCCTTAGCTGGCTGGTGTATGCTGCGGCTAAGCGGTGGTCACCGAAGCGATCCTCCAGGGCCTTCCAGATGTCCTTGGACGCCGCCGTTGTCTGCACCGCGTTTAGGACTTCCGCGGCCCGTCCCTGGAGGCTGGCTATTAACTGTGTGGCCTCCTCCTCCGGTGACCATCTGTTGTGCCTGGCCACTGTGTCGAACTGGCGGCGGAAGACCTCAAACGTTGATGCGCCGTCATACTTGGGAGGTTTGACACGTGTAGATGTTGTGTCGCGTCCCGACGCTTCGGCCTTCAAATCCTTCAGCTTCCTGCCGACGACGTCCTCCACCATGGCGTTCAGGAACTTGAGGCTGCTGTCGGCTTTCCCTTCCAGGTCGTTAACGTTGCTCTCCAGGTCCTCGACGCGCTCGTCCACTTGGCCCATCCGCTTGCCCAGCTCCGTCACGTCATCCCTCACGCCGGCCAACTGTTCTTCAAATTTGGCGGCGAGAGCCTCGTTCTCCACCTTCATTTCCGTGGTCAGTTCGGCCATCTTTGAGGTCATTGTCGTGGCCAAGCTGTTGTTAGCCGTTTCCGTCTTCTCTGTTAATTCGGCCTTCATTGACATCATCTTCTCCAAAAAATTTTCCAATGCCGCGTCCATGGTTGTAATGTCGGTGATGCTATCCTCCCGCTTCCTGACACCAGTGTGACTTTGTGGGTTCGTGAAATGAAAAGTCCAATTGCACCACTCAAAAATGTTCTTTATTTCCACCGACTTACAGTTAAACTCTTGCCAATTACACAAAATTACGTAATGCACATAATTACGATTCACCAGTTCGTCCGTTACAATTTCACTACACTCGTAATTACGTACAATCCTCCGATGCACTCACACAGTCCTCTCGTCGTATACTAGCACTGCATTCTTACGACAAGAACTGACTAACTGACTGACTCTGACTGCCCGGCATGTTTTTTATATAGGGTCAGCTGGGGGATCAAGAATGTTCTAGATTAATTGAAATATCCCGTAAGTTCGAGAACACAGGCGGAACAGAAAGAGACGGCGCAGTGATGTTTGTTCTCCCAACCACCCCTTGTCACCACTATAAGACAAACGAGGGGGGCGTGGCTAACGCCGACCTCCCCTGCTTGCCCGCTCTCAGCTGGTTCTATAGGGTGTTCCAACATTCGGGTGACAATATTTACCTGCATTATTTTCAGAAAGTTAATTAGTGTTAAACAAAATTAATACAAGGGGTTGATGATTTCCCGCAAAATTAAGGTCACCTTATGCTCGTATGCTTCAGTTGCATTTGTTACTTATTTAACATATATTGATTGCTTAGAATGCACCAGGGGCGGCTTCTCAATGGGGTAGCATGTTTGCGCTACAACCAAAATGCTGGGTCTCTCTTTAATGCAAGGGCATGTTCCATTTTGAGTTCAGTTCCACCTTGTCTAGTGCAGTGGCCCTCAGCGCGCTGAATTGTTTGCAGGTACCAGGTAGTTCCCTCTCAGTTGCAAACCGCTGGTATACAATGGGTAGGTATAGGGAAGGACGAACCTACAGTGTGCGAGGCAAGTAGGGGGAAGGGTGGGGCTTATGGCTGCATAAGGTTGGTTAACCTAGCAGCCAGAAACGCCAAGCCTTCTCCTTCTGTTTTCAGCACCACCTATTATTCCCATATTAAATGTTCGCATCGGTCAACTATTACCACAGATTTCTGCGACCTACCAGAGCATAGCCACCTGCTTTGTCCCGTGTTTTGTTAGCTGTGTCGTGCTTTGAGTACTCAATAAGGGTGATTTATTTAAATACAAGTATATTGTGCTATATAAGAAGAAACAATGAGTTCCTTAAGTATATATTAGCACATCCTTTTTTAAAATGAACTTACAAGAAAAAACCGAAAATAAATGACTTGGAAGTCCCACGCCAAATATAAAAACCACATAGGTAGTCCAAACAAAAACAAGATATTTTAACAGGAAGTTTAACAACAATGTATATGAGAAATATAATTTGATGTGTGGTTGTAATATTAAACATGCGCTGTTTTGCTTTCCTTGCGTTCTCTTTGGCGGTGAAGATCCGTGGACAAAACATGGCGTGATGATTTGCAGCACATTCATGATCGCGCTAAAGCACACGTAGCTTCAAAACTGCACAGTAACAACACAGTTTTTCTATGCTTGGCAATGTAAATATAGCAAAGAGATGGACAGTGCATATCGGAGAACAATTGAAGAACAACCAGAAAGTAGCTCCAAATAGGGATGCTTTAAACACTATTATTAACTGCATTAGGTTTTGTGGAGCCTTTGAGTTAGCTCTATGAGGCCACGATGAGTCAGTTACGTCAAGCAATCCTGGTATTTTTTGAGGGCGGATAAATGTCAGTGCAGAGCTAGATTGTGTTTTGAAAACCCATCTGGAGAATGCTACAGTGTTTAAGAGGACCTCCAAGACAATCCAGAACGAAAGCTTGCAATGGACACTTGAAGTCTGCCATGAAGAGATATCAAGTCCATTTTTAGCTGCATAAACATAAGAGTGTAATGCTCTAGAGTGTTTCTGAAATACGCATGTTGTGTTATACGCTGTGAATTACCGTTAACTTGTGTATACAACGGTCTATAGAGGCAGGCTTGAACAACTGTTTGTTATTTGAAACAAATTAAATTGTATCGATAACTTTCTGAGCCACCGATTTTTTGAGCCGCCAGCCACCCCGTAATGCACTGAATGTTACTGCCAACGACTTTCACTCAACGTGTTGGCCAGCTATATGGGAAAGGGCCGCTGCTGGGCTACGATTGGGGCTCTGCGCTCCTGGTTTGTTTTCTCCCTCATCACGCCTGAGAACCACAACCGGATACGCTTATGTTTGAGCTTACTCATATCCTAGCTGGTAATGAGACAGAACATCGAAGAACAGAAAATACCTCTCTGGTTATTTAAATCTTACTATATACGAAAAATGAAGTCGAGTAATTACTCCACATGATCCGTTAACTCAGTGAGATTGCCGTGACAACTGTAATGAGTGACATTTTCTACAGGCTATATTTAATTCTAATAGAAACTGTACCGACGTTGTTGATAAAATTCACTTACAGTATATACTGTATTGGCCAGCAGTATAGTTCTGACACGTATTTTAAAATTAGAATAAGATAAACATCTAATTTACAATGGTAGACTGTTATACAATATATAAGGAAAAAACTGGTTGTTGTGTAGCTGTATTTAGCAGGTAAGTCACCTGCTCCAATTTAGTTTTGAATTTATGCAACGTGCTAAGCGACATATGTGACCTATGCCCTTCTTGAATGCCTTCTGATGGATGACTTGTGGAACAGTTAATATAGGAGGGATAGATAATTCAGTGCGTAAGTGTTATATGGGACAGAAAGCAATCACAATGTATGTTGATTCCAAAAGCATCATACCGAGACTGAGAGAGCTGCTGTAAAAATTTTAGGCGAGTTTACTCATTTTTATTTATTAGCGTACATTCACACACAGCTTTAAACACGCCCCTGAAGGAACAACCTATCACATACATCAGTTGACAATAACATTGGAACACAAAATGGCAGATCTGCACAGTGGGACCAATTGGATTTAAATGTTCAGACAAGACGAGTTTGTTGTACAGCCATGTCAAAAAAAAAAAAATGCTAAGAATGAGCTTGTTAGCGGTTGTTAAAAATTACGGCAGGTTTATAGCTGATATAGTAATGGTAATGGCGAATGCAGTTTTGCTATTTGTTTTAAAACTACCTGAACGAGCTTAAAATAGTGTATGAAACTGTAATAAGCGTGTAAAGTTTTGAGGTGGGTTTTGAGGTCTGTGACTACTTAATCGCATAGGAACCTTCCCTAGCAAGGTAGAGTTGGTTAAATTGTATTATACAGGTTATTTCACCACTTTCCCACTGCAAGTTCGGTTGAAATCCTTCATGACCAGCTCAAAAATTTCAGTAACCTTTTTTACCCTATGAGGCCTACAATTTGATATTATAATATAAATAACATTTTTATAAAATTACAGGTGTTTAGAAAATACAATAATAGCCTTGTTTTCCACGTGCAGATAACTATATTTTTATTCTTTTTATAATTTGTAATAGATATTTTGCTATGGTCGGTATTGTGCTTGACGCATTCAACCATGTTTCAAAACATTTCACAAATGTAAAGTGAAGCATAAGATTTAAGCATTATACAAAATATATTATACTTAATGTGGTTAACATGCTCCTAAAAATAAAAACCTAATATGTAACATGGCTAACACCAGATATGGTCCAGCTTTAAAGGTCACAAATTTAAACATTATCCCTAGTTAAAGATAAAGATAACCCCAGGTTCCCTTCGGAGGGCAAGAGCTTCTCCTACCTGCCGGTAGGGTGAGCTCGGTGCAAGTTAAATGGTGAGCTAGTCCCTGTAAATCCCTCACTATTGGATTGTAATTTTTGTGTGTGGGTCTCACAAGAGAACCTATACCAACAATAACTAAATTAGTAGTTCAAATACGGACAGTAATAACTAGGAACCAAATAAAAAAATATAACGGAGTTTCGAACCTTCGCTTTGCATCACCATTCTCTAAGCAGCTAACCAACTCAGCCAGTTACAACCTATTCTATGTAGCTCTTTGGGAAAGCATTCGTTTATTACCTTGCTAGTATTATATGCATGAAAACACGTTTATTTAAGCTTCTCGCAGCATTTTGGCCTTCACTCAGGGCTGTCAGTACGAGGCGCATCTAGAAAGTAAGTTTACCTGCTAAAAACAAATGCAACATATCTATATGAGAAACTTTATTGGTAGAGCAATGTTTGCGCTATTTTTCGTCATAGTCAGCAGAAGTATTGAGGCACCTGTCATATGGTGGCATCAACTTTTGTATTCCTATGTCGTAGAAGTTCACCGCTTGTAAATGTAACCACTGTGTGACAGTAGGCTTCAGCTCTTCGTCGTCGAAACTGTACGGAGAACAGAAATTTATTGAGTTGTAAGAAAAGATTGAAATCGTTTGGAGCAAGAGTAGGACTATAAGGTGCTCGATCAAGCAGCTCACAGCTGAACTTCTGCAAATGTAATTGACTGCTGCTTGGCTTACAGGGTAAAATGCAGAATCCGCGTCTCCTCGCCCATGACGACCCTGTTAAGGAACTCGTTGCCATCATCGTGATACCGCCGCAAAAATATCCGTGCTGCTCCTAAGGGTTGCGTTTTGTGCTCGGGCACAGCGTACCTTATAGAGGCGGGAAGGCGTGACGTCACAGGGCCGTCTGGTCAAGCATGCATGGCTTGATTCATATCAGCATGAGGTAGAATTCCATTCTTAAAATGCCGTACAATTGCTGTGTTCCCAGTTGAAAAAGAAATCATACATTAAATGGTGTTGTTACTGAATATACGACGAGGTTTATTCCTAAAGACAAAATATTGCGTGAAAAGTGGTTAAGAAATGATTGAAAAAAGTGGCTTCAAAGCACTGTGTATCAGTTCAGATAACAACCAAGTAAATGAGAACATGTTTTCCATTTTAAGTAAGAAATCTAAAAATGAGTGTACTTTGTTCATGCCTGAAATTGATCATGATGTTTATTTTGTGTACGAGAATGTCCACTTGCTGAAAAACATAAGATATAATGGGCTAAATCAAAAGGATCCAAATAACACATTTTCGTTCCCTGATTTTGAAGTTCCAAATAAAACTTCCAGTAAAATCCAGTAAAAAACCGAAATTCAGTCAAACGAAAACTGCATACAAGAATGAGAGATAGCATTGTAAAAAAGATAGCAAATTAAATTATAGGATTTTGTACCCCACCAATATTGAAAGACAAGTATCCCTTGCTTTAAATATTTTCCAAGAAAGCACGAGGGCATTAAGGGCTGTCCATGGATATAACGAGACAGCTGATTTTCTTGGTATTATATGGAAACGGTGGTCCATTGTAAATAAAAGGAATCCGATTTGTGGTGCAGGCAATAATAATGAATTCGGACATCAATTTGACTCCATGGAAGGCACGAGATTGCAGTTTCTTGAAAATAATTTCATTATATGTGTAAAAATGGCATGGAAGTTGGTGAGCAACGTAAAGGCGGTTCACTAACTACAAACACCAGCAAAGCTTTAATACAAGGTAAAAATGCCTTATAAATAGTATTAGATGTTCTCTCTCCACTTTAAATTCGAAATATGTGCTGTGTGGAAAATCTCAAACTGATAAGTTAGAGAAAAGGTTTAGTATGGCAGGAAATTTGCTGGTGGAAACCACAAAATAGGCGTGATTCAAATAATTGACGCAGAGAAGAAAAATTGGAGCAAACAAGCGGGATGGTAAAATTCCTTTCGATACTGTATGCTAACTCTGAACCTGGATTTAATTAATGGCCATTGTGAAGATATGAACATCAATAATCAAGAAATCGATGGCAATACCATGGATATAGGTTGTTTTAGAACAATTGATTGTGGTATGTTATAAGAAATTTATAGATCAGCCCTTTTATATGCTTGTGGTTATGCATTATTTAAAATTGCCACAAAAGTACAGTGTGAGCATGCACAGAAGTAATTAAAAGGGAAACCGTCGACGATGAGGCAGTCAGTCAGTCAGTCAGTCAGTCGTCAGTCAGTCAGTCAGTCAGTCAGTCAGTCAGTCAGTCAGCCATTCAGTCAGTCAGCCAGCCAGCCAGCCAGCCAGCCAGCCAGTCAGTCAGTCAGTCAGTCAGTCAGTCAGTCAGTCGGTCTGTCAGTCGGTCAGTCAGTCAGTCGGTCAGTCAGTCGGTCAGTCAGTCAGTTAGGCGATCAGTCAGTCAGTCATTCAGTCAGTCAGTCAATTTATTGTTCACTATAACATAATACAGACATTTTATGTTATGTTTTAGAAACATTGTCCAAAAATTGTCATTCATCATCATCTCTCTGTCACACACATACTTATATACACAAACAATTATCTATTCAAAATCATTGAAGTTGTCATCAAAATAAATCTGTTCTATAGTAGGCTCTGCTTAACAAGAGATTAGTCAGTTTAGATTTAAACTTAGTAGCTGACACAGTATTTCTTAGGCTTTCCGGAAGCTTATTAAGTAGTTTTAGACCAAAGTATTGGAGCTTTTGTTCAAAAAGTTTTAGCCTGTGACCTTTAACTATATATTTACTGCTTCCCCTTGTTTCATATGTGTGGACATCGGAATTTGTGCCCACCTCGGTAGTGTAGATAGTAGTGTGTCTGCCTCACGTTGAAGAGGTCCCGAGTTCGAATCTCGGTCAGGGTGAGTTACCTGGTTAAGGTATTTCCGGGGTTTTCCCTCATCCTTAGAAGACAAATGTCAGTTAGCTCTAAGCTCCAAGAACCCCGGATTCATTTGATCATCATTTCACCAATTTCATTCATCGTCCGATATGAGGCCGCGCCGTGGCTCAGTGGTTAGACCGCTTGGCTCTCACCAAGGCGGCCCGGGTTCGATCCCAGAAGACCGCAAAGTGAGATTTGTGATGGACAACACGGCGCTGGGGCGGGTTTTCTCCGGCACCTCCGGTTTCCCCCGCCATCTCATTCCACCGGTGGTCCATCTTCATCGCATGTATCATCAGTGTCATCGCCTTCGGTGCCGTATGTAGTAAAAGCGGGCGTTAAACCCTACACATTTCATTTCATTTTCAGTCCGATAACTCTTAACGTTGGAGGACGTAAATTACCAAAAGAAAGAAAAATCGGAATTTGTGAAGGTTGTGTTCCTGTTACGTACAAAAAGCACTGTTCGCAAAATAAATATGCAGGGAAGAGTAAGTATGTTTAAGTTTTTAAAATACGGCCTGCATGAACTCGTACATGTTTTTTTTTTTTTTTGCCAGGTATCTGATAGCTCTTTTCTGTAGGAGAAAAGTCTGTTAAAGTTTAATTTGCAAGTGTGTCCCCACAGCTCGATGCCATAAGAAATGTGAGACTATATTAATGCAAAATATACCAACTTACTAGTATCTACTGAGAGAAAATTTGCTAAATATCGCAATACAAAAACTTCTGAGGTTAATTAATCTTCTAGTTTTTCAATGTTGTTCCAAGTTAACTTTTCATCAAGGATTAAACCAAAAATATTTACACTTTTTACACACTGGTCTAGACTATTGCCTAAATTAAGCTGAAGTTCAAAAGGTGATCTCTTAAACTCAAATAGAATTAATTCGCTTTTTTGTGCATTAGTACACAGCCTGATATTATTAATATACGGTGCCACGATATTGGAGATCATATTTGCATCAATTTCTAGATTTAGTAAGTCGCTGTTGCTGAAACACAGTGTGGCACCGTCTGCATACAAACTTAAAGCTACATTACCCTGTACCGCAGTTTTTATGTCGTTAATATACAGAATAAACAATAAAGGTCCCAAAATAGACCCCTGGGACACGCCAGACTGTACCTCTAAAGGTTTCGAAACAGTCACCTTGTTTACATTTCAGTTGTACATATTGCTTCCTGTTAGACCTGTAGGATGAGTATTTGAAGCTGTCAATAGAGGTGGAGTATCGGTCCCAAATACATTCGTTATTAATGTGGGGGACATAGAATTTATAGTAATGGGTGTACTGGTATCTGAATGTTTTGAACATGCATTCTTTCAAGAATGCGACAAACAACATGCATTGTTGTGTAGACTGACAGTAAAACAGTGAGTGAAATCTAAGAACTGAATTCAATCAAAATGAATAGGTGTCTTTGTGGAAATGACATGCGTAATATTACAGACAAAATTGTGCGTGTGCGGTGTAATATTTTTTATCAAACTGTAGGAAGAAGCGGAACGATTTATTGTCAATGCAGAATGCAGGCATATCAAAAAAGCTGAAAATACTGCAATGAAATTCAAAGGTACATGGATACATGTAAATACTATTAGTGTAACCTAAACGTCATTGTGAAGCGAGTTATCATTACGGACTCCATGCAATTAGATGGCTCTCCTACGTCACTACCCCCTCCACCATTCTTCTCGTCTTTATATAGTCGACCGTGGCTAAAGCCGCAAAGCCGCTAGGTACTGCGGCACAAAGACACCCGGACGGGGAGTAGACCCGCCCAAATTGGACTACCTCTGGACCTCTGGGTGTCAGGTCTTACGGCAGGCACCTGGCTCAGTATTTGTTGAACATCAAGTGCTTAGCGACAATTAACAACAAGGATCCGGATATGTGCGGAAAACTGGCAGCTGAGCAGTTCTCTATGATGCACTACCATACCACTCAACCAAGAGATAGATGATGACACGGTCACTCATTGCGCTCTTCATCATGGACACTTCGACCACCTTCGGACCATCGTTGCACCATCTGTTTGATCATGAAGTTCTACCCCTAAACCCAACAGAGCTGACATGAATTTCGATGGGCGATATGCTTTGTACGTTAAAGAACTTTATCGCTAACCGCAACTCGCAGGCGGTGGGAGAACAAATAAGAGACGCCATTTTGAACAACCGCTGCCATGCTACCTGATCTAGGGGTTGAGAATATAATAAAGGAAATATAAGACTGTTAAGATTTGACCTGTTATGATATATGGGTCTTCAACTGGACGAGCACCAATTCATGTTAATAAAATAACAATAACTACTATTGATCAACGTATAAATTTGTTAATTGGGTAATATGGAAGAACACGGGAATTTTTAATATCTGTACGGGCAACATATGAATTTCGATGGGCGATATGTTTTGTACGTTAAAGAACTTTATCACTAACCGCAACTCGCAGGCGGTGTTAGAACAAATAAGAGACACCATTTTGAACAACCGCTGCCATGCTACCGGATCTAGGGGTTGAGAATATAATAAAGGAAATATAAGACTGTTAAGATTTGACCTGTTATGATATATGTATCTTCAACTGGACGAGCACCAATTCATGTTAATAAAATAACAATAACTACTATTGATCAACATATAAATTTGTTTATTGGGTATTATTGAAGAACACGGGAATTTTTAATATCTGTACGGGCAACATATGCTTGGTACGTCATAGATCTGTTAAGCTTGCATAACGATCCCGGCGAAATACGTTCATTTTAAAGGAAACGGAATCGGGAAGCTTACTTTCTGGATGCGCCTCATATTACTACTGGGTGCGTATGGCTCCGAATTGAAGGGCAGAGCAGTAATAACGGCTTTTATGCTAAAGAATCAATATGTTCACATTAGAGTATAGACTGCGGATTGCACAGATAAGAATAAATAGAGGCATTTTTGTCATTTACATCCTCCAACGTTAAGTCATATTGGACGATGAATGAAATGGGTGAAATGATACTCAAATGAATCTGGGGCCACCGAGCTTAGAGCTACCCGACATTCGTTTCTCAGGGTAAGGGGAAACCCCGTAAAAAATTTATCCAGATAATTTACCCTAATCAAGAGTCGAACTGGGGCCTCTTGAACGCGAAGCAGACTTGTTGTTGGTAATATGCTTTTAAGAATTCTTATTTTAAATATTCCACTGTTTAATTTATTAGCCAAGAAATCGATGTGAGCATTCCATCGAAGCACTCCTTCAAGATAAAGGCGCCTTACAAGGAACTTTTTGGTAGCGTAATTATTTAGTATTCGATTAAACGAAAACACAATATCTACTGTTATATTGTCATTGATGCTAAACTTATTTGTTTGGCAATAAGAATGAATATTTAGAGAAAGTTAATCAAACTTGGCTTTCATAGTCATATCATTTTGGCATGTTAATCCAAGGGTCTCATAATCAGCAAACATATAAATCTGATACGTTCGTCGTGAGTGGATGCAGAAAGACCATATATAGATAATAACAGAGATACAAATATAGAGCCTTTTGGGACACCATGTTAAATGGGTTTAAAATGGAATATTTGATCATTCAAAGAATAAGATTTATGCATATCTACTAAATACGACCTAAAGAACACAATAATAGTTGAACTGAGACCATAATAACTTATGTAGTATATTATGAGAAAATGTATAAAAAGCTTTCGTAAATTCATTAAAATGATAATGGGAAAACATATCTTTCTCAAGTGCCTCATACCGTTTTTCAGTAAATTTAATAGTTGCTTCTACTGTACTATGGGAATGTCGGAATCCATATTGGTTTATGAGTAATTTATTATGTTCAAAACATTGTGTAATTTACTTGTGCATTAAAATGTCGAAACTTTTTGAGATGGTAGGTCTACAGTTTTCTCAGTTAGATTTACTACCTCTTATATAATGGGATTACCTTGACATATTTAAAGGCATCAGGAAAACTACAGTCATGGCAATAAGTATTCATACAGTACTGTAATTAAAATTGACCACTGATATTTCCATATTAAAAAAATGACAGTGCTACGATTTTTCATATGTAGCCACCTTGTTAAAGAAACAATGTCACGGTAACAAAGGTTTGAGTATTAAACAAACGTAGCAAAAGGAAATAAGTGATACCCCAATTCTGGCCGCATTTGACAGCGAGAAAAGTAGGTACGAGTTACTGGTTTCGCCTTTAATAACACCACAGCAACAAATTACCGCTCATGGTGAAGAGAATGTCTGTGAAACCAAGGACCCTAAAACATACGAATATGAACGCTCTCTCAATCTCTCTGCCTGCCTCAGTAGCTTGCCTGCCTCATGTTCAAGAGGTCCCAAGTTCAATTCTTGTTCAGGGTGAGTCATTTGGATAAGTTCTTTTCCGGGATTTTCCCTTATCCTGAAAGACGAATGTCCTGCACCTCTAAGCTCTATGGACCCTGTGTTCATTTGAGCATCGTTTCACCCATTTCATTCATCGTCCGATATGATTTAACTATGGAGGACTTAAATTAAAAAACAAATTAACTCTCTCGCTGTTTACTACAAATATTGAAGTAAAGCTTGCATGACCGTTGTTTTGTTCAGTGAGTGGTTCGAGAAACAATTTGTTCCCTTTGTAAGAAGATTCAATAGAGAAAATGTGTGCCACCCCGAATCCTGCTTTTGAAAGACAATGCTCCATCTCATTCTTACATAATTCAGCTATACAATGGAGATTTCAAAGCTCTTCTGCCACCAAATGTAACCAGTGGATCATACTGTGTTGCGATACCTAAAGTTAAATTACAGAAAGAAGCATTTATATTGTCTAATTCAAAAAGAGTGCTGTTCTATTTTAGAAAAAAATGAAAACTATAACAATGAAGGACGTCATTTCCAGGCTAGCTGAAGCTTTGTACAATTCGAACAAACATTTAGTACAAACATCGTGGAAGAAAATGTGGCCAAGTCTCATGTTCCAAAATATCTCATCCTTTCTGGCATCAAACCATAAGATATCTTTCAGCTTGTTCAACAAATCCCAGCATGCGAAGATGCAGTGGAAAGTTGTCTTCGACAATGGATATCACTCGATGATAATAGTGATCAATAAACTGGCCGCGCCGTTGCCGAGTGCTTAGATCGCTCGGCTCTCACCAAGATGGCCCATGTTCGATCCCAGGTGACCGAAAATTTAGAGATTTTTTGTGGACAATATGGCGCTGGAGCGGGTTTTGTCCTGGATCTCCGGTTTTTCCCCTATCAGCTGATTCCACCGATGCTCCGTCTTCTTCTCATATAGCATCAGTGCCACCGTCTGAGATGCCGCAAGTAGTAAAAGTGGATTTTCATTTTCATCAAGAAATTACTGATGAGGTCATTGTTTCTATGGGCCAGAATCTACCTGATAACAACTCTGAAAACTAAAACAGTGAAGTAGAAGGCATTTCTAAAGCTATTCTGTCATACGCTGATGCTGTAGATGCCCTTAAATTGACATTAACCACACCGACCAATGTGATGTTCTTTAGACGTTGGCGCAACATGGCATCAACAATCAGGTTCAGAGGATTACCGATTTTGCAAGTACCTCAAAGTGGAAATTACTGCTACATAAACATGTGATTCAGAACAAGTTACCAGTGCAATAAACGTTTCATTTCCATAAGATGTGTTTCTATAATTAGTTGCTCTGTTCTAAAAAAATAATCCTTTCCTTATATAACAAATAAGCATTTTGTTTGTATTTTATTTGTTTCTTCCATCCCCAATTTTGTTCAGTATATCGAAAATTTCGGATTAGCATGGTTCTACTGCATTATATTTCAAGTAAAAATTTAACTTTTTATCGTTTTCAATATTATACATCTCCTTTACGTTTAAGACATGATAATTATAATAACAAACTAATGCTAATTGACTGACACCTACAAAATGTAAACATAAATATTTTAAAGCAGAATTTTTTCATACTGTCAAGAAATCAGAGAATAACTCAAATCAGGAAAAGAAAAACTATATAATCAAGTGAATTCCAAGATAGACTTGTTGGTGTCATAATATTTCAATCGTATAGGCGTTTTTATAATTAGAATTTGTCTTTGACATCTTAAATAAAGCTGAAATTGGTTTGTATTTTATATGAAATGGATGAAAACAAGTAACTTTTAATTTAGGTGTCAGTGCTGCTGCCTTAACGAGAGCATCATCCGCACTTAAGAGTGCTATGCCTTTAAACCACATTGCAGTTTCATATTACCAGAGAGGTAAAAGGGTTTTCCGCACAACATAGGTAGTGACAAATGAATGAACATGCTGCCCACAAAGCACTCGACTCAGCCCACTGTCTTCTGTCTCACTGGACAATACAAAGATATGTTGTGTATCTTTTGTTTCACTTCTGTGCCATTTTCCAGTTCCAATTTAATTGACACGTGCAGTCAGAATACTAACCACAGTGAAACCTTAAATTGACATAAACAGTTCTATATAGAATGAATATGTTCATTACCTATATTTTTATACAATAACTGCTATGCAATAATAAATATTTAAAGACATTTAAATACTTTCTATACAGTATTCTTACAAATAATCAGCACAATGTGTCTAAAAAGTGCGTTAAAATAATTTTTTACAACATGCATTGTTAAAAAGTCGTAATTATACTCCTTTAACTTACATGTTTGGTATTCTTGCTGGTTCCATTTAAAATATTAGTGTTTTAACCACAGTAAACCTTTGCCTAGAGATTGTTTCACAAAGCAAGTCTTCATTGAATTTTTTATTTTATTCTACTATTACAACATTTTAACACTTACATGATATATGTGGGAAAAACACTTCACTGTACAACTTTAATTAACAATGAGCACTTAATAATACCTGCATCAAGAGCCACACATTTTCAAATATATTGCAGCATCAAAGAAAATTAACTCAAAGCTTACACATTTGAAACCTAAGACCTCTAAGAAAAGTAAATTTCTATCTTTAATGACCTTCCTCTATCACAGTTCAAATCGCGGATAAGGCATTACAATTTTCAGCGCTGATTCTAGCTCTCACAGGCCTATGATGTTAGCCCAATTAACATGCAGTATATGGAGGAATGCACATTTCTAAGAATAGTTTGACAAAAATAAGTTCAACACATCAGAGTTTTAGAAAAACGTTGACTGTCTGTCTGTCAACCACATAAATTCAGAACGAAAGGTCAGCTATTACACTTGGAATTTATGTTTAGCATCTTCCAAGGTTGGGGACACAAAGCTTTTCTAAAAGCTCAGATTAACAGTAGGGTTCATTTACAGAAAATTGTGATTTTTCCAAAAATGTTTCCAGTGAACTGGATTAAGATACCAGTTATTTCAGATATTATCATGTTAAATGGAATGGATATGTTGACCCTTCTGGGAATGGCCTCAAAAGTTCTATATATTCTGAATGGCTTCTACATAACTGGTAAACCAAAGGGATAGATAAAATGTCACAAAACTAAACAAGTTTAAGTATCATTTACGACAAATGCTCATACAATATCTGTAAACTAAACTATTTCCTAGATATTTCTTGTTGTTAGAGTGAATTTTCCAATTTGGCATACACTTGTTAACACAAAGTACATAGTGGAGCTTGTATAAGTTTGTAAGAATAATTTGTATAAGAGCAGATATAGTCATGTGAGTGAAACACTTCACATTTCTAAAGTTATCAGTATTGTCTTCTCTCCAAAATCCAACTGTGTAACATGCCCTGCTTATGAACCTGTTTAAAATACCTATATGTACAAAGAAAATAAATCAAAACATCTTTGCATAAGGATATTTATATTTTGGCATTCAGACACTTCAATTTATGCATCTATAAAATTACATAAAGGTTACTGAGTTTCCTCATTGTTCAATTATATTCAAGTTTGCATTAATTTATGAATATGTAAAACCCATTATCATTGTAGATTTTCAAATAAGGCAAAATATTACATCCATATAATTGCCTTGCAACAACAAGCTTTGAGTTTTATACTCTGCAAAGTGCAGCAACTACTTATATTCTTTGGAGTAACAACGCATTATTTTCTTTTTGCAATGCATACAAATTGCTTTTAGAAATCACAGTAAAGGATACTGAGTTTTCCTATTGTTCCATTATATACAAGTTTGTATTGTTTTAAAAATATGTAAAACCCATTATCATTGTAGATTTTAAAATAAGGCAAACTATTATATCCGTATATTTGCCTTGCAAAAACAAGCTTTCAGTTTTATACTCTGCAAAGTGCAGCAACTATTTATATTCTGTGGAGTAACAACACATTCTTTTTTTTGCAATGCATACAAGTTGCTTTTAAAATTTAAGGCTTCACTGTCCTTAATGAATTGCCTTTCAAAAACAGGCAGATTAAATTAAAGAAAACTGCAACTTCAAAATCCTGGTGCACTATTCATAAAATTTCTGCCTTTTAGCAATGTCCGTTTCAGTTTTGCGAACCTGCAAGGACATGCTGGGTGCAGATACACTCTCTAACAAGTGTATGCCACAGGTCGCAAATGTTGTTCGCATCTCGTGGCCCATATTTTGCTGTATCAGCTTCCTCTTCTGTACAGCTCTGATATCTGGAATGGTGACCTCTGTAGAACATCCTTTGGCTCTTGTTCTACCCTGGTAATCATAACAAAAGTGAATCAGTAATATGACCAATAATCAACTTCACTCTGCCATAATAAAATCCAAGTAGAGATGCTCTTATTGAAAATCAAAAATTTCTTATCCTAGGCTTTGTCATACTTGGTCATACAAAACTAGGACATTGCTATATACTAGCAAAAGGTATATATATTTGCTTATCAGTTACGTACATAATAATGCTTTCTACAACTTATTTATTTATTTATTCATTCATTTATTCATTCAGTGAGTTATTTATTTATTCAATCATTTATTCATTTGTACTAAGCTTCCTACAGAAAAAATACAAGGAATATTGTTATGTGTTCAGACCAGGCTATCAGCTTACCATATTCAGTATGGTAACATTTACTAGCTACACATTAATGTCTGTAAAAATTATACCTATTTACTTTGCTTTTTAAATGCGAATTTCATTGCCGTTTTACCTTATTTAAAAACTCACCATCTTTCATTTAGGTTTAACTATTTTAATTAGTGTAAATTTTCTATATATTTTAGGCAATTTCTCACATATCTATCCTTTTTCTATAACTCTGTTTGTTTAAACTCAAACATTATGTGCTCTGTATTTTCTACTCTCCTGCATATTGGACATCCCTTTTGCGGAAAATATCTTCTCATCCCTTTCAGTCTCCATTCAGCCCTGCTGACCCATGCTAAATGCTCTCTTGTTTCATTATCTAGTTTGTCAATATATGCCTGTTATTGTAATATACGATTCTAACTATCTTATTCTAACCGTATCAGCAAATGTTTGTATTTCCATGTCCATAAATCTCCTCCTAATGCTTTTCCAAAAACCCTTTATGCTGGTTACCTTAATTCACCAAATTTCTCTAAGACCATTGCTTTCTAGGTTATACTACAGCAACACCCATTACCTTCTAAACTCTTTTCTTGTCCTTCCTAAGCATTGTCTTAGCAGACTGTTTTCATCCAAATTGAAAACACTCAAACCAAAACTTAAGTCCTTTCGGCATGATCATAGCTTTCCTTCATACTTTACTCATTTCCATTTGAGAAACTTTTTATGTTGCAGCATCTGTTTGTCTGAAAACTTCTCTACATGTATCCATAGCCTCCCATCCACCTTCCAGATGCAAACTTCACTCCCATATAAAACTTTTCCTTTCAGTACCATGTATTTTTTTCTAACACTTAACATTAATATCTAGTATTCTGTGTTTATACCTTCTAAGTGCTGCCAATGTTCCTTATCTGTTTTACAAAACCCCTCTTCTTCTGATTCCTCAACGTTCCACTGACATCCATTTTAACCTCCTAAATATACAATATCTAGCCACTTTGTATTCCTGGTTTCGTTTCTTACACATTTCAAATTTACTTAAATTTGCCCCATTTCTAAGTACTAATATTTCAGGCTTATCCTAGTTTGTCTTCAAATTCCATTCACTACAGTAATTACCAATTTGATGCAGGGAATGTCTTAAGCCAAACTTTGGAGTGGATCGTACTACTAAATCATCTGCAAAATATTACCTGAAATTTTCATATAAATTATTGCTGATAAAAATTGCTACTCTTACCTATTTCAGTTAGAATATCGTCAATAAACAAATTAAGTAACAGTGGACAGTTTATGCCCTTGCCTCCTCCTTCTCGTGAGTGAATTTCTCTGTGACCCATAAGTCATCTACTCTAATGCAAGAAGTATTATCCTTGAATAAGGCTTTAAGGATATTCATCATACGACAGCATACATGCTTGCTCAAAGGTTTATACCATAGCAAATTTAGGTCTACTCTGTTGAACACTTTCTCAAGGTCTATGAATGTCATCTACAGTTTCTCTTTTTTCATTTAATATTCGTTCACTGAAGTTCCAATTACGAATAAATTACCCACAGTTGTTCTCCTCCCTGTGAAACCCATTTTAGATTCAGTTAAAATACTATTACTTCTATATGCATTTCTATAATCTATAAGATAAAATTCCTATAAATATTTTTCCCACATGTGATAATAGTGTAATACCCCTATAATTTTGGGGATTGTCTGGTCTCAACTTAACTTGTTAAATGGGATGCATTATTGTTTTCCTCTTTGTTTGCTTTGGTGTATACATCACCTATCATTAAGTGAATTAAACATAATAATAAGTGGCTTAATTATGTTAACAATACTACATCATTCCTTTATAAATTTTGGTGGGATTCCATCTAGTCCTGAGGCTTTTTTATTTAACAGTTTGACCTGTTTGTGAACCTCTTGATCTTCCACTTCTGTATCCAATATTTCTATGACACTCAATCCACCGTCCACTCTTAGCTTAGCATTAAGACCAGCACTCTCCCTAATTAACGGTTCAAAATACCCCATCGCTCCTTTTGATTTAACTTCCTGTTTAATAGAACACTTGCTATAGGTTTATTTAGCATTTTCCATCGTTCGATCGCATTATTAACATTTATAATTCTAACCAGAGTAAACTTATTTGTTTTACTTATCTATGTTTCTTATTTTCTAGCTACCCATGATAGAAACTTCTACCACTTTATTCTTGCTTTATTATATTTATCCCCTACCTCAGTCCATTTTATTAGGTATTGTTTGACCCCTCCATTGACTATTTTGGATAAACTAACATTCCATCCTTCCCCATTCTTACTTCCTCCCCTTCCCTCTGCGTTAATGCACTTATTGTAATTTATCAAACCCTACTTATTGGTTTGCTAAAGTAAATCTTATTTATTGTTGGCATACTTCTCAATGTTTAGATTCTAAAAGTGATGCAAACTGATTTTTCAGTTCTTCCTGCCATTTAAAAACCCATACTCTATGGTATTATTTTCACTTCCCCCTGCATTTCCTTCTATCTCATTTATATCCACTACCAGTAAGAAGTCATAACTGTTCTATATAGAATTTAATAGCCTAAAATTATTTAATAAATATCCTATATTTACAGACATTAAATACATAATCTATAACACCAGCCCTTTTAGTTAATAAAAGTAAAATATCATTCTACATTTTCACCATACATGCCATTTAAAATCTTTGAAGTATTTACTTCACAGTACTCAAATAAATTTCATTAGATTTGTATATACACTTGTGTCTACTATATTTGACTAGATCAGTTTTTGATCTTATTTTTCTGCAAATAATGTATCGCTGTCTCCATTTGTATCACCCCACCTATTCTAACAGTACAATTCCTCATTATTATAACCTCTAAACTTGTGTATTTCTCTATTAAAATTTCTATATCATTCTATAAACATTGCATTATGTCTTGTTTATGATACTGCTGGGTTAATGGTGGGTACTACATCTAAACATATAATATTGTCCTCAATCTGTTTATTCCCAATTATTACCCAAAAAACATTTCTCATTCTAGACCATGTATCTGTTAATACTTTCCCAAGGAATTTCCAAATAAAGAAACCTACACCACCGTATGCTCTACCCTTCCTTGCCAAATTTTCCCCTTTAGTTGCAATATGTCATCATCATCATCATCATCATCATCATCATCATCATCATCATCATCATCATCATCATCATCATCATCATCATCATCATCATCATCATCATCATCATCATCATCATCATCATCATCATCATCATCATCATCATCATCATCATCATCATCATCATCACTGGCATGACAGCACTAACTGGGCCCTAGCCTTCTGTATAAGCTTTCGCCATTCTTCCCTCAACAAAGCCATACTTCTCCAATTCCTTATTCCCAGAATTTTTATATCTCTTCTCACATCCTCCTCCCATCTCAGCTTTGGTCTGTCTGCTTTCCTTGTGCCATCTGGGGTTGCATTAAAAATTTTCTTGACAGTCCGATCTTTCGCACAGGGAACATGCCCGACCCAATACAGTCACTTGATTTTAATAGCTGTTACAATATCTGGCTCATCAAATAATTAATGCAATTCAAATTTGAATCGCTATTTCCATTTATTCTGCTTCTCTTTATGGCCAAATATGAGACGCAATACCTTCCTCTCAAATATGCTAAAGGCTCTTTAATCCATTTTTGTCAGGACTGGTCTTAATAGGACTTTATACATTAAAATTTTAGTATTTCAAGATATTAGTTTTAATGTAAGATATATTGTGATTCCACAGAGGCTTTTATTAGTTATAAATATTCTTCTTCAAATTTCAACACTGGTGTTATTCTCATCACTGATCTCTGTTCCAAGATAGATAAAACTCCCAACTGTCTAACATTTATATAATCCAATTTCTATAATGTCAGATCTACTTTGTTTTCTTCTCCTTAGTTCTTAGATCACCTTCCTTCCTGCCTTTTCCAGGTCTATGAATGCTTCTTTCATTGCTTTGTGTTCTTCCAATAATTATTTTATCATCCGCATATGCCAAGGTCTGTATTGACTTATAGAAAATTGTTCCCCTAATGTCAATTCCAGACTCTCCACCTGCAGTCTCTAACATAATATTAAATAGTAGGCATGCCAAGACATCTCCTTGTCTTACTCTATTCTCATATATTATTGAATCTGACAACATATTTTGTATCTTTAATTGGCCCTGTGCTTTAGCTATCGTTGCATTTACTAAGTTAATCAGTTTTTCTGGAACCTGTATTTCCTTCATTGCTATATATAAAGTTTTTCCTATTTATGCTGTCAGAAGCTGCCTGGAAGTCAATAAACAGGCAATGTAGGTCAACTCCAAATTCGATGCATTTCTCAAATATTTGGTGCACCACAAAGACCTGGTTGGTCGTGGATCTTCCTTGTATGAAGCGACACTGATTATCTCCTATAATGTTTTTAACATATGGACTCAATTTACCAAACAGTATATTGGAGAATATCTTATACACAACATATAACAGATAATTCCTCTATAGTTTGAGCATATAATTGTGTCCCCCTCGTTTTGAATTCGGAATATCACACTCACTTCCCATTCTTCAGGTATTACTTCCTTCCTCCATATGTTTAATCATCAGTTTATATAAATGTTTCATAAACTCTTTCCCAGCATTTTTAATAGCTCAGCATGTATAAGATCTCCACCAGGTGCCTTATTATTCTGAAGTTTATCTATTGCTAACTGTAAATCCAGCATTCTGACAATCTCTCCCCTGATTCACTAGTTTTCCTACTATCCATTTCAGCTATTCCAATTTTATTCTATGATTGTACTTCGTCCATATTCAGGAGTTAAAGAAAATATTATCTCTGTCTTTCAAGTATTTTGGAACAATGATCTATAATTATACCATCCTTATTCCTATATAAAGTGGTTCTTGGCAGAAATTCCTTTCTGATTTTTTTTTTAATTTCCTATAGAAAGCCTTAGTTTCATTTATGCTCCTTAAAATTTCCATCGCCTTAAGCTCATTCCTTCTGAATTCACTTTTCTTCTTCTTATGTAATCTTTTCTCTGATCATCTTTTCTCCCCGTATGCTTCCATTGATCCTCTAGTATGACAGCTGTGATGCATCCTATGATCTGCTGTAGTCTTCATTTCCATCCCCTGTTTACACTTGTTATCAAACCAATCTTTATCCTAAAATTTATCCCTACTTCCCAGAGCTTCTTTAGCAGCATTTATTATTATTATTTAGCAGCATTTTACTAAGATCTCCCCATGCCTCTCTGACACACTCACTGTCATGCAGGTGTGCAAGTGCCTCAATCATTGTATTATATATCTAGTGGCTGTTTTTTGATCCTTCAGCTTTAAACATTTGAATTTCCTCCTCTGTAATCCAATTTTTTTTCTTATATTGGAAATCCTGCTTCTAATCCTTGCTCTTATCATATAATGAACTGAATCTATATTTGCCCCTTTATACCTCCTAACACCCATTAGGTTAGGATAGTACCTAACATCTAAAAACTGGTGATTGATTTGATTAAATGTACTTCCATCAGATGCTCTTCATGTTATTTCATGTATGTCTTTATGTGGAAACATTGTACTTCCATTTACCATATATCTCACAGTTGCATAGTTTATTAACCGCATCCCATTATCATTTGATTTTGATTGTAAGCTATATTTCCCAATAACTGGTAGGTATATATATTTTTTTCCCTGCCTATCTTGGCATTCATGTCTCCCAGAATTATCTTACAGTTGAGTTTTGGGCATTTACTGTAAATTTCATCCAGTTGATCATAAAATGCAGCTTTTCTTCCTTGCCCATTCCTTCTTTAGGGACATTTGTTCAATTAAGGCTATAATTTGTTAATTTTGCTTTTAGTCTCAGTCTACATAGTCTGTGTGATTTAGGGTGAGAGTCTCTTATGAGATATCGAGATTTAACTGTATTGGAACACCACAGTGAAGCGAAAAATTATTAAATTTTAGATGAGTCGTATTTTTTACACATCTGATGTGTAAAAAATACGACTCATCTAAAATTTAATAATTTTTCGCTTCACTGTGGTGTTCCAATACAGTTAAATCTCCATATATTGAAGTGACGTTAGGTCAAGAGGAACACGCGAAAGTTAGAACCAACCTACTTTAAAAACCGGACAACATGGAGGTAAGATCGTTCACATTCGAAAATTTCAACGAACATTTCGGCAACAAGAAAGAAATAAAGCAATATTTGAAACTAAAGACAAAAATAAGGTTAATATCAGCAGACATAAAATTAAACGAAAGTGAAGCAGATGTGTAAAAAATACAACTCATCTAAAATTTAATAATTACTCTTATGAGATGTTTGTTTCCTTTATGTATTATAAAACCTGTTGCAAAAGTGTGCTCATTCTTCTTACCACTAAAGAATATTATATGACGTTCCTTTCCATTACTCCACTCCTAACCTATCTCATCTCTTGTATAGCTGTGATATCCGTTCTATAGGCATTGAGCTGATCCACCAGTCTTTGCAGCACACCAGGCTGATACAGCGATAAAGCATTACATGATTCAATTTCAAGGTCCTTTTTCTGTTTGCCTTGTCGTCTAAGGTGTGTCCATCTGGCTAACTCTTCTAACAGATTTCACAACAATTTATGTTTTTATGAATGTGGGGTTGTCAGCCCCATGCTGTAACCCCCAACCTGAAGGACCAAGTCTCCCTATTTATGTCCCCGGGTGACAGGTTGGTCTGGCTATACCCCAAACATTGGGTGATTGAGGTACCTCGGAGTTGCCACTGCTTGTACCCATAATGGGCCCCTGAGGGGAATGCAGTATATATAAAGACATTTTCCTCTACATTTCCTTCCCTTAACTAACTTTCTACACCTGCCAAATAATTTTTGTTTTCCAACAGTTGTTTAAATTTTCCCATTCATATTTTATTGTTTAGACCTTCACAGTTACAGAACCCTAATCCCCTCAGACTCTACTTTCCTATTGATATCCAGTCCTACTTCTAAATTTAGCATTATTTTCTTGCTCCTCAGCTCTATTCGTTTCCCATCTCTTGATAACCTTAGTGCACTACTTTTTTATTCAGTAAGGAAGGAAAACTGTATGCCAATGTACCTATGCAATGCACTAATTGGAACACAATATATTACAGCAGTAAAGAACTACCTCACAAATGCTTCTTTATATGTTTTTCTGTAATTCGCAATTTAAAAACTTAAAGCTTAAAGTTTTACTTATTCAGTCTAGCAACTGTACATGATATATTGCCCCAAAACCAACATACTTTGGTTCTTAATAGTGGTGCTCTTTATAGTTCACAAATAGAGAAAGAAACCTGAACAGTTTGCTATGTTACCACAATTTAAAAAGATTTCTGAAATTAGTTCTATAAAATTTACAATGGCTGCCTAGCACACATGCATAATGTAAACTGTAATACTAAATACTAATCCAAAACAAATAACATGCTATAGAATAAAACGAAGTATTTCAGAAAGTGGTGTGCCATTGTTATTAAAATTAGGCAAATGAGTCAACCTATATGCTTCCAATAGGTGTACATGGAGAGAAGTGCATGCAAAGTTGTCTCATTTACCTAATTTTTATAAAATTAACATGCTGCTTACACCATTAAATGTTTAGCTTCATGTTTGAATACTAACATAAAAAAGTTCAACTATCCTGTTGCTGTAACTCCTGTTCTCACAGCAGTTCCCAGGATTGACACTTATTTGGGATTTATGAACATTCATTAAATTTACAGCATGTAAAATAGCGAAATTTAAGCACTCCTATGATGCTAGCACAATGTAATTGTGATTTTCCAGGGTCATTAGCAGTTATTAAACATCATTTCCATTGTTGCTATTATTCCTACTATATGTATAATATGGTTTACATTTACTTGCAAGGAGCACCTTAAGATCCCTGTAATTCTCATTTGGCTGCTCTCCAAATTGACCGGAAAGACAAATCATGAACATGGGAACATCTTGTAATTCTGATGGCTCATAGTCATATGGGCCTGCAACAATTAAACATATCAAGGAAATGTAGTACATTTAGAAGACTAGAATGATCTGCATAATGTAATTTGGCAATGAATTGTAAAACCTGAATTGTATTTTTGAACTTGGACTAAACTTATAAGCTGGTGCATTTCATAATTTTTATTATTGATTTGCAAAGTGAGCATCTATTGAGAGTTCTTCAACATATATGTAATTGCTGTAATTGGGCTGGTACCGGCCAGTACGCCATACCACCCAAAAATTGACCATGTTGTAAGCATACTGTCTAAATTCGTGAAGCGATACTTTGGTGAGGACCGTCTAAACCTTTTTTGCAGTTTGGTGAGAACCACCTAAACTTTTTTTCTTTCAGTTTAGTGAGTACTGCCAAAACATTTTTTCCAACTACAGCACTGCATATATGCATTTCATTAGCTTTCAAGCTGGCACCAGATGTATTTGGCAATGATTTGCAACGAAAACAGCTACACATTACTTACAGAGTGCCAACAAGAATATTCAGATTCAGATGTTATTCGGATAGTCATTTACAGAATAAAATGATTTTGAATATAGGGCATCTTTAGCGGCGATTTTAAAATTATTCGAAGCTTCAACCTTTCCCTTAAGATGCTTAGGGAGAGCATTAAACATTCTTGTGATTTTGTAACATGTACTTTTCTTCAAGCAATCAAGTTTTGCACAGGAATGTATTACATATTAGAGTTTGTCAAGTGTCTGTCTCAAGAATTTTATGGTCAAAAACATTGTGGAAACCCACTAGGTTAAGCTAACGTTTTTGTCTGCACGACAGCTCCACCCTCCCAAGCCAGGAAGGGAGGTTAATAGCATAGGCAATTGCTCCCTAGAGGGGTGATGATTTGGACCGGTATGGCCACGCAGTCTTCTGACTGATTCGGTCACTCTTAGTATGAGTTTGGCGATAGATACATCTCTCCAATTCAGTGTGTGTGTATAATTGAATAGTGCAGCCACGTGATGCAAGATTTAGCAAAAAACTTAAGATGTAAGTGCTATGACTGATTTGTAAGTAGAGTGTTGCATTTTATTAAATAGTCAGGTTGTGAAGACTATATATTTCTTAAATCGTTTCATGGAAGTTTTGAAAACAGTGTTGTTGTATAAATTAAATTAATTGGGAGTCCATTAATGACCCAAAACAACACTTACTTATAAATTTTCCCGGAACCAGTTTCTGAGGCCTTCCCTCTATCTTCAGCCGGACTGAGAGATAGAGATAGAGGGAAGGCCTCAGAAACCGGTTCCAGGAAAATTTAAAAGTAAGTGTTGTTTTGTGTCATTAATCGACTCCCAATTAATTTAATTAATATATATTTCTTGTCTCTTGCTATGTGTAAGCCTCTTGTTAGCCAAGCAATATCCTGTATCAGGTCTGGCAAAGGTGCGTTCTCAGTGAAGTTCCAACTTATAGCTGACACATGGTGGAGGCGAATTGATCCCCTTTTCGTGGTAGCTTTACTATTTTAACAAAAACAAATTCTATTTTCATAGTGTGGCTGTTTCTGTTAGTTTTACTTTCGGTGCCATCATGATGCTCATGCGAAACGTTTTCTTATGTAGTGTTTCAGTTTTAGTCCCGCGTGATTTATTATCTAATCAGGTTCCATTTTAATTTCTTGATTGTAGTAAATTTTTTGGTTTGTGTGATTTTTACACGTTGTTTTCTTTTTTAAATTCTGGTAACATCTCTTTGTTCCAGTGAGGGCTTGTTTTTCCAGCTGCTTTTGTCTCATTTCTTTTGTCGTTTCAGTTTTCACACCATTGTTAGTTGCTGTCTCTTATAGGTTTTATTTGAATCACACACACATATGTATAGATATATTTTTTTAAAGCTTGAAGCACTTAAACAGGGAGACGTAATTTTGGTTTTGTGTATTGTAGCATGCTCAATCCTAGCAGAGGCTAATTGTGCCATGTGAAGACGCATTAATACGCTAATTCAGATTTACTCAGTTTGATGTAAGTTCTTGTTGTGACATTTGTATCAGGTTAGTAGCTATGGAATTTTTTGAAGTGTTCATGTGGTCACATTTTATATTTTTGTTGTGGTTTAAAGTGAAGGAAAGAAAAACAGTTTTCTGGTTGTTGATTTGCAGAACAGAATAATTGCAGTTGATAGAAGAATGGGAGTAATCGGTAAGTACTTTTAGCATCAAATTTACTATTTTATAGCATAAGTAAAGGTTTTAATTCCTTTTTATATGAAGTTTTAGTGTTCTCTTACCATGCCATGTGCAGCTAGTTTCACAACCCTTGGTTAGGTTTATTACCACATGTGTGTCACAATTGTGAAAAACTACATGGAATTGGTGTTCTAGTTTAAGGCGAGTTATCAGTTTCCTTTACTGTTTCCTTTTGCAAGGGGTTGGGTTTCTTCAGATGCTTATTTGCGCTGCATCATTTATGAAAGTTAGGGTTTGTAATGTTACATTTTCCTCCCTTATCAATTTGAAAGTTTATAACTTTGGGAATGTTATTATATGGAAAAGCTTTAACCTTATACATTTCAATGAACACTGGGCATTTCATAAAGAAACAGAAGAAAATTTAGGGCATTGGTTTCAGGCTCTAGTTAAATGTTAAACTGTTTTGATTAATTAATAGTTCTATCTGCAGTGAGGGTATAATATAGTTATTAATGTTTGCCACAGTTTTTACTTTTAGGCAGTGCTAATTCTTTTTCTCCCTTCCCCGCCACTAATTGATAACAATGGATTAATTTTCAGGCATGTCATACCTATATTACCATGTTATCATAAAGATGCTGTAAATTTGCGAACAAAATTTAGTTTTAAGTGAGATATTGTTTGTGCTTTGCTTCACTAGACTTTTCTTTCAGTCATGATGCTGCTGTTTGGTCACTCTCTTTCTTTCCAGATTGTTGCAAATATGTGTGAGTTGTCCTGGTGATGGCTGCAATGTGCCCCTGAATTAGGTGTTTTGGTGTTGTGTGTGTGTGTGTGTCTGAGTGTGTGAATGTGTGTGTTTGTGTGTGTGTGTGTGTGTGTGTGTGTGTTTGTGTGTGTGTGTGTGTGTGTGTGTGTGTGTGTGTGTGTGTGTGATATTTTGCTTGAAGTGGCGAAGTAGATAAAAGTTTTGAGTAGTGGTTATGTGAAGGTTTACAAGATAGGTGTTATGTGCTTGTTGAATGTAACAAATATGGCGTGTCGGAGTAGCAGATATGTACACACCACAATGCTTAGAGTTTTTTTTTTAAGATATTTTCTTTTGGTCAGTGTTTGCAGCAATTGCATAAATGTGTTCTTTCCTTACAGCAGAATTCACTCTGAAGAAGTTGATGAACAGTGCAGAAAGTAAATGTTTCTTTCTATCCTGATGAATTTTGAGCACATCTCAACTTGATTTAGGCCCTGATATTTTGAAATTTGGACTTCCCTTATTATACCTCACTTACACTCTGCTACTATATCATGTTTATTTTTATTCATCTAAATATGTTCGAGATTGTTAAACAGGTTACCCCAGTGACTTATGCTGTTCGTCGACCAAATGCACCTCGAGCCAAACTTCAATCCATACTTGTGTCTCGTATCTTCCCTTATCATAATCCTTCTGGGCCTTATTGCCTCTAAATATTGTTTCAGTGTCCAATATATATATATATATATGGGGCTTACTAGTATGTTGCTTGTGATTTTATTAATTCACAATGTACTCTTCTTTACTTTTCATACTCAGTTTTGCATTGTAACAGTGTACTTACATTTTATGTATTTATGTTTTATTTGTACTGTTTGCCCAGTGAGTAGTGACTAAGCTCAATTTACAGCCGTCATTAGCGTATTTTTGCTTGAGACATATTTGTTCTTGATTTTCTTTAGTTGCCTTCTTGGAAATGTTGCTGCAATGTACCTGTCGAATGGCATGGTGCGAACAGTGTCTTTTTTCGCTTTGTCGTTAGGATAGTTTGTAAGAATGTGTATATCCAGTGGTTTGGCAGCTGTGTCCCCATTGATTTTAAGTTTATATTGTGCTATTTTGCTGTTTGTACTTACAAACTGCATTGTTAAAAGCTTTCTTATCTGATTTACACATTGTCTCACTTAAGGCTTTGCTCTCTTACATTTCATATGTTGTTACTTTTTTGTATTGGACTAGTAAAATCCATAGTTGGGCGTAATTTCAGAACACTCTGATCTAGAAGCCCGTCTAAATTCAACATATCTTAGATTTGGTACAATATATGTGGCATGATTAACCACTGCCTAGCTTTTATCTTGTTTACCTCCATGTAAAATGCATGATGGGAATGTGAAATGCATTGATTATCTGGGCATGATGGTACGCATTAGGAGCTTACTGGTGGTAGTGGTATAAGATTTGTGTGATGGATGCATTGTGATTTGTGCTTACTGCGTTTCTTTTCCTTCTTAATCATCTGTAAGGGATCCCTGTTCATATGCTTTTCTTTGTGTTCTATATGTTGCCCATGTTGGCTTTGGTATTCATTTTGTTAGCTACCAGGTCAAATGATTACCACAGTAAATAATTGTCATACTTATATATATATATATATATATATATATATATATATATATATATATATATATATATATATATATATATATATATTGTAATTTGACTTCCAAGTTTTATTTATTTTATGTTTTAAGCATCATAGATTATAGATTGTGGCCACATTTAGGTTCAGTTTGGTTCAGGATGTTGATTTTTGTTTTACTGAATTAAAGTTTGTAGAGCTATGCCTTATTGGCGAGCTTTGGGTTGTCACATGGCTTCGTTTATACACTGTTTTCAGGTATGTAGGTGGTTCTTTGTCGCACAGATACCTACGTTATGTAATACAATTGGTTGTGTATATTGTTTTCTATACCATTTATTGTAAATTTCATTATTCTATCAGTCTGTTATGTATTTGAGAGTTTTTATCATCTATTTAATGTTATATAATATATCTGATACTCCTGAACAAACTTTTGTAGCACCTGGTGGAGTGATGGCGAATCGGGAGCCCCAGGCTGTTGAAGGGGGAGTCTGTGGACCTCCAGCCTTATTTGCACATCGTCTCTTGTGCTGCACCTTTGCATGGCATCATTTTCCTGGACTGCACAGTTGGTTACTACCAGTGGCTGGCCGCCTTACTTGCTAAGGGCTGTATCCTGTGATGGACTTTATGGTGTTGCTCCTAGGGTCAGCATTAGCCCTCATGCTTGGTGTGGGAGGAGACCGGTATCTTATCAGTCCTCCCTTGGAACAGTGTTTTACACGATGCAACATCTATAGGCTAGTACACAGTATTGCACAGTTATGTTTTCTGTTGGTGCATAAGGTTCATACATCAAAGTACTGTCGAGTGACCACCAGGGCTCCATGTAAACATTTGCATCAAGCTTCAGTTAATGGACATGTGTAAACAGTGCCTAGAACTCCACTATAACTTTTGAAATGCTCATGTTTGCTATTACATTATAGTGTTATTTGTACCTTGACAAGGTCGTTGAGATTTAGTAGACCGGGAGAGATGTGGTAACACACTAGGTTAAGCTAACATTTTTGTCTGCATGACAGCTCCACACCCTTAAGCCAGTAGGGGAGGGTAACAGCATAGGCAATCACTCCCTAGAAGGTAGGCTGGTTTGGACCGGTATGACCACATGATCTTCTGGCAGATTCGGTCACTCTTAGCATGGGTTTGGCGATAGATACACCTCTCCCTTTCAGTGTGTGTGTATAATGTGAATAGTGCAGCCACATGATGCAAGATTGAGCAAGAAACTTAAGATAAAAGTGCTATGACTGATTTGTAAGTAGAGTGTTGCATTTTATTAAATAATCAGATGTGAAAACTATATTTCTTGTGTTCTGCTATGTGTAAGCCTCTCGTTAGCCAAGCAATGTTCTGTATCAGGTCTGGCAAAGGTGGGTTCTCAGTGAAGTCCCATCTTGTAGCCTGACAACATAGCACCATTACATATAAAGAATTTTGAGATTAAGAATATTTATGTGCAAGTTATGGATAATATTGGTTTTCTAGAAAATTGTTGCATGAGTATTTGCTATGGATGTTGGAAATTATTCTTAGAATATGCTTTTGCATCCGGAATAATAATTTACTTAATACTGATTTGTCCCAAAATAATCCATATCCCACGACACTTTTAAAATAGTAATTTATACTAATTGAAATGTAGATAGAGCTTAAATTTATGGACAGCATAAAAGACAGAGATCAGCTTGGGTGAGATAAAATTAATTAGAACTTTCCAATCTGTATATCCATCTACCTGAATGCCTACAAATTTTTTCATTATCTATATGTTATAAAGTTGTCATTCATTGAATTTTTTATCAGAGTATGTGATTTCTGATAAGTATGATATGAGTTTAAAACCATTTGTTTTGTCTGTATTTACAGATAAGTTGTTAGTTTAAGACCAATATGACACACAGTTCAAAATATAATTAAATGTAATTACTTACTTACATATTCCACTAAATTTTTACTAGTCACAATCATTCTAATATCATAGTAAACAGAAGAGCACTTGCCATATGCTTTAAGGGACAGGACAATTATATAGATCAAGCAAGTGGGATAGCTCAGGCTGTTTATCTGCAGCCCACATTCATGAGGTCCAGCTTCAATTCTGGTGTCTGACATACCTGACCCATGGGTTTTTCAGGGATTTCCTATGGTCGCCAGGTGGATGCTCAGTAGGTTAATTAAATCCCCCGAATTTCCTGTTCCTCCAAATATCATTTTATCTCTCATGTGGTGGTTTCCTTCAGGGTAGAAGTGTCAGCGGGTGTCCCGGCACTGAATGGCAGGATAATATGTTCCTGGTAAACACCTTTGTCCTCCTTTGGGACAGTCTCTGGACTTCAAGCCGGACTGGTGGGCTGTTTTAGGACTGGAGTAGCAGGGATGGCAGTTGTGGAAAACTGCCGGGAGTTTTCTGAGCTCTGATAAAGCATTCCCAGTCTCCAAACCGTCCTGTCAGACTGTTTTGGAGCCTTGGTAGGAGGAATACTCAGTGTACTGCACTGCCTGGGTGTTTCAAGCTCGTAAATGTTAGTGACCCTGCCATCTGCACTGTGGTGACTCCTTGGGGTCGGCCACCCTTTGTCTCCTCTCGTCTCACCCTTCCTCCTGGTGATGCCTCACTTGTAGCATAGGTATAAAATGTCAGTCGAATCCCCTCCGTAAAATTCTATACAAATCAGAAATAGTAAAGGCACTAATGCTTGATTTGGAGTCATCCATGTGTTAGTGTTTTGCAAGTTTATGGTCTTTTGTGAATAAAAATCACCACTGCTTTCTTCAATATACTGATTTTTTTCATTTTGATATGACACAGGTTAACATAAATTGTCATATTTTTAGTCCCCAAAATTTTAATTTTACTTGATTGCATAATTAATGAAATCAAATGTGTTCCTTAGGTCACAGAAAATTCCACTTACGTGTATATTTAGTTGTTACTTTAAGGACATTTTTGTACTTTTCTTTATTTTTCATATTCCTTATCGGAAATCCAACAGATCCCAGATAAGTATGTTATATTCAAAGTACTTGTGTAGTCTGTTTACATAACTTTTTCTCGAACATTTGAAAAAATATAAAAATTAGTAATGATCTTTAAATTGAAATATTATTTATTGCATTTCGTTTTTGGAAAACACGGTTAACTGATTATTCTACTCTGTATGGGAAAATTCCATTCATTTCGGATTCATTACACAAATAACTAGCAGAAATGCTAATTTGGGCTGAGAAAGGTTTTAGGATTTTTGTTGTTATTTTTTCAAAATGGGAAAAGCACTTCATTTTAAAAGAGATGTAAATTTTATTTATTTCAGAAGTTGTGCCAGAATGGCTTTAATTTCTGGGTGCATATTTGAGGAGTATCGTTTCCAAAACTTAAGTCCATTTTTCTTAAAAATATATTCACTGTTTGCAGAAAAACATTGTAGATCAGTATTTGTGTAAACAACTATTGCTAAATCACATGAACTTTGGAGCTTGATTTGAAGCTGATTTTTAAGTAATTTGAAAATAAAATATACTGCATATGTTTTGGAACAGCATTTTAAAATCAAAAACATTTTCATCTAATAATGACAAAATTAGTAACATTTTAATTCTATGGATATACATTGATCCAACCTGTGCTTAAATGGCCTTTTGTTATCGCAGACTTACATAGTGTGTCAGTGTATGTTTAAGTACTAGAGTAATTAGTTATTTATTATACTCATTCTGTAGTATGCAAAAAATATTATAATTTAAATGTTAACTATGAGGATTTGAATTAAGAAAGGTATAATATTATATAAATTATTGCACAATTGGGCACATTGTGAATCTTTTGTCACATAAGATCTCTAATGAACTTTCTTATGATCATCACGTTCCACAGTATCTTGAGGTGTAACATTAATATTGGATATAGGAGGGTAGAACTGGGGAGTTCCTATCCTTTTGGATAGATAGAGTCAACTTGAAAAATCCAATGCCATGGCCAGAATTTGAACCACGAATCTCCTGGTTTCCGTCTAGTTGCTCTGAGTAATTCAATGTTTTCATTCACAACTTAATTCAAATAGTCTCTTTTCTAAAGAACATTTAGGTATGATTTACACGTGCATGCAGAGTAAGCTCATATGTAACGAGATGATTTCAAAAGAAATTTTCTGGTGTTTAAATTCCAAATCAAAGCGCTATTTAGAGCTTGATAAATAAATTGCCAAGCAGAAGTTTCAGAACATGGAAGCCTCTTGGTGAGAGATTAAAGAAGTCAGATATTCTGCCATTGTTTCACATTTTTTGTGTGAATATCAGGAATCAGGCCTTATTTTACTAGAAATGTCCAGGACTGTACAAAATTACAACTATAAGAAATAAAGGGTAGGACTCACATACATAAATGCTACAAAGAAGTAGCAATTCAGATGAAATTTTATTAAATCACCATCTATATTCCAACACCATGCAGCCAGCACACTCATTTTGTTAAACAACATCAAAGAGATTTTTAAGGGAATTTTTTTAGAAGAGGTTGAATGTTATAAAGAATTTTGTCTGTATTATACGTGGTATCTGCAGATCTTAACAGTTCTGTTTTAGAAATGTATTTATTGAGCTCTAAATAGAGCTTTGATTTGGAATTTGAACACTAGAAAATTTCTTTTGAAATTATCTCATTACAGGTGAGCCGAATCCTCATGCACAAGTGAATCATAATGAACGTTCTTTAGAAATTAGAGTATTTGAATTAAGTTGAGAATTAAAACATTGAATTACTCAGAGCGACTAGACGGAAACCAAGAGATCCGTGCTTCAAATCCCGGACATGGCCCTGGATTTTTCAAGTTGACTCTATCTATCCAAATCCTTGGCCTATATATGGCTAGTGTGAAGAAATGAGGAAATGAATGTTTCCATCAATTAACCTATCCTTTGTTATTTATCTCAAAATCTAATTTTGACAAAAGTTCCTACATCAAAGATCTTTGTATCGGATACAGCTCTTTGTATTAAAAAGACAGGTGGCTCATTTATTGTTCTTACTTCTCTTCTTTAAATCATTGTATAGAGCTTGCATATAGTTTACTTGTATCATTGCATTTATAATTTGGCTGATTTTTGTAAATAAGATATAATTTTCTTCCTTTATAGGCATTCTTCGGCATTAACCTCTTCTCCTCCTTTATTTATTCCACATTCTTGAGCTCTAAAGCTTATCATCCCTTAGCACCAATTCACTCCAAGTGTTTTGATGGTGGCTACAGAATTGTAGGTAGCTCAACATCTCCAGGATTACTTCTGTTTGATACAACATTGTTTTTTACCACTCAGAAAATTCAGTTAGCTGGTGAAAGAGAATGCCAGCTGATTGAAAAATGCAATATAATTCGATGAATATTCACAGGTGGTTTGTACTAAAGTCCGAAAGCAGAGCTTGGACAGTCTGCATATTTTATTCTGCCGTCTGTACCCATTACAGAATAGTGTGGCGCACGTAGTGCAGACCAAAATTTACCCAAAATTTACCCTGCCAAAAATTATAGTTTTCCTGATGGAACCTCATTTGCTTTTCTTCCTTCTTCAGTCCCATTCCAATTAAAATATACTGCAGAGAAAGGTAGAGTCAGATTTAAAAATGCAATGCCATAGCCGGGATTTGAACCATGGATCCTTCAGATCTATCTTTCAGTACTTTAGCCTACACATGGCTAGTATGAAAGAACAATTTATTTCCATTAATTGGTACACTGTGGAGGTTATATTTATATCAGTGACACACAATAAATAGAATGCTATTTGGTGGGAATAGCATGTCTCAGAAATGGAAATGACCCCTCATGCTGTCAAAGCAAAATGACATAGCTTAAGGAGGACTTCCTTTCATCAGTTCCCAGAAAGCTTTGTATCTTGATTTGTATATACCCAGTTAAGCCAAGTGTGGTTCTTTATAAATATACTTTATATATTTTTAATTTGAAGGATAATGTGGGTACAGTTTTTTTATGGACACCTTAACTGCTGTTTTCTTGGCATCCCATTTCATATTGGGCAACAATACTTGCTTAATTTTTCTCACAGGACTCTTTATCAGGCTTAAGGTTCTTTTATGTACATGTTGGGATCTGTGACATAGAACCACCAGCATTCTAAGGACTTTCATGTCAAAAGATAGCACTTTAACCTGCACCAGATTGGAATCCATGTTCTCGGAAACCAAAGACTAACATATTAGCCCTGCACTACACTAACCACATATATCAGTTTCTGGTGATCTGAAGCTATTGCTGAAGTTTGTGTGGAAAATGCTTCAAAGGTTTTTTACTTTCATATCTTCAGAAATACTTGAAGCAGAAATATTGAATAATAATTAGGATTCTAATGTGTAAGGATTATGATACAATGAAGCACAAAATTAATATAATTTTGAGTCGAACTAGTACTCGATGGTCCACTTAGTGCTTGTATTTAGCTAGAATCCATTTCATTAGGATTTTCTTAACATCATCAGCTATTGTGGACTAATAGATGTTGGTTTGGTGAACTCCTTGGAGGTGATAGGTGCGTCTCTGTTGGTATTTTGATGAACTTGAAGTTTGAGTTTTCTTAAAAGGTAGTGTTGAAAATAAAGAATTTTCTTGCATATTTCTTTATGAAGATGTTTACCAGATGGTTAATGCAGCTGCACTTTGGAAACATTTTAATAAGTGGATTTCTTGTTCTATATCATGATTCTCCTTCCAAAAATGGTCGGCTACTTTGGCCCCATAGAACAAATTTAGTGTACAACACCCTTTGAAATCACATGATAAACCAAATAATACAAAGGAGACATCCACAGACAAAAAATTAGGTATGCAGTGGATAAACTGCTACTGGCTTTGATAATTTTAACATTGACAAAAACTAAAAGGAAATTGAACATTGGGCTTAAAGAGCATTTTAGGAACATCAAGAAGAAAGAAATAGATAAATCGGCTGTAGCGTACCAGTTTTGGAAAGAGAATCATGATATAGAACGAGAAATTGAATTATTAAAAAGTGGCCAAGGTCCAGCTGCATTAGCCAAATGGGAAGAAATCTTCGTAAGGAAATGTGAAAGAAAATTGTTTAATTTTGACACTACCTTTGAAGAAAACCCAAAATTCAAGTTCATTAAGATACCGACAGAGACGTACCTATCACGTCCAATGAGTTCACCAAACCAACATCTATTAATTGACAACAGCTGATGACGTTAGGAAGATCCTAACAAAACGCGTTCTAGGTAAATACTAGCAATAAGTGTGGTATTCAGTGCTAGTTCGACTGACAATTATATTTATTATTAGGATAGTAAATCAGCTGATGAATAAAGCTATAACCTTTTATTTCCATTGCAATGACATTCCTTTGTGTTAAATTTCACAATGAACTGGATTTGTTTCTTATTTTTATTTGGATAGCATTCAGTTTCATGGTTCCTTCCTCTGTTATCCCTTACATCTTCATCGTCCTAAAATCTTTTCTAATATAAATAAGTATGTCAATGAAGGTTTTTGTGGGTGATCAGCTGTGTCAGGTTTATGAAGGTTGAGCTGACAGCCATTCCAGACTTCATGGCCGAAAGCTGAACCTTCATAAACCTGACATGGATAATTACTCACAAAGCCTTGATGAATAATGCTCGCCATGAAAGCTTTAAGTCTTACATTACTAAGTCCCATTTGTCCTATTCCAAACAACTTTCTAAACCTGAACACAAACAGGTTGAGCTTGATTGATCATTTTCACCTTAAAGTGAATTACTGAATTTATATAGGATAAATAACATTGGCACATGGTCTTCTAACATATACACTACTCAGAATTAATACAGCTTTAATTTTTCTTTTAGTTCCTATAACTTTTAAGTAGGTTAGTGATTGTTTTTACTAACACAGATATTAAAGTTAAAGGAGTTAAAACAAACATTAGAAAATGAACAGGAACATGAAGTTCAAGAGAAGTAAGAATGCCATTCTCTTCCTATTAATAATTAATTAGTTATTAAATTATAGATGTGTCATATTTTTTAAACCTGAGCTTCACTTACGTACCTATTTTGAGGACATGTCAGTATGTCCGCAATATATGTACATAAGTGAAGCTGATGTGTAAAAATATGACTTATACATAATTTAATAATTGTGTAACTTCACTGTGGTGTTCAAATACAGTTAAATTTTGATAAATGAATTAGATATTCTGCTCTATTAATTAATTACAGAGTTATATCAATCTTTCCTCAGGAATCTATATTCCCACTGTGCTATTCATTGACAGTTAACAGCCACGAACTTGTACAGCTACAACAATACTACAACTTTCCCAATGTCTTTTTTAAATTGTTTCTACTGTAGTTCCTTTGGAGAAATTACTGTTATTAGATGGCTCAGTTGAACATCTTGACCTAATTGCTTTGATACAATAAACACCAAGATTGCTTTCACCAAGAAGTATACCTGAATATTGCCACAATTTTATTATTGTATCTTATGATGGCATATGACTTCATAATCGGTTAAATGAGGATATGAGTTTTTTACTTATAAAGATAATTATACTTTACAGGCTTATAAATCATGAAGTCTTGCCTTGGCATGGTGATTAGATCGCTCAGCTCTCACCAAGGTGGGCCAGATTCGATTCCAGGTGATGACAAAGTGAAATTTTTGGCAGACGACATGGCACTGGGGTGGGTTTCCTCCTGGACCTTTGGTTTCCCCCACCATCACTCCACAAATTACACAATCATTCATCTTTCTTATCATTTATTTCACCCATATACTATCATCCACTTCTCTCACTCTTATCCCAGGCATTGGGCTAGCCCGTCAACCCTAGTTTCCTCTATCAGGTCAATGCCTCAGCTCCCTCACCCAACATTCCAAGCAAATAAAACCCAAAAACAACTCCCAACACCGAGATTGGTGAAGTAAGTGAGGAAAAAAGTTATGAATCTAGAAAATGTAAGGCTTGCTGTAATACTGTTCTTATCAATAGTGCAGGAATAATTGTAATACTAAAACTGAACTTAACTAACCTTGCTTGTCTTTCAGATACATGTTTTGATTCGTTTTTGGTTTTAATCAATTACTCTTCCTACTTCTTCTTCATCCTTGACAAACAGCTGCAAAACCTTCCATTTTAACAAAACAGCACATACACATGCTGTTACAATACAGTGAATCGAAGGTGTATGTGATGACAAATCACACAAACTGAACTGAAACAAATGAACATGGCATCAACCACGTTTAGCAAGAACAGAAATTGATCCTAAAACTATGTTTTAATAATTTAGGTGAAAAAATAAACTTTGCTCTAACATTGCAACTTTAACAAGAAAATGAAACCAGAGAAGTATAGGAAAGTGTTGGTTTTATTAATAATACTGCATAACTCATATGCAAGAGTAGAAAACTACATCAAACTAAACATTGATTTTGAAGAGATTTAATGCATTCTGAAAAGACACTTGACATTTATGAAATTTGATTTCAAAATAATAATGCTGCATTTTTACTTCAGTTTAATATTTATTTTAATCCTATATTCAAAAACAACTTATTAAGAATTTTCTGAAGTAGTGGAGGCACTGTATTCTTAGAAGTTAGATATTTTATTAAAGTAAACCTGCAAGTAAGATGTAAAGTTAGTTTTTAAAAGTTAAGCACACTATCATATTACTTGACGGAGCCATTTGTTTCATAAGCTTGTTTCAATGATTCCATGTTACATATAGGTATATATACGGGTGTATATATATACGTTTAAGTTTTAAATTTTACTTTTAAATGCACAGAGCTTATGCATCATGACCTGGTAGTCTATCCTGTTTTTTGAGATACTGTAAAGCTTATTTGTTAGACAACGCTGTGTCTGAATGGTTAGACAGCTCAATTTTCACTAAGGTGGCCCAGTTTCAATCCCAGGCAACCGTAAAGTGAGATCTGTGGTGAACAACACGACACTGGGGCAGCTCCTCTCTAGGTCCTCCAGTTTCCCCCCATTCATTCCACCAATTGCCCCATCATCCATTTCACCCTCATTCTAATGTCCACTTCTCTCGCTGTCATCCCAGGCATTTGGCTGACTGCTTAACCTCAGTACTTCAGCTTCCTTTACCCCAAATTTCTGGGCTGGTAGACTCTGTCACCCCTAACATCAGTATCTGTGCTATACTGTTGAAAAAAGTGGTCTGATTATTTTCCAGAGGAGCATTTTGGGTTCTTGTTGCATAGATTACTGTAGCTGTCTATGAGTGCAATGTTGTAAACTGCATAATGTGTTCATTGCAAACCAATTTGATGAACTAGCTTTAATATCAGCAAATGGAAAGCTATGTTAGGAGTGATTGTATTAAGTCAAGTTTTTTTGAAATTTAGAATGAAGCTAGAGAAGCTCATAGTCTGTCAAAGAGCTGCTTTTTATATAATTCAAAATTAGAAGCTTCATAATGTAATATAAAGAAACATAGGGAGTGGTGGTTATGAATTTCTTTTCATTTAAAATCCATCAACCACAAGACCAAAGAAAAACTTGAAATGTGCACTCACATGACTTTTTCTGCTCCCTTTTACACAGACTACTCTAAAACACATTTACTCCTTTATCATCTTTGTGTTAATAAAAGGCTTTCACAGAAATGTCTTTATTTAATATCTGCTTGTAGATTAAATAAGAATAGAAGAATGTAATAGGCCTCAGACATACTCAAAAATTTTATGAGATTGTGGCTACATTATATTAACGAATATTTATTTATTTACTTATTTGCCAATAGACTGCAAAGCAGTTTCTGACATTTTCTATTACAGTCTAAAAGTTTACAATTATAGGATACAGAGCAAAATATAAACAGTATAAAAGCATATTTACAGATCATCAACTTTGTACAGACATTTATCCATTAACAAGTATTTTAATTTGTTTTGAAATTGCTCCATACCATTTAATGCTTATTTTAATGTTGGCAGTCTATTAAATAAAATCTGTTCCTTTATAAAAACATCTCTATCAGTAGATCGTTTAGAAGTACAGTCTCTAAAATAGTCATTGTTGTGTCTGGTAATATAATTGTGTACATCAGCAGTCTTCAAATTTACCTTACTTACAACAAAAGGAATTGCTTTATATACATATAGTGAGTATACAGTGACCATTTTATTTTGTTTTGAAAATATCTACATATCTAACATATTGTTAGTACTGCTTTAATAAAGACTTTATAAATAAAAAAATTGAAAAATTTAAATATAAAGAAACTGTTAATGATACTTCTACCCTTAAAAAAATAAAAGATGATTATAATTTTAAAAAATGTACTTACCATCCTTGGGTTAATAAACATTTGCAAAAAATGTTTAAAGAGTTTGGTACAACTTAAGTTCCTCAACATAAATATAGTATTAAAAATTTATTGCATTTCACTGAAAAAGATAAAATTCCTAGTGATAAAAGAGTCAGTATTTATAAATTTAATTGTTTTGATTGTGGTAAAGTTTATTTTGGAAAGACAAAACGTAATTTAGAAACCAGAATGTAAGAACATCTTCGTAGCATTAAGTATAAACAGACTGATACTAGGCATAGTTTTTAAGTCAGTACCGCTTTGGAATTAAAAAAATACGTGCATAGATATCGCAATCATTTTATTTTAACATGAAAGCCTGTACCTTAGTCTTCTTATCTGCATAATTTCCGTGAATATTGAGGCACTTGTCAAAACGTGGCATCAATTTTTGAATACGCTACTTATAAAATTCTGCCACCTGACGTGTTAACCACTGTATCACAACTGTTTTGTCTTCGTTACCGTCTTGACACCGACCGCCCAGATGTTTCTTCAAGTGCAGGTAAAAATGGTAGTCGGTGGGCGCCAGATCAGGGCTGTATGGAGGATGATCTAGAGTTTCCCATTGAACAGATTTGATGAGATCTTTGGTCTGATTAACCACATGTTTACGGGCATTGTCATACAGCATAATGTGACTTTGTGGGTTCGTGAAATGAAAAGTCCAGTTACACCACTCAACAATGTTCTTTATTTCCACCGACTTACAGTTAAACTCTTGCCAATTACACAGTATTACGTGCTGCACACAATTACAATTCACCAGTTCGTCCGTTACAATTTCACTTGGCCTCGCGGTTACGTAAGCTCCGGTACACATTCACAGTTACGTACAGTCTTCCGTTGCACAATCTTCTCGCACATTAACACGTCACTGACTAACTCTTACACCAAGAACTGCGACTGTCTCCTCACTCACTAACTGACCAACTCTACTCTACTCTGTCTGTCTGTAACCCCCTTTATATAGGAATATCGCCGACTTCTGGTGTTTACAGGATTGTTCCAGTAACAGAAAGATCGAGAACCAGGTGTGAGGAAACAGACGGCACGAGCATGTTTTTTCTCCCGACCGCCGCCTTGTCACCACAGACGAGGGGGAGGTGTGGCTCACACGGACCTCCCCCAACTCCCGCTCCCAGCTGCTTCACAGGGTGTTCCAGCGCTCGCGTTACAATAACGATACCCTTGCTCAAATTGCCACGTCTTTTGTTCTGGATTGCACGGTTCAGGTTGTTCAATGACTCAGAATAAGACGCCGTATTGATTGTCTCATTACGAGGCAGAAACTAAACTAGCAAAACTCCTTTTCTGTCCCAAAAAAACTGTGTACATGATTTTCCGGGCAGAAATTGTTTGCTTAAACTTCACTTTTGTGGGTGATGATGAATGTCGCCATTCCATGGATTGTTGTCTCGAATCTGGTGTGACGTAGGCCACCCATGTTTTGTCACCAGTAACAATTTGGTCTACAAAATCGTCACCTTCATTGTGGTAACGCTCAAGAAAAGTCAATGCACTGCCTAAACGTTGGGTTTTGTGCAAATCCGTCAACATTTTCGGAACCCAACGTGAACACAATATCCGGTACTTCAAGTTCTCGGTCACTTTGCGATACAAAACACTTCGAGAATATTGAGCAAAATAGTCGTAAAATGATGAAATTTTAAAGCATCTGCTTTCTCTCACCTTTTCGTTCACTTTCTGCACGAAATCTACAGTAACGACCGAAGGACGCCCACTCCGTTCTTCATCATGCACATTTGTGCGGCCATCTTTAAATGCTCTCACCCATTTCCTTACCATTCCATCACCTATAATGTTTTGTCCGTAAACTTCACAGATCTCACGGTGAATATCGATCGGTTTTACGTCTTTAGCACTAAGAAATCGTGTAACAGACCGTACTTCAGAATCGGCAGGACTCACGATTGTCGGAGGCATCATAAACACTCAGTAGCCAACGTATACAATGAGGAATCAAACTGTAATGGCATCAGTGCTTAGAGAAGAGATGTAGGTAACCAGCGGGCATGCGCGGGACGCAGACCGTAGCGCTGCGGCGGCGGAATCGCAAAACAGTACTGACTTAAAAAACATGCCTCGTAAATTGGCCATAGCAGAACATTTTTGGTCATTTAACTGTAAAATAAATCCAGAAGTTAAATTATTAAAACAATTAAATATTATGATATATTTAATGGTTTGGGAAAATACATTTATTTTAAAAAACACTCATCGGATAATGAATTTTCAAATACCTGCAGTCGATTCTGGTTATACATTTGTTTCATTTTCACATTTGGTAGCACTAAATAGAACATATTAACATTTAGCATTTCTAACGATGATCACAGTTTTGTTTGTGCTTCTGGCTGCCAATGTGGAAGAATTTCCATGATATCGCAAACCCGAACAAGTTATAAGAAAAGTTACCAATTATTATGTTTGTATATATTTGTTTGCCTCACTGTCAATAGCTTCATATTTATGTATTTATTGTACGGCATGGAAGTAAAAAAAGGACTTTTTGTTTGAGAAAAGTATAAATATTTGAAAATTCGTATATAAAGAAAAAATATGTTGAAAACAGGTTTCTCTACAAGTGTAGGAGGATGTTCAATTGGAAGAGCCATTATTTTAATTTTCTTTACTTTCCTGGCATTTGGTCTCTATTAAGTAAATGCCTTTATTCCCCATGTTCTTAATAATAGCATATCTTGAAAAACTGTTCTTAAAACATCTGTTTACTTTCCATAAGCCACTTCCGAGAGAATGCAATGTTCCTCCTAGTGTTTCCAGCACGGATATTTAAAGAAATTTTCTCATCAAGTCGCTGAGCCTATATTAGCAAGCAATATCTCAGGGCTAGCTCTAAAACCATTGAGTATTTTCCTTTTTTGTTACATGATTATCAATAATGAGGAGTCAGTGCAAGTGAGAGTCATTAATGCATACAACCCCAATATTTTTGGTACCTGTCTGTCATTGTGTTTTAGTGCTTCACAAAATGAATACATAGTGTAGTAGAGAATTTCTGGAATCCCTGCACATTTTCTAATAATCAACAGACCCAAATTTAAAGGGAGTCGATTAACAACATTAAACAACACTTGCTTTTAAATTTTCACGGAACATGTTTAGAGACTATTTGCCTCCATTGTCAACAGGACATCAACTGGTTCTCAGTGGTGTAGCTGGCGATATTTTGTCATAGGTCTCCTCTGGTGGCGGTTTGAGGAACTTGCTGAATAAATATTTCTGGGGGATTTTAAAATTGAATACTTTGTTCCTATTTTTTGAAATGACGACTCCTTCCCATGTGGGCAGTTCTTGTTTTCCTGATGTATGTCTTAGTAGTTTTGGTTCTGGGTTTATGTTGTAGTATTTTCCCCAAAAATGCATGACAAGTGCTGATTTTTCTAATTATTTGTATTTTATGTTACTAAAGTGTTCGTTTGCTGTTGTTTCTAAATTTCTTTTCGTTTTTCAAATATAAATTTGACTACAGTCACAACATTCAATTTGATATATGTCAGATTTTTTGTTAGATGGAATGGCATCTTTGATGTTTGAGCGAATTAGGCTCCTTAAGGAGTAAGGTTTTGTCTGGTGCTAGTTGATAGTTTTGTTTTTAAGACTTTTCTGAATTTATCAAAGGCCCATGGATAGTAAGTGAATTTTTTGAAAATCATATTAGTTTCTGTAGCTGAGGGGGTTGTGGTTTCCTGTATTAGCTTCTTGTTTTTTGCTAAGTTCACCTTTTTTCTACTAATGATTTGGGAAAGCCATTTTTTGTGCTATTTCAATAATTTTGCTGTATTCCTTTTTGTATTCTTCTGCTGTGAGAGGTATGTTGACTAGTCTGTGTGTTAAACTATTGAAGATTGCCTGTTTGTGGGATCTTGGGCTTTTGCCATTAACTTTTATGTAGTTGTCTGTGTCTGTACTCTGTTAATGCCAAAGTTTATTTTGTTTAGATTTCTGATTATTTTTAAATAAAAAAATGGTGAATACTCATCTTTTTCTATTTCTTCAGTGAACTTGGTGCTTCTTTCTTGGGTATTTAGAAGTTTTAGTGCATCACTGATGAGCTTTTTGGTACTATTGCAAAGATGTCATCTACATATCAATCTCTGGCAATGATATGTAGATGACATCTTTGCAAAAGTACCAAAAAACACATCAGTGATGAACTAAAACTTTTAAATATCCAAGAAAAAGGCATCAAGTTCACTGTAGAAATAGAAAAAGATTAGTATTTACCATTTCTTGATCTAAAAATAATCATAAATCTAAACAGAATAAACTTTGGCTGTTACAGGAAACCAACACAGAGAGAGACCTACCTAAAAGCTAATGACTACAGCCCAATATATCACAAACGGGCAATCTTCAATAGGTGTTCAACATACCTCTTATAGCTAAAGAATAAAAAAAGAGCAAAATTTTGGAAATAGCACAAAAAATGACTTTCTTCAAATAATTAGTAGACAGAAAGGTGAACTTAGCAAAAAAGAGGAAGCTAATCAAGGAAACCACAACCCTCTCAGCTACAGAAACTAATATGATTTTCAAAATATTCACTTTCCATCCATGGGCCTTTGATAAATTCAAAAAAGTCTTCAAAAAACTAAACATTCAACTAGCACCAGTCAACCCTTACTCCTTAAAAAAACTAATTTGCTCAAACATATCATTCTATCTAACAAAAAATCTGGTATATATAAAATTGAATGTCTTAACTGAAGTCAAATTTATATTGGAAAAACCAAAAGAAATTTAGAAAAAAGAACAAAGGAACACTTTAGGAACATAAAATACAAGCAATTAGAAAGACTAGCCGTTGCCGTGCATTTTTGGGCAAAATACCAGAACATACATCCAGAATCAAAACTACTAAAGCATACATCGGGAAAACAAGAACTGTCCACATGGGAACAAATCTTCATTTCGAAAAATAGGAACAAACTATTCAATTTTTACAATCCCCAGAAAGATTTGTTCAGCAAGTTCCTCGAACCGCCACCAGAGGAGACCTATGACAAAATATCACCAGCTACACCAGTGAGAACCAGTCAATGTCCGGTTGACAATGGAGGCGAAGTCTCTGAAACATGTTCCGGGAAAATTTAAAAGTAAGTGTTGTTTAGTATCATTAATCGACTCCCTTTAAATATAATTTATTACAACATTACTGTTTTCAACGCTTCCAAGAAAGGAGTTAACACACTGTTTCTGATAAAGCACAATAAAACTATCAGAGTCACCTGCTAAGCATAGATGAATAAAACGTTCCTCACAAGGTTAAAACTTAAAAGATTGTGTCACTAGTATATATTACAGTTTGAATACACCAGGTGTTTGGCATACTGTGTAATGCAGGATCATCTGTATCATATAAAAGGCAGCAGACAGTACTTTCTATGCATAACATAATAAGAAATATTATGTAAATGACCTGATTGGAGGGAAATATCTATGGCTAATTGCTTTTCCTTTCTTATCTGAAATCACCTCCATTTTCTACGTTGATCGAATCATAGAGGCCCAGATTACTGATTACACGAAACATATTTCTGGACATTGCTTAATATGCATTGAATTGGAGAAGTACATGAATTATATTAGTAAGGAGGATCTATTCATATTACTTAAGCCTAACATAAACCAAAATATATGCAAATGAATAACGCCTGTTTCTGAAATTGCAAAGGTGTAAGCTTTTATACTTGTGTCAACTTGTGTCCATGTCACACCTAGAATAACTACTGCTCAGTCAAATTTTATCACTGAAGATAGCCTAATTAATTAATACTATTATGTAGTTTTGAACAGACACATAATTAATACTAATTACTACCAAAGCACAGAAGCATATTCTGAATGTCTTCCTTTATGATGAAATGATTATTCTATTTTATATAAGTTTATACATTATTTATATAAATCTGGCTCATTGAAGCTTAGCATAAGTTTATTTATTTCATGTAAATTCGTTATAGTTGTGAACAAATACTCACAATAAACCACACAAGTGCACATTTATTAACGATGCTTAGAATTCATGCAGGTACTCTATATCTATTGGTCTATCACAAATTGGGATATCAAAAATTTCATTGCCAGTAGAATTGCATCACTTTATGGTTAACAAATTTGGCAATTATCACACCAAATTTCAACCCTTCCACCAATTCTTAAGTATATCACGTAGCTATCCGAAAAACACTACTGCATATCTTGCCGAAAGGACAATGGGAGGTGGATTTGCTTTGATAAATATACTTCAATTGTCTTTAATTTTAAAAATCTATGCAGATATAGTTCAGTTTTACAATTTTATACTCTGACCCTTACACCATGCCTGAACTGGCTTAGTCATCCAAAAAATGAGATAGTTATAGCATCATCAGCCTACATACACTGTATGATAGATAACAATATCTTAGATGTTTATTTTTTTTTTGGAAATTGTTTTTTGACACCAGACAAGTGTAGGGCGAGGTTACAAAAGTCAAGATTCACTCAGGAATTCAATGCCATAGCAGGGATCTGAACAACAGAAATACCGGTCTCCATTGGCTCGCACTAAACACTGACCTATTATGGCAAAGCACCAGCATTATATTAAATTCTACAACTGATTTGCATTTTTCCCAGCAAAGGGCTTTATAGCACAGATCACTATTAAGTCAATCCATATCATGCAGAACACAAGACACACACACATTCACACTTCTACATTATAGGAAGGATAGGGAATAATTTTGGCTAGAAAAAAGTCCCATTCCCCTATTGGGACCCTCTGTACATCAGGCAGGTGCTCCAGATATTTAACTATGGGGTGAGCCAGCAATATTTTTAGGAAGTTGGCTTCATCACATCCCTGCACATAGATGGCATGTAAAAGTTTTTCTTTTCTCGAGTAATGAGCTTACCTAGCTCTATTGCCAGATTTGTCACTAATTATTCTTATTGTTAATGCAGCCCTAAAGATGAAAATCTTAATGGATGGTGAAATATGCATATATCATTACCTGTATGACGAGCTGCAGCATTGCTAACTCTTTTCTAGAACAGCCAGACTTTTTCTTTTTTAATAATGTGAAGGTAAGACAATGTTCAACTATGCCTGTCTAGTCTGGTTCTTTTTTTAACAGGACAACCTCTGTCCCTTACAAATCTGTCACATAAAAACCTGAAAAAATAATAAAACTGCATTTACGCCAAGAGAGCTACTACACCACAGAATACTTGGTTTGCTGACTTTTGCATATCTACTGCACTCCCCTATGTTTGAACCTACAAGGACATTATAAAACATGAAAATTTCTCAATATGTATAACATATGAGGGCTGTTCAATAAAGAATGATCATAAAATTTTTACAGTCATAATTTTTCGCCCTAAAACTCAATCTTTCATATTCTCTCAGCTTAATGCAAAACAAACACGCCATAGTAGTTTCATTCTTGGTACTAGAGGTTCCCGCCTTTGAGAACAAGGCAAGCTCTGACATGTTCAGCATCGCCTACCGCTGCAGTGGAGGTAACATGCAGTTAAAATGTTATTAGAGGTAAATTCGGAGTTTCTTTCAAACGCAATCACTGCTGATGAAACTTGGCTACATCATTTTGATCCTGAGAGCAAACAGCAAAGCTCAATGTGGAAATCTCCTTCATCACCAACTTCCCCCCCAAAAAAGCAAAAGTGTTTGCTTCTGCTGGGAAAGTTATGGTCATCACATTCTTGGAATTCATGGAATGCTTTATCAGCATGGTGTACCTGCACAAACATATCAGTAAGTGGATAATACTACGGGGATGTCTTGAAAATATTGCAAATCCAGATCAGGTGCAAAAGGTCACATTTCCGTGAAGCAGGCTGGATGCTTCACAACGATAATGTGCGGCCGCATTTTGTCAGTGTTGTTGCTGAATATTTTGCAAAATTCAGCGTGAAGTGCTTCTTTCACGCTCCCTATAGTCCGGATTTAGCCCCATGTGACTTTTCTCTATTCCGTAACTTTAAGAAACGCCTTCGTGGTAGGCATTATCCATCATCAGAAGCAGTGGTGAATACTGCGGAAGCAATTTTGAAGGATCTCTCAAAAAATGGTTTCCAGCATGTCTTTGAAGACTGCCAGAAATGCTGGGACAAGTACATCGCATTCAGGAGAGACTATTTTGAGAAGGCCTACAAAAATTATGAGGATGAGTAAAGGTACATTGACAAAAAGATATTGTGATCATTCTTTATTGACCAGCCCTCGTAATTTCAAGCTCCACTCAACGGATTGTAATAATTCTTTCACCTTTAAAACCTTAATTTGTTCTAAGGAAGGTGTGGCAAAGCACCCTGTAATGTCATTGCATTAATGAAAGATAATACGGCATAACTTCAGCACTATACCGCAATCACATTAATGAAAGTGTGCTACAGCTTAACACTGTCAACTACATTAGCAACAGTTGCTATATTTAATAATTAGAAGGTTGTATAAATTCAGAGTTAGATTCAGATTTTTCAGAACTTTTTTGTGCAATTTAAGTCCTTTATCTTTTTAAGCCATAGCGAACGATGAATTGAATAGGTGAAATGATGCTGAAATGTGCTTAGGGTCCAATAAACAGCTTAGAGTTACCCAAAATTCGTCTTTTAGAATAAGGAAAAACCCCGGAAATAACTTATCCAAGTAGCTCACCCTGACCGAAATTTGAACTCGGGACCTCTTGAACGTGAGGCAGACATGCGACCATCTACGCTATAGAGGCAGTCAGAAATGTTGTTGGGGGTAGTTCTTTGCTGACTATGAACACTGCTTTTCATTTAGTTCTATGGATAGATAAGTTGTTATACAGCGTCCCCAGACAAATGAGTTAAATTGTCATGTGCTTAACTGCTATGCAAAGATATTTACCGATAAATTATATAGTACGTACCTTTGTTGAAAATTTACAACATTTTATCTCCGTATTCTCACAAGGTTACTTAAATATCAAAGGATGTTAATAAAAGACGTCAATACGAGATTTTAAGCTAGTCCAGCGCAATGCCAGATCCGTGATGCTGCGGCATGCTTCTTTGGACGAGCATATCTGCACCCAGCATGCTCTTGCAGGTTTCCAAATTTGAAACGGACATCAGAAGCGCAGAAATCGAATTAATACACACGATGAGTTTTGAAGTTCCATTTTCTTATAATTCAATCGCGTTTTCTATCTTTGAAAAGGCATTCTTAAGAACAGTGAAGCCTTAAATTTTAAAGGCAACTTATTGACATTGTTGAGAAAGAAGAAAGTGTTCCTGCAACGCCAGAGAGTATACATAGCTGCTGCACTCCGCAGAGTATTAAAATAAAACCTGTTACAGTTTACTGCAAGGAATATATACAATCAGAACAGAAAGTATTCGTACACCACTAAACCTTTAAGGAAAATTAATATTATGATGAGTATTTAAATGATAAATTAAAGATTACTGACTCAAACGAAGGCATTTTCAAAATAATTTACATCTTATACGGAAATAGCAACAATGCAAAAACAAAATGTCACTTATATAAGAATAAAATTAACTTGCAAATTTATAGGGCACAAAAAGTATTTGTACACTGATAAAATCAATACACAATACAACAAAAGTGTTGCTATTCAGTACTTCGTTGGATACCTTTTAGCTTTAACTATAGGCTCGTGTCTCTTTGGTAAGGAATGACCAGTTTTTTAACATCCGCCTTTGGCATTCGGTTCCATTCTTCCGAAAGAGCAGCTCTCAGAGCTTCTTTGTTGGAAATTGCCATTTTTCTTACGCGTTTTCCGAGGATACTTCACACTTGTTCAATAGGATTAATATCTGGAGATTGAGGAGGGGTATGAAGTTGTTTTGGAACATTGTATAATATCAACAGTCGTGTATTAAGCGCAATAAGTTTTGAATCGTTATCCTGCATAAGCATACAGTCTTCTTGAAGGCCCATTTCCTCCACACTACTATGCAACTCTTGATTAAGAATGCCCATGTATTTCCTGTAATCCATCATTCCTTTGTAACTTGAAGATTGCCAACAGCTGATGCGGTTACACAACCTCAGACAAGGACGGATCCTCCGCCGTGCTCTACTGTGGAAAAAGACCTTTTTGGCACCAGCTCTATATTTTTTTTCTCCATACCTTGCGACTGCGGTCCGCACCGAATACCTTCAACAAGCTCTTATCTGTTCACACAATTTTTCCCAGAAGTCCACACCCTTATCACGGTACTTACGAACAAATTCTAGGTATTTTTTCCTGTTCTGTGGGCTAACATAAAACTTCTTACGTGCTTCTCTGCCGTTGTAACCTTTCTTATTGTAAACAGCTCTCACAGTTCTCGCGCAAACATTAATTCGTGCATTCTGAAGCTCAACATCAATTTGAAGAGCAGTCATTCCTGAATCATTTTTAATGCAGCGAAGAATGCTGCTTGCATCTTTAACCTTAAGTACTTTAGGTGGACCACTCACAGATTTTCTGGTTCCTACTCTGTCAATGATGGCTTGAATCGTTGACTGGTCTTCCCGCTATCTGAGATAGGTACTCTGTTCATTTTAAAACCTTGTGCAGCCTACTGTTCTTTTGAAGCAGGGCTTTTATAGTGCTCTGAATTTTGAGCCCATTTTCGTCAGCGTAATAAACTAGCTTGGCGAGTCATTTTCTGAAAATATGTAGCCTGCAAAACCACATCAGCTGCGGCAAAATCAGTTGACAATTTTTCTCCAATGCTAGCCATTGCTAGCAGTAAATATTGGACCATCTTTCATAAGTTCACTTGCAAGACCTTCACATCCTTTCTTGAATAAATGTACCGCTAATAGGAACGCAATGTTGTCTTTCCGGCGTAAATCTCAAGAAAGTAGCTTTGTGAATTTTATCATATGACACAGTGGAGTTGTAGCGTTGTTCCACAGTTGTTTCTAGTTGGGTTGTAGAAGCTTTCAGCATTTCTCGAAATTTTTCTTCCAATCGCTGATAGTGACTTTCCAAATGCCAAATTAAATAGCCAGTTTTGTAGCACTTTTCCATTTGTGAAGGCGCTTAAGCTTTTTTGCCCTCCTCGGTAGCGTAAATGGTAGCGTGTCTGCCTCAGGTTCAAGAGGTCCCTAGTTCGAATCTCGGTCAGCGTGAGTTATCTGGATAAGGTTTTTCTGGTGTCTTCTATTACCCTTAAAGTCGAATGTCTGGTACCTCTAAGCTCCATGGACCCCTGACTCATTTGAGCATTATTTCACCAATTTCAGTCATCGTCCGATATGACTTAACGTTAGAGGACGTAAATTACAAAAAAAATCTAATTTTTCTTTTAATGTACAGGAACTATGTTTTCGTTTGTTTGACATGGCACTGTACGGCGTAAAACCTGAATTGCACTTACATAATTTATGAAGGAAATTGCAGGAAACCAATTTATTCTGGCAGCGACAACACTTCTAAACAATGCAGCATCGACTACCGCTCCCTTGTGCGCAATATTGCACTTCCTCATGTCGCTGCGCTACGTCGCCATTTTCTCAAATTGCACGTTACGTGGCATTCGATGTGTATATAAGGGCACCCAACTGCATGGTTATCGGCGCCCTTTAAGATACTATTCATGGCAAAAGCCAGATATAAACAATTCAAAAAATTAATAAAGCTCATCATAAAATCATAAAAAAAACATGTACATAATATAAGGCAAAACGCAAGGAAAGCAGTAGCTAAAAACTTGGAAAAGTTCTTGAACACGTTCTCCCTGCTTTGTTGTTACCTGCCAGCATCTCAGCATAGCTGGCCGGAGGCTGCACAGACGTCCTAAAGCGTGCTAGGCAAAAACACTCTATACTCCTCCACAGAAGAGAAAGTCTCCGAGGGACGAGAAGCAGGGGCGTGGGCGAAGGTCTCCACACCCTCCCTGGACAGGTTGATCACTCCCCGTGTGAGTTCAGTTACAGACAAATCAAAAACATTCTGACGGCTTTTACCTTTCTGAATGAATCTTCTCGGTTTTAATGTACAGAGTGATTAGGGCGCATGTTTTTTAAACGGTCTGCTCCTTGTATAGCAAGCGTTCTCTTTCACACACATTTGCTTTCCTTGTCCCACAGCACATTCCCTACAGGGATTTTCTTTGCGTTGCTACACTATAGCAGTACCTGTCGGACAGATAACGCTTTGTTGCAAAACGGAGAGACTGAAGCAGGCTCCCTTCTAAACCAAAAACTAGGCGTAAAAAAGCAGTGCCCAATCCCTAACCGAGCCAAACTCACCTCCACTAGACGAGATGAACGACAGAAGGTAATCCAGGGAACCGGAAGTTCTTTCAAAGATCTAAGTTTATTGCTGCGGAGAGCGGACCACCCTTCCTGCCAATAAGACTACAAAGCTCGCTGCAATACCACTAGTTATTCTCTGCTCTAGGTATCCATCAGACATGTGTTCAGGGAGGTGTAGGTCAGTCACGGATATGGACCTTGTTTGGGTGTTTGGCATTAGCTCTCACCGCTCAGAGGCACCCAATCGAGAGATTTGGCCCGGGACTCCGGGATCGCCAATCCCGTATCTACCGCAGTGGTCCCCTAGGAGGGTTAGGTTACATTATGCCTGGTAATCCTATAGCTGGATTTCTATATTCTGACCCGAACGTCCGAATTCCCTATAGAACCTGCCGGCAGTAGGGCCAGAGGGGAAGCACTCAGGCTACGCCTACCCATTTGTCACGTGTCACAAACTGAAGGGATAATTAAGGTAGCGCCTCTTTACCCTCCCACCAGACATCTCGAAACCTCTTGATAATTGTGCGTGCCGCGAACCTTTCGGAAACGGCGATCTTCAATATATAAGGCCTGTAGTTGGCGATGTGGAGTTGAGTTCTTTGCGAGCAGCCGTGAGGAGCGCCCAGTGAGAGAACGGACCGGAAGACTGTGAAGGTGCATCAGAGGAGTTGTACGTCACTGTGAGCGTGCAGTGGACCAGAAGACTGTGTACGTGCCTCGGAGGAGTTGTGCATAATTGCGAGTGCAGAGTGGACCTATGACGGATGAACTGGTGAATTGCAATTGTGTGCATTACGTAATTCTGTGCAATCAGCAAGTTTCCCGCCTGTAGTTCGGTGGAAATAAAGAACATTTTTGAGTTGTGCAATTGGACTTTTATTTTCACGAACCCACAAAGTCACAACTGGTGTCAGGAGTGGGATAACGGCCATGGAATCGGCATTCGAAAAGAATTTGAAGATGATCGAAATGAAGGCCTAACTGACCTCGGAAATGAAGACGGCGAATGAAAAATTCGCTGCGAAGACGGAGGTGGCAAATAACAACCTGGCCGCTAAGCTGTAAGAAATGAACAGGGCTAACGATAACCTCACGGAGAAGATGCAAGAAATGAAGGTTGCGAACGAGGCCCTCGCCCTCAAATTTGAGGAACAGTTGGCCGGCGTGGAGACGTCACGGGGCTCGGCAAGCGGATGGGCCAAGTGCACAAGCGCGTCGAGGACCTGGCGAAACCCTTCAATGACCTAGAGGAAAAGGCCGACAGTAACGATAAGTCCCTGAACGCCATGGTGGAAGACGTCGAAGACCTTGCTTACCCGGTTCAAAACCTGGAAGAAAAGGCCGACAGCAGTGTCAAGTCCCTGAACGCCATGGTGGAGGACGTCATAGGTAGGAGGTTGGAGGATTTGAAGGCCGACGCGCCGGGACGCGACACAAAATCGTTGCGCGTCAAAACTCCGAAATATGACGGCGCGTCAACGTTTGAGGTCTTCCGCCCCCAATTCGTCGCAGTGGCCAAGCACAACAAATAGTCAACAGAGGAGGAGGCCACACAGTTAATAGGCAGCCTCCAGGGACGGGCCGCGGAAGTCCTGAACACGGTTCACACATTGACGGCGCCCAAGGACATCTGCGAGGCTCTGGAGAATCATTTTGGAAACCACCGCTTAGCCGCGGCGTACCGCAGCCAGCTAAAGGCAAGGTCACATCAGACAGAGGAGACGCTGCAGGAGTTCGCACTGGCACTTAAACAACTGGCTAGCAAGGCCCTAGTCGACCTCCCACCAAAGTTCGTATCCCGGGAAGCTGCCAACAAATTCGTGGACGGGGTACGAGACACGGAGATTCGTCAGCGCCTAATGCCCGGTGACTATAAAAACATCCAAGAGGCGCTAACGGCAACATTAAGGATGGAGGCGGCGAAGGTAACAACTATCCCGACGACGAGAACGAGGAGTGTCCGCTACACCGGAGACAAAGGACCAGCCGTGGGACGTCGGCGAAGACCTAGTGTACTGTGTTGGCGGTGTGGACAGCCCGGACATATGGAGAGAGACTGCCGACACCAGTAAGGGCTGCCGGAAGAACGAGTAAGGCCCGGCATGGCGAGGAGCAATTCGGCGCCGTCCACACCATCTCCTCGAGTGAAACTGTGCGCCGTCAGCCGGGGGATGGATGATAGCCTCATCGCGGATGGCTGCGTAAGAGGAAAGCCGTGCCGCGTGCTGGTGGACACCGGGGAGACCGTGACTATCATCAGACCTCACGGGGCGAAGGGTTTGCCGACGAGGAAGCCGAGCCGACAATTCCAGCTTTTAACGGCATCGGGCAACACCTTGCAAATGCAGAAGGAGGCCCTGCTATAGTTGACCTTGGGAAAGAGTACCAAACGTCTGTGGATGTTTGTCGCGAAAGTGGCTGAGGAGGTAATAATGGAATTGGCTGCCCTCAGGGGCCACGAGGCGACGGTCGACGTCGGCAAGAAGGTCCTGCGGCTCAAAGGGGACGAGGCTATACTCCGTCAAGCAGAAGAGCGCCTTGGAATTTGCAGGGTCGTCTTGAATGAAGACGTGGTTGTCCCCACGAGGAGCGAGGTGGTGCTGACGGCGCAACTGGATGGCCAGTGAACCAGGAACATGATGCTGGACCAGAAGACGTCTGTACACGGCTTATGTGTAGCCAGGGCATTGCTGCCCTGCCAAGAGGAGGTGCCAGTGAGACTACTAAATTCAACGGACACCGATCACGAGGTCCAGGCCGGGACGGAGTTGGGTACGTGCGAGCCCATGGTACGCGTGACAGCAATCGAGAAGACACAGGAACCGGTGCTGAATAAACAGCTGGGGCCCCGGCTAGAAAGCATAATGGAGAGGGCGACCGACCACCTGACCGCAGAACAACTGTAGAAAGTTCGACAACTGCTGAGGCGATACCAGCGCGTCTTCAGCCAAGGCAACAGTGACTACGGCCACACGGACAAAGTGCTTCACCGCATGGACACCGCGGACGCGCGACCTATTTGGTAACCACCTAGACGCGTTCCGCTTGCGAAGCAAGGAGCGGTACGAGACATGCTGGAGGACATGAAAACCAGGGGCGTGATTGAAGAGTCTGACAGCCCTTGGTGTTCCCTGTATTCTTGGTGACAAAGAAGAACGGCGAGCTATGATTCTACGTGGACTACAGGAAGTTGGACGCTGTCACCCCGAAGGACTGTGTCCCCTTATCCCGGATTGATGACACCCTCGACTCGCTAGCTAGTGCACAGTGGTTCTCGACCCTCGACCTGAAGTCGGACTACTGGCAGGTAGCTCTAGATCCGAGAGAAAATGAGTAAACCGCATTCTCGACAGCCCAAGGGCTCTGGCAGTTCACAGTTATGCCATTTGGCCTCTGCAACGCACCAGCTACCATCGAACGCCTCATGGAGTCAGTGATGAGAGGACTGACTTACATCGCCTGCTGCTACTCTTGGACGACATCTTTATCGTCGGTAAGACTTCTGAAGACCATCTCGAGAATCTGAGTAAGGTGTTACAGAGATTGCAGGCGACCAAACTGAAGCTGAACGCGAGGAAGTGTCAGCCCTTCGGCAAGGAAGTGAACTACTGGGGCCGCATAGTCTTAGCAACCGGAGTGGCTACAGATCCGGAGAAGACGCAGGCTGTGAGAGATGCCTCACCTAAAGGTTAAGAAAGGGTTGCGCAGTTTCCTGGGACTGTGCAGCTATTGCCGACGCTTCATAAAGGGGTTCTCTACCATCACCATACCCCTCACCCGCCTGACAGAGGAATACCGGCCCTATGTTTGGACGGAGGACGCCGAAAACCTTTCCAGCACCTGAAGGAGACCCTGTGCAGTGCTCCAATTTTGGGTTTCTCACAACTGGGTGACGCCTTCATTGTGGACACCGACACCAGCGACCGTTGCATTGGAGGTGTCCTATCGCAGATCCAGGACGGCCATGGGCGGGTGATAGCCTACTACAGCAAGACGGTATCCAAGGCAGAGAAGAACTACAGCGTCAAGCGGCGACAGTTGTTGGCGGTAGTAAAGACCTTGGAGCACTTCCACAAATACCTGTATGGTCGGCCATTCCACTTAAGGACTGACCATTCCGCCCTAAGCTGGCTCTTGAGGTTTAGGAACCTGGAAGGCCAGACAGCACGTTGGGTCCAGAGGCTGCAGGAGTAAAACTTCACCTCGGAACATCGCAGAGGGAAGAGCCACGGTAAAGCAGACGCTATGTCCCGAAGACCCTGTACATAAAAGTGCGGCCAGTGCACAAGAGTGGAAGAGAAGGAGTGTGCCGCGGCGGTCTGAGTAGTCCCGGCAGTGCCTGCGGATGGCTGGGGTTGCACAGCCCTGAGGAGGGAGCAGCTGGCGGACGCAGACTTGGAGGCACCCTTGAGGGAAGTGGAGGCATGGACGAGACCAACCTGGCAGGACATCGCACTGAGGAGCGCCACCTACAAGTCTTACTGGGCCCAATGGGACTCTCTGAAGACCAGAGAGGGCGTGCTCTTCCGGGTTTCAGCCCAGAGGTTCTACTCCCATTAGTCCTGAGCCCGTAGGAACTGTACCCGGGCCTCCTTCAACCAGGGAGTATCCGAGCTGTCCCAAAGGGCGCTCGGTGCCCTCTGTGGGGCTTTACATAGGGCAAGACCTAGAGACTAACAAGCCCCCCTCATCTACTCCTATGGACTCAAGACGAGATGGAAGTGGATACGCCACCTACGCGCGTCAACACTCAAGGTGAAGACTACCGAAAAACCTCGGTGGGGCCGCCTGGTGATCTAGCACACCTTCTACTAGCTTTGCAGGCTAGTACCCGGGAGAATTAATGGCTTCCCTCAACCCCGTCCGAAGACGTACCCGATTCCCACGGGTATAGGGAACACACTGCCCCCTCGAGTCCAGCCCAATCCGAATAACTCCCGAAGGAGGGACTCGGCTGTTCGGCATGAGGTTCCTCTAGTAACGTCAGAGGTACCACGAGTGCTAAGGGTCCGCAGCGCCCGCACTTTGGCAGCTGAAAGGGAGGCCTTCCGGGTATGGGAATCACCCGATGGGAAGAAGTAGAGAGAACAGTTGGTACTTCCGCGGAGTAAGGTCCCGGAAGACTTGGAGAAAGTGCACGCCGGTACGTCAGGAGGACACCTGGGAGCGAACCGAACGATTGGCATTTCGGGACTGCCATTTCGGAGGATGTCTCTATCCAAAGTAAACTGTAGAGACCCTGCCGTCTGTACTGCCATGGTTCCTTGGGAGGCCGCCCTCTGTCTCCTTCGCTCATCCTTCCTCCCAAGGGTGCCCCACTTGGGGGCATAGGAACAATGGGCTCAGCATGGTAGACTACGTACCGAATGCCCTCCGTAAAGAAATCCTATTCCTGACATCCAAAGATTTCGCACTGTCCCCCAACCACAGACTTCACTTTAATTGGAACATCTTTAAAAAAATTGTTTATTTGATTATGCAACAAATGATTAAAGGACCACATGTTTAAGAAATTTTAATGATAAACGAAATGTTTATCCTGAATATTCTAGGAGTGTCCTCAGAAAACCTCTTTAAGCTGAATGAACTTTTCATAACAGGTAGACTTATAAGAAGTAGACGAAATCTTACTACACAGTAAATATAAATCACCTTAAAAATACAGTCTATGTCATATACATTTTTTCGTGTAGTGAACAATTTGAACAATTTTCCTTCTAATTGTCGAATACTCTACTATATCATTTCTAACGTAGGAATTCACCATAACTAGCGTAAACTAAATTTTTACAACATTTATCTAAATTAACGTGAAGTAAATAGAGGAACAAGCGCCTCTAAGAACAGTTCCTACCGGAGTAGTCATATTTTTAATTAACTTTACTGCATCCGCCTTAAGAAACACACTTTTTCTATTACTCCCCGTCCATGTGTACAAACGTGACAGACGGCAGTGACACTTTCGCCCATGTTTTACGTCATATTACATTCAAACAAGTTTTATGCACAAGAGTAGCTTACTAGTAGGCTTTGTTTATGGAAGTTTTGTTCGTGGAATCACTCACAGGAAAGTGTGCTTCTTAGGACGGCAGGAGTATAATATTTGCCTTCTCTCTATAACCTATTGTTATATACCAGCTGCATTCCCTGCTAATGAAGTTGAGTAAAGCTCAAATATTAAGTGCCTGCTTAGGTAGTGTAGATGTAGTGTGTGTCTCACGTTTAAAAAGTCCCAAGTTTGAATCTCGGTCTGGTTGAGTTTCCTGGATAAGTTTTATCTGGGGTTTTCCCTTATTCTAAAAGACGAATTTCGGGTAACTTATTGCTATGGACCCTGGGCTCATTTGAACATCACTTCGTCATTAGATTTATCGTTCTCTATGACTTAACGTTGGAAAACGTAAATTAAAAAAAATACAAAGGATATTAAAGTAAAACTTTCCTACATGAGAGTTCTTAGGAGATCTTGACATCAATTATAGCCATTCATACGTTTTGATAGGTTTCCTTACGTGCCAATCAGCTGTAATTCATAAAAGGCAATGAACTAAATATATCACAGGTTCAACAGTGCCTTTTAAAAGTGTTTTCTGAAGTGTTAAGTCATGAACATCTATGAATATTCCTTGCAATAAAATGAAACATGCTTTTATTTTATTACTCTTATATTCCCTGGAGTAACAGCACCTTCTTTTATTTTCAACAATATAAACAGTTAATTTTCCAAATTAAACTTTTGAGATTTAGCTTCATGGACTTACAAAAGAGGAAACAGGATATTTAACTGGAATGAAGTATGTTCAGAATTAAAATGTGGGGTAATTTCATTTGCTGCCTTTGTTCATCCCTGCGTCATCTTTAGGACTTTACAACAGCAGTCAAAGGAGGGACTCAGCATTACAAATGCCGACCATAGATTGCACTACAGCAATGATTGGGCATATCGCTGGAATATCCTCCTCTGTAAAACCTCGACAACTGACATTGGTGTCCTTAGAACATTCTTTGGTCCTGGTGCTACCTCATAAAAGAATAAAATGACAAGGTATGTATCTCTGCAGAAAACTTCATATTGTGATTAGAAAAACTCAAGTACGTGGTATTTATTGGAAACAAAAGACAAGGTAAAACTTACTCCTCTAAGACCTACTAATACATACATAACACATTATTATATTATTTTAAAAGGGAACTTCCTACATGTGATATGCGAAAATGTTTTAAAAGTGAAATAGGTGCATAATCTTAAAGTGTCCAAGGCTGATCAGTGGCTGAGTGGTTTCACCGCTCGACTCTCACCAAGGCGACCACAAAGTGAGATTTGTGGTGGACAACACTTCGCTGGGGCCGGTTTTCTCCGGAACCTCCAGTTTCCCCAACCATAATTCCACCAGTGCTCCATCTTCATATCATCAGTGTCAATACCTGTGATGCCGCATGTATAAAAGCTGGCATTAAACAGTACGCTACACACACACACACACACACACACACACACACACACACACACACACACACACACACACACACACACACACACACACACACCCACAGACAGAAACACTTATATTGTTCAAAATATAATGCAGCTAGAAATCAACACTGTCATTGTGGAAATTACCTATCCATAGCACTAAATGGTTAACAATAGGTACATCTAGGCAGGGAACTGGTGTTCTCTGCACTGGTGTGTAGGATTTATTACAATTCTGAATTTATAACAACTTTTTGTTATTAAACATGGTAATGCATTTCATGTATTACCTATGGACAATAGATTTTAAAATCCTTAGAAGTAATGCTATTTATTTCTTTACATTATAGAATTTTGTACTTAATATGGTTGCAATATAACCACATATATGCCTGTATTTTTAAATACTTTGCAAATTAATTAAAAGTATTGTAAAGTTCTTTATAGCTACAAGAGTATGAAAAAATTTGAAATTTTAATGGTGAAAAAATTATCAACATCTGTTTGGCGATTTTGAAAATTATCCAATATACACAAACCTTCTTTCTTTATAATATTAATATATATTTCCTTATATCGACATTTAACTGTATGAGAACACCACAGTGAAGTGAAATAATTATTAATTTATAGATGAGGCATATTCTTTTACATATCTTTACACACATAACACACATAATACACATTTCACTTACATACATAAGTGAAGCCGAAGTGTAAAAAAAATACGACTCATCTATAAGTTAATACATTTCCTTGTTGATTCAACAGGAATGGGGAATATAATATAGTTAAGCTGTAGTAAAATATTTTATTTTTAAGGGTTTATAGTATTTTCTTAGCAATAAGAATAAGCCAGTAACACAACTATCAAGACAGGCAGGTAAACATTAGAAATGCAGAACTTCTGAGCAAAAATGTTATATGCGCAGGTACCAGTGATAAAATAAATTTCTAGAAAGTATTCCTGTCTCGCCCAGCACCACAGCCGATGGTACACCTATATGCCTGACAAGAGATCTCAGGTTTGGTTCCCGGTTGAGAACTGGGAATTTTCCTCCATAAAATTTTTCCATATCTTCCCCACATTGTGAGAGTATGTATGCGTGTTCTGTGCACAAAAAAAAAATATATATATGAGTTAGCAACATTACCTATAGGCAATATGTTCCCAAGGAGAGGAAACCAACATGGAAATTAAACGTTGGGAATACAAAGATACAGACAGTAGCTCAGGTAGCTCAAAATACAAGAAACACACACAATCACTAATATAAAGTTCACATATTAATTACTATTGATAAATAGGATGAAAACTTAACACAGAAATCCAAAAGGCTTCACAAACTAGCTGTCCCTTATTTTTATGTTAACGGATATGGTAAATTTGAATCTGAAGTTAAAGTTCATCATAGTTCAAAGTATAAACTTGAAAGAAGCGTAGGGACAGTGAAGCACAAATTAGTGCAAAATTGAATCACGAATATATTGACACAATGCTTCACTCACACTGTTTATTCACAGGACATGTTTCAAGAGCTCTTGCTCCTATCCTCAGCTGATACTCTTCTAGTGCAAGTTGTAGTGGTTTCTTCTTTCTCCGTATTGTCAATAGATGGCGTGATGTACTTGTCAAAGATGTCCGGTGGTGGAGTTTCAAAATTCATGACTCTATGACGATTTTTGTTAATGAAGATTTTTTCCCATACGGAAAGGTCTATGGGGTGATTAACTTATTTTATTAGAGATGTTTCCAAATTGATGTCATGTCTAGTATTCAAAAAATGAAAAGCCACTGCTGATTTTTCTGTTTCACCATTTTTAATGTTTCTCATGTTCTTTAGTTCAGATATTAATATTTCTTTTTGTTTTTCCTATATAAAATTTAGGGCAAGTTTCACATTTGATCTCATAGATTCCTGGTTTTTCTTTGGTAGTGCTTGAATTTTTGGGAGGGCCCTTTAACAAATTTCTGATATTTCTTTGTTTAGAACAAAGGCCTAAAAACATGTGTAGATTACACAAAAAACATTGAAAACTATATCGCGGACATTGAAATAGCGATATATAATTTGCCGATAATAAAAAATCTACGATCACAACACAGTGCTGAGAAACTCTAGATCATATTCAAAATGCAAATTCAAAAAGATATTCATATAAAAAATTAATCAAAAATTTAAATGAAAAACCGGTAGTCTACACAAAAGCAGACAAGGGTAACAAAATAGTAATATTGGACGAAGAAGACTATCGCAAAAAAATGGTCAACCTTTTACACGGAAAAGAATTTGTTAAACTAGAAAACAATCCATTAAAGAAAGCATGCAAATCTGTGGAATTAGCAATTAAAAACAGTAAAATCATGACGAAAAGAGATAAATTGAGCAATAAAATTGACAGTCCAAAAACACCATACATATATGGTTTACCCAAAATACATAAACCTGAAATTACCCTCTGACCAATAATTAATAACATTGATGCACCCACTTACCAACTAGCAAAATGGCTGGTTCAAATCTTCAGATCCTTCACAAAATTTGAAAATTTAAGTATCAAAAACTCGTTTGAATTGTTAAATCTCCTGAAAGACACAAAGATCAACTCTACAGATGCTTTAGTTTACTTTGATGTCATTTCTTTATATCCAAGTATACCGACCAATGAGCTTATTCCACTTCTCAAAAAATGGCTGGAATCAATACAAATGACATCTGAAGGAATAGAAGAACTTTCACAACTTACAGAAATTTGTATCAATCAAAATTTTTTCAGCTTTAATGGACAGATCTATAAACAAAAAACGGGCCTAGCTATGGGCAACCCATTGTCTCCCTTCTTGGCAGATTTATTCATGAGTGCTCTTGAAACACATATCACAAAAGCTTTTCCAAATTATTTAAAAGTGTGGTATCGCTATGTTGATGACATTTTTGCAATAGTACCTAAAAAACTCATACAAGATGGTCTTAAACTTTTGAATATACAAAATCCAGCTATAAAATTTACATTGGAAACAGAAGAGGATGTTGTGCTCCCCTTTTTGGACATCAAGATCAAAAAAATGAACAACAAGCTCACTTTTGGTATCTACAGGAAACCGACACACACAGATAATTACATTAAGAACAACAGTTTCAACCCAAAACAACACCAACATGCCATTTTCAACAGTTTAATCTTTCGGATGATCAACTTTCCACTAAACAGAGAAGATTATCAAGAAGAATACCTACACATAAAAAAGGTAGCTATATCCAACGGTTTCAACCCAAATTTAGTAGACAAAACTGTTAACAGACTCAACAAAGCTAAGAAAATAAAAGAAACCACCACCCTAGAACCTACAGGAGAAAAAGAGAAAAAACTTTTTAAAAAATTCACCTTCCACCCATCAGCCTATAACAAATTCCAAAAAATCTTCTCGAAACACAACATAACTCTTGCACCTCAAAATAGGTTTAATACCAGAAATTTGTTAAAGGGCCCTCCCAAAAATTCAATCACTACCAAAGAAAAACCAGGAATCTATGAGATCAAATGTGAAACTTGCCCTAAAATTTATATAGGAAAAACAAAAAGAAATATTAACATCAGAACCAAAGAACATGTGAGAAACATTAAAAATGGTGAAACAGAAAAATCAGCAGTGGCTTTTCATTTTTTGAATACTAGACATGACATCAATTTGGAAACATCTCTAATAAAATACGTTAATCACCCCATAGACCTTTCCGTATGGGAAAAAATCTTCATTAACGAAAATGGTCATAGAGTCTTGAATTTTGAAACTCCACCACCGGACATCTTTGACAAGTACATTACGCCATCTATTGACAATACGGAGAAAGAAGAAACCACTACAACTTGCACTAGTCGAGTATCAGCTGAGTATAGGAGCAAGAGCTCTTGAAACGTGTCCTGTGAATAAACAGTGTGAGTGAAGCAATGTGTCAATATATTCTCGATTCAATTTTGTATTCATCATAGTTACTTACCTTCAATTAAAAAAAAATTTAATTTAGTAATTGAAAATAATAACTATGATAAAGCAAGAGATACAATGGACATTTCCAGCATCACTTAACTATGATGCAACAGTGAATTTTTCATATGGCATAGATGATACGCTTGGGCAAATTTTAAAATTGGAGAATGAATTAAATATGTGGTTGTTGATGATGATCATGATGATGGTATCAGTAAATGTCCTATTATGGGAGTAGTTATCAGAAAATTATTATAAGTTGCAAATCAAATTATAGCAAAATTGGCAATGTATATGGTATTCCCATGAGTCTTAAACAATGTTTATGCTCATATCATTGCTGAGGAACACTCACTAGCAATGTTTCCATTCTTTGGTATTAAATAGTGTTCATTATGCTTGCATTATAGTTGTAGAAAAAAAGAATGGTGCATCTAACTTCAGGGTTAAATGGGAAGTGAGGTAAGAATGACACAAAGTAAGATATGGCTGATGTTTAACCAAACTCACTTTTGGCCAGCATATGTATTTATTTCTGTTTGGTCTTAAAAGTAATATTTATGAAATTAACATAAATAGTTCCTTATCACCAATAGCATTATGCATATGTGTAACTTCATAATAAGCATTATCTTGTGATTATCCTTCAGTAATCCCTATACCTATTTATTTAATCAGCAAACACAATTAATAGAAATAATGTTAGATAAGAAAATTAACCTTAGGTTTCACATTAACCACGTTAGTTACTTAATGTTTGTCTTTATTTGAACCTATACAGAAAGTATGTTCTGCCACACTTTTAAGTGATAGGGATAAACTTAAGAACCTTTTATTTAATGGAATAACACATCAATAACAAAAATGTTTTGATGCACTCAAGCTAAGTGAAATACATAATATTTTAGTTACAGAAAAATTACTTTCATCCTTTTGAGAAACTTGAGATATCTGTATCTGAAGACCTATCTCTGATAGCTTTTTATTTGTGCAATTACAGAAATGTAGGCTGATATTACTGGTAAATGTCCAGGGTATCCTTAAATTGTGCTCTACTGCATATATTCATTTTGTGAAACATTTAAACATAGTGATGGCCGGTGACTAAGAATTTTGGGAGGTTCCATGCATTTATGTCAACTACATTGGAATCTCATTATTCATAGTAATGTAACAGAAATGTACAATACTAAATGGTTTTTTATCCAACCATAAGATTTTATCTAAAAATTTAAACTTGCCTCTTTGATGAGGAAATTTATCCAACTAACATTTCTGGGATCATTTTTCAATCAGCTTTTGATTGATATCATGTATCTGCATAATGATGTTTTGTGCCACTGAAAGCATGGCGGGACTGAGAGTGCAACCTGAGTCATAGTGTTGTACTGTGAAATAGAGAAAGTATATTCTGCTTCAGATGTGTGTTAGAAAGAGTAAGCAGAACATTTAGGTATCCATTTTTAAAATATGGGGTTATGAAGTTTTATTTAGTGGAGGAATTCCAGGAGACTCAATACCCTTAAAAGAATAGCTGTTCCAAATGAAGCTTCTCTCAGACAATTTTCGAGATACTCTTTGTTATTGCTTTAAATTTTCAAATACTTACAAAATGAAATGAAATGTGTAGCGTTTAACGCCCACTTTTACTACATATGGCAACACAGGCGGTGACACTGATGATACATGAGATGAAGATGGAGCAACGGTGGAATGAGATGGCGGGGGAAACCGGAGGTCGCGGAGAAAACCCGCCCCAGCGCCGTGTTGTCCACCACAAATTTCAAATACTTACATTCCTGAAGAAGAACACATAAGCATGCAAACAAAGTAGGTTGTGAAAGGCATCAAATAGTGAACAGCTCTTACAAATGTGATTATCATTGAAACCTAGTATTCTTCTATTCCTACTATACCTAAAATTAACTATGACTAGCAGCAATGTTTAAATTGTTTGATAAAGTGGATAGAAAAATAAGTGTTTGTTTAGAATAGTTTGTGCAGATGTGAGTAGAGAAAGTCATATGAGTAAACTGGTTGCAGGATGTTAAATGAGAACAAAATCATAACACACACTCTTTTTTATCCTTATAGTATTACATTATAAAGATTTGAATTAAAAATGTTATAAAAATCAATATTTTTCAGGGATTAATGGCACCTTTGGCTTCATTATAAATAAGCATAATACTGGACTTCACATATTAATACTGACATACATTTTCTTAACTGATAAAGACAATCTATCAAATCAGTTTGTGAAACTGAAATTATGTGAATTACAACATACATTCACAAACACGTAAGTAATCTATCCAACAATAATCTAAAATAGTTTCTCCGCTCTACAGATAATATATTTATAAAATCAGATAAATTTAAATTTTACATAGCTTAATTCATGCTTACATATAATTGATTTGATTTGATTTATTGATTCATCCATTAAAACATGTACATGTATAGGACATATGTATAGGACAGATCAAATTAAAAACTAAATACAATATTTACAATTAAGTTAGCTAATTAAATATTTAAAAAGTTAAAAATTCATCCACGCTGTAGAAGCTATTCGCTCTAAGGAAGTTTAATAACAATTTCTCAAATTGATGTTGTGATTCAATCTATTTTATAGATTCAGGTAGCTTATTGTAAAGACGTAAGTCAGCATATGTGAAAATATTTTCATACATCTTTGTTCTGTGTGACTTCACAAATAAATTATTCTTTACACAAATAAAAATATGTAGTAAATACTCTCCACTTAACTTAAGAAGCTGATGCCAATACTTCAATTATGGTTTTGTGAAATTAATTTCATGGACACCTGCCCACATCTTCAGTCAACACAATTCGATGTCAAGTATACCATCTTTGGAAACTATGCATTTAGGTATTTACATATTACCAACATCTGAAGACGAAACAAACCTAAAAACAGAGTCAATTGCCCGAATGTCAAAATACATTACTCGATTTTTATTTTTTAAAATAAATATTTCTTCCCAAACTATTACATCTACGGGGCCATTTAATTGTTTCAATAATTTAACTTCAGGATTTATTTCATTGCTAAATGACCAAAAATCATCTGCTACGGCCGATTTATCAATGTGTTTATATCTAATGTTACGAAAATGTTCTTTCTTTCTGGTTTCCAAACTACCTTCCATATTTCTGATATAAACCTGATCAGAATCTAAGCAATTAAATTGATAAATAACAGATTATTTATTATTAGGAATTTTATCGTTTTTAGAGAATTTTAATACATTTTTAATATTATATTTATTTTGAGGAACTAAAGTTATACCAACTTCTTAAAAAATTTTGAAAATGTTTATTAACCCAAGAAGGGTAAGTAAATGTTTTAAATTTATAATCATCTTTTATTTTTTTAAGAGTAGAAATATCATTAATACTTCTTTGATATTTAAATTTTTCAATTTTCTTTTGTATAAAATCTTTATTAAAACCATTAACTAAAGGAATATTAATAATATCTTTATATTCTTTATTAAATTTTTCTTTATTCAGGGGTATATTTATTATTCTATAAATTAAACTATTGAAAACAGCAAATTTATGTGAAAAAGGGTTAAAAGTTTAATTTTTTATGTAACTATCAATATGAGTAGATATCTGATAAATACCAACATCTAATTTGTTTTTATTTCTGATTATTTTAAAAACTATAAAAGGAAGAAATCCATTACTTTCAGTTTCTAATGCAAATTTTATAGCTGTATCTTGTAAATTTAGTAATTTTAAAGCATCATTAATTTGTTTTTCAGGAACAATAGCAAAAGTATCATCAACATATCTATACCATGCTTTATAAATTAAAGGAACAGCTTTAGTGATTTGAATTTCCAGAAAACTCGTAAAAATTTGAGCAAGAATTCGTGAAAGAGGATTACCGATTGCTAATCAAGGTTGAAAAAATTCACCATTAAAAGTGAAAATTTTTTTATCCAAACAAAAATCAGTACGTTTAACAAAGTCAACTATTATGTCCTAATGTATATTTGTGGAATTAAACCAATTTTTTAGATAAATTAAAAGCTTTTCGCTTGGAATACTAGAAAATAATGCAGGTACATAAAAAATAAGTGTATCAGTTTTAGATAATACAACACTATCAATCCTTTATATTTTATTTATTTTTATTTATTTTATTTATTATTTATTTTTTTTAACATGAGGACTTAATAGATGATTTTGCTAAACTTACTGGTTTTTGTTTAGATCAAATTTTTTTTACTTTTAATGGTGAATTTTTTTCAACAATCTTCTAGCTTAGAAATGGGTAATACTCTTACTTTTTCTTGCTGACCTTTTTATAAGTTTTTTTTTTCGAAATTCAAATCAATAAAGCTCTTCCTTAAATTTTTAAGTCATGGTATAGATATGTTGGTGATATTTTTGCTATTGCTCCTGAAAAACAAATTAATGATGCTTTAAAATTACTAAATTTACAAGATAAAGCTATAAAATTCATATTAGTAACTGAAATGAGTGGATATCTTCCTTTTATAGATTTGAAAATAATAAGAAGTAATAACAAATTAAACTTTGGTATTTAGAGGAAATCTACTCATATTGATAATTACATAAAAAATAAAAGTTTTAACCCTTTGCCACATAAATTTGCTGTTTTTAATAGTGTGATTTATTGATTAATACATATATCCCTGAATAAAGAAGAATTTAATAAAGAATAGAAACATATTAGTAATACAGCTTTAATTAATGGTTTTAGTAAAGATCTTATACAAAAGAAATTTGAAAAATTTAAATATCAAAGAAGCATTAATGATATTTCTACTCTTAAAGAAATAAAAAAATGATTATAAATTTAAAAAATGTACTTACCATCGTTGGGTTAATAAACATTTTCAAAAGTTTTTTTAAAAAGTTTGTGTAACTTTAGTTCCTCAAAATAAATAAAGTATTAAAAATTTATTACAATTTTCTACAAAAGATAAAATTCCTAATAATAGAAAATCTGATCCTTATCAATTTATTCGCTTAGATTGTGATCAGGTTTATATTGGAAAGACAATACGTAGTTTGGAAACCAGAAAGAAAGAACATTTTCGTAACATTAGATATAAACAAATTGATAAATCGGCCGTAGCAGATAATTTTTGGTCATTTAACCATGAAATAAATCCTGAAGTTAAATTATTGAAACAATTAGATGGTTCCATAGATTTAATAGTTTGGGAAAAAATATTTATTTTAAAAAATAGAAATCACTTAATGAATTTTGACATACCAGCAATTGATTCTGTTTTTAGGTTTGTTTCGTCTTCAGAGGTTGGTTATACATAAATACGTAAATGCATAGTTTCCACAGATGGTATCCTTGAAAATGAATGTTGTTGGCTGAAGATGTGGGCAAGTGTCCATGAAATTAATTTCAGAAAAACATAATTGAAGTATTGTTATCGGCTTCTTAAGTTAAGTGGATAATATTTACTAACTATTTTTATTTGTCTAGTGTTTGTTACTCCACTGTAAATTGTTTCATTTTCTGTGTAAAATATTCTTTGTTTTGGTGTTGTGTATATGAATTTCAGAATTTGTTTTAATTAAACTTAGGCTTGTTGTCATATGTACAAGAGTTTCATATATGTATACACTTGGCAGTGGTAAGATACCTAATTTACTGAAGTATGGCTTAAAACTGGTTGTGGTTGAGAGATCCACTATGATGCAAATTATTTTCCTTTTGTATCTGAATAACTTTATACTGTCTTTAGAATTTCCCCAAAAAATGATACCATATGCCAACAAACTGTGAGTATATGAAAAGTACACTACTCTCAAAACTTTCAAGCTCGACATGCCTGTAATTGCCCTGATTAAGAAACACATTTTACCAAGTTATTTGGTCAATGTCTCTATGTGAGTTTTCCAACTTAAATTTTCATCTAGTATTAGTCCCAGATATTTGAAAGCTTTTATATAATGTATTTGGTGTTGCCCCAGCATTAATGTTGGATACAGTTGAATTCCACTCATTTTATTACAGAAGCTTAGGGCTGCTGTTTTCTCCTTACTCAATAATAACCTATTGGCACTAAACCATTTTTTAATATATTTTAGACTGTTTTCTATACGTACATCTGCCCCTTCCTTATTCACCCCTTTGATAAAAATATTTGTATATCTGCTCTGCTTTCTACATTATCTGCCAAATCATTAATGTACACTATAAATAAAAGAGGCCCAAGCAGAAAACCTTGAGGCACCCTATATTTCTTCATAGCGCTACTTGAAATCTGAGTTTTAACTTCACTCGTTTCGCTATCAAAATACTCTATTTCCACTGATTTCTCTCTATTCCCCAAATAAAATGTGAACCAATCTAGAGCTAACCCCCTTATGCTATATAAGGATAATTTTTTTAGTAGAAGTTTGTGACGAACCTATCAACCGCCTTTGAAAGATCTAAAAAAATGCCTATCCCTAATTGTGTTTCATACACTTGTTCAATGAAATTCATCAGTGCAGAACTTGTTTATTTATTTTTTCAAAAACTATTTTGATTTTCATTAATTGCTTTAAATTTTTCCAAAAAGCTTGTTACTCTTTTATACATTATTTGTTCAAAGATCTTTGCTAAAGTTGAAATTATGGAAATTGGCCTGTAATTTCCTACCTCCCCTTTGTTACCTTTTTTAAAGATGTTTTTCAGTTTACCTTTTTTTTAACCTGTCGGGAAATGTTACACTTGAAAGTGAAAGATTTATCAAGTACGTCAGTGGTTGAATTAGGAATAACGAGCAACACTTTATGATGCAGTTAGAGTAACCATCTATTCCTGCCAATTTCTTATTCTTCAATTTTCTTATAACATCTTTAACTTCCTCAACTGTTACTGAAATTAAAAACACGCTATGTAAATTTTTCTTTACACTTCACTTTTCCTTCTTTCCTAGAGAATGAGTATTTAACATTTTCTCTGCTACAGTTGAATAAAACTGGTTGAATAATTCTGAAATTTGTTTAGGATCACTTATGTTTTGGCCATTATTATCTAGGTAGTAATTTTCTTTCAATTTGTGTCCATTTTTTATTTCATGCTTAATTACTTGCCACATGGATTTAGTTTTATTAACTGCTTTATTTATTGTTTCATCATTATGTAACTTTTTGGCTGCTCTTATAACTTTATTATATATGTTTCGATATTTTACATAATAGGCCTTAAGCTCCAGTGTAGTCTTGTTTTCCTTCATGAATTTGCTAAAGAATGTTAATCTATTACCAGATTTGCGGATTCCTGTTGTGATGCACTTATTATCTAGCTTGATCATTGCCACTTTAACCATTGGTATGGCTGTTACAAAGTGAAAATCAAATGTGTCCATAAATGCATTCATGGCATCGTTTAGATTTGCTCAGTGTACACGCTTTCCCAAGATTCTTTCCTTAATATAAAATTTAGTTGGCTTAGATTGTCATCATTAGCAAGTCCAACATTTTTGAATATTTTTTGCATTGTGTTTTGGGTTTTACTGATCTACTAAGACAACTAATTTTAGCATTTGTGCGTAATGATCTGACAGAGCTGTGTCCAAAATCTGAATTTCATATTTCCACTTATTTATATTCAGCACTACTTGGTCAATCGTAGAATATGACGAATTCGAGACACGAGTTGGTACTTTAACTACGTTTTCCATTCCACACATTAGATATATAGAGAAATAAATGAAAGTACTCTGAAGCAGTTTAGCAAATGGTGACCTAAACTTAAATAATGGGGTCAAATTACTAATCACATGGGGCCAACAATCAATATCTTGGCTTTATTCATTGTTTCTAAGCTCACTTTAATCTTGCTCCATACTTAAGTTTAACAAAATTTCTAACTTCAAAGGAGAGAATATGTGGATCACTTTAGGAATTGGGATCTCATGCAGGCATAAGGAAGAACTATATCTGCAAGTAAGACTCACTAGCAACCTACATGTTAAACATTATTTCAAAAAATGTTTCAGCACAGTTTATAAACCTACCTATGTGTTAATTGCCTTAAATGAAAAATTCAATAGGTGTTATTCTCTGTGAGATAACAAAGGCGTTTCATTCAATAAATTCTGACACCCTCATAACAAATAGTAATTCTATTGATTATAATTATGAAATGAAAGTTTAAGTTTGTTTATATCATAGCCAAATGAATTAATATTCTGTTGAAGTAACCCATGGTTTTGTTTATGAAAACCAAACCACAAATTGGAAAATAAAAGCAGATGGAAGTTTCCGTGTTTCAGAGTTAAGGCCTTTATATAAAACATATTGCAAATTGAAGTAATGAGTTGGTATTCAAACACAACATCACTGTTTCTAACCTTTTGCTTCAAATAAAATAAAATAAAATATTGCAAATATTGCTCTGCTCGCTAATGGTGGTAGTGTGCAGTCAACCAGCAAAAACATAAATGATGTCGCTTAAAAATAGCTAATTTATAAATGATGTTTGGTGAGCTGAATCTTATTGTTATGTCTGATCGTGTCATGGTGGACAAACTACTCTGATGTTGTACATATTTTTATATGCATTCTTAGTCTAAAATTATGTATATGCAACTGACTCCTGGAAGATACCTCAAAGTTTTACTTCTTATTCAATGAACTTCCTTTCTTTCTCTGTTTTTTTTTTTATTTTTAGTTACTTTGATTATCTGATCCTCCTATTTTTCTCAACAAAACTTATACAACAGTGATGCAATTCATACATTATAAAAAATGTAAACAAAACATATGAAATAGTAAACTATAATTTCTGAAAATGTCTAAAATATAACTGTCTCAGTTGAGCAATTAAATTATGTTTTGAGCTGTATATCACATTTTTTATGGCTAATAAGCTATCTCCAATTTCAACTGACCAAAACTATACATGATCATAATATTAATACGTTTACAATTCAAGAACAAAATTTAACATTAGAACAACATAAACATTACCAGTTCCAAAATTTTAGTATACATATACTTCCCAGAGAATGACAAATAGCAGTGGTATTCTAGTTAATTTTGGAAAAAGTCTTACTTCACTTTTTAAAACCATTGAAGAAATGTATGACGCCGATAAAATAAAAATAATGTTACCCAATCTGCAAACTTGCGGTCAGTTGTGCGAGGGGAAGGCCGGCGGAAGGTGGCGTGTGACATCGGTACCACCTGTGGAGGTGGGCCAGAGTGGAGGGAGGGAAAACCACAGGGGTGGCTGAATCTTCGTTTCCCACTCCTCCTGCCGCCTGAAAGAGTGCGAAAACTACAGAATATTTCTCCCCTCCATGGTAAAGAATTATCTAGAAACATTTAGCCACCTATAAATAGAGGGACAATGCGACCGAGAGTTCAGTTCAGTTCAGTTCTTGCTGAGCAGCGTGAGGGGCGCCCAGTGAGGGAACGGATTGTATACATGCATCAGAGTAGATTATGTAACTGCGTGCAGTGGATCTGTGACAGCTGAACTGATGAATTGTAATTGTGTGCATTATGTAATTCTGTGTAATCGGCAAGTGTTCCGATTGTAACTCGGTGGAAATAAAGAACATTTTTGAGTGTTGCAATTGGACTTTTCATTTCACAAACCCACAAAGTCACAATAATTAAACTAGAGGTATTGAAGAGTAAATCTTACTTCAAAATGTATTCAGTCTATAATCCTCCAAGTTACACTACAAATCTTAAAAATATAATAAGAAGTTGAAATACAATAATTGGTGATTTCAATGCTCATTCAAAACTATGGGTATATGACAAACAAAACAGTTATGAGAAGATCTTGGAAGACCCACTGAATTCAACATATACAGAAGTTATTTGTCATTAAGTACAGCCACCAACCTTTATTCACTATTCTGGATCTGGTAAAAATCCCGGCTTACTTTTAGTAAACTCTGATTTGTGCTCCTTAACTTCCAAAAAAATCTTAGGAGCTCCTGACTCATAACACAGAACTATAATTGCCACTATTCCACCTGAAAAGAAAAACTAATCCCCTATAAAGTATAAATCTAGATGGAACCTTAAAAAAGAAAACTGGAAAGACTTTACATAAAAATCAGAAAGCAAATTTGAAACACAGATAAATGTATCAACTAAGTCAGATAAATTAAATATAGATCTACGGATACAATTTTGAAAACAGTATAGAAGTACATACCAAGAGGATTACCTAAACTCGGTAAACCTTTTCGGAATATATAATTAAAGGAAATGAAAAAAAGAGACCTAGCTAGAATTACAACAGTAAATTTTAAAGATTCGATAGAAGTAGAAAATTGGAGAAAATAGAGTGCCCAGTTAAAAAAAATTGACAACATCAATTTTAATAATTTTATACAGCACTTGGACCACAGAAAAGATATACAAAAAGCATACAGATTCATCCGTAACATACAAAACAAGAAAGACGATTGAAAGCATCTTTTATTTACCATAATAAAACTATTACAAATGACAATGAAATAGCTAATAAATTTAATCACTACTATGCTAAAACCTATAAATTATCTGCTAATAATAAAAGCAAGAGAAAATATTGCAGAAAGAAACTAAAGAATACATAAAGTCAACAATTATAGCGGGTACATTTAATCAGGAATTCCATATAAAGGAATTCAACACTGTAATTTATAATTGAAAATTTAAAAAATATCCAGGACCTGATAGCAGACATACAGAATTCATCAAACTCCTGAGAAAAAGAAAAATTAAAGACTCCTGGATCTCTGTTACTTGTCAAAGAATACGAAAGTACCCGATGAATGGAACAAAGCAATAATAATACCTATTTTGAAATCAAACAAACCAGTAGTTAATTTTCCAAGTTATCACCAAATGGCATTTACAATCATGTAAGCATAAATAATATGTAACTGATTAAATTGATTTCTATAAAAAATACTTAATTTCAAATAAACAAACAGGATTTAGAAAGTACGATTCACCAAATGAACAGATTTTAAATCTTAGTGAAAGCATAAAAAAGGAACGCAATAAAAATAAGACACTCTAACAATAATTAGTGACTTTCTAGGAGCATATGATTGTATTTGGAGATATAAACTACTCGATAAACTTAACACTTTTAAGAAACCAAGGGAAGGTGTTATATGCATCAGAGAATTCAACATCCAATGGTTTATTCCCACCAAATACAATGATAAAATATCAAAATATCCTTAGTGGTACCCTTAGTACCACATTCTTTAATATTTTTGTCAGTGATCCTCCATGTCTATTACGAAACATTCAATAAAATTTCTTAAAGTTTATAGATGATTTAGTGTTACAGAATTCTGAAACAAAGAATCAAAGTCAACAGTTAATAAATATAGTACAGCAGTACTTGATTACTTTACAGCATTTGACATCTAATAACTTAATGAAAATTAATACTTCATACTGAGGAAGAAACCATTAGAAATTTCCATTCAGCTAGAAGGAAGAGCTCTCACTGAAAGATGCATATCAAATATTTGGTATTGCATGTGTAACAAAATCAACATTGGAGCAAAGACATTGATAATTTATGCATAAAAGCAAGAAAGAAAAAATTACCACTATGAAAGAGATTATTAGGCAGTACTGGGAAGCACTTTTGAAGCATTAAACACTTTTTAAAATATGTGCATTAAACCAGCACTTAAATATTGAGAAGAGATATTAATAACTGCAAATATGGTTGCTAATGCTCATGGAGTTGGAGAATTTCCATTTTCCTTCTGGCCTCCCAGTAATGTGTGACTAGTTACGCTGTCAGTTCTCCATCTGTTTTTGTCAGGGCACTACACTGGAGCAGATGATCTCCATCCATCGATGAGTTCGGGTCCCTACACAGTGTGTAGTTCGGGGATTCAAAATTGTTAATCCTGTGTAGATGAGTAGCCATACAGTCATGACCAGTAATCAGTCGGAAGAAGGCAACAAGTACTGCTTCTGCTTCTTGGGTAATCTGGGATAGGATTCTTACTTCATTATAGAATTTTCCATTGCTTGTTGGTCCTTTTTTCTTTTTATTCTTCTTTCCAGAATAAGTTGATTCTATTGTTTATATGTAGTTTTGATGTGTTTAATGAGGCTTTTTGTTGGCAGCTTTGTTTTATTTGTGTTCCTTTTTTTGCCAAGAAATCTGCTATTCCACTGCCTGCAATTCCACAGTGGGATGGAATCCACTGGAAGTGTATTTCCTTTTTAGACCTTGTAGTATTCATAATGAACTGTAAATTTCAAGTATTCTATTGTTGTTAGGGTACAGTGAGGATAGGGCTTGAAGTGCTGATTTAGAATCGCTTACAATCACTGTTTTAGAGAAAGAGTTCACACGGTTGAAGAGTTGTTTCAGCGAGGTGTTGATTGCTTCTAATTCTCCATCATAGTGGGTTGCTAGTGTGCCAAAACAGATGTAACAATTGAATATTTTACTATGTATTCCTGCTCCAGCATTACCTTCTTTGTCAAATAGGGAGCCGTCTGTGTATATGTGTAGCCATGAGTCTTGGGGATAATAAGCTTCAATAGTTTCTAGAGCTAGCATTTTAAGGGCTTCTGCACTTACATCCCTTTTTGACTCTATATTTTTCAGAAGGTTTACTCTGACATTTATTTTAGGTTGTGATATAGGGCAGATTGAAAGTGGGAGATGTTCAATTTTGTTTGTGTCTTCAAAGTCCTATTTCCGATGTAGGTTATAGGCTTTCTGCATAAATCGTTATTGTGTTTTTAAGGTCCATTCTCTGCTTTTGTAGTTCTACCAGTGTGTATTAAAGGGGAGTCCTTGTAGGTTTTTCATTTAGGAGGAGATTCTGTTTTTCCATTCCATATTTAATTGGCAAGTTATTTGTAGCAATTTGCATTGCAGTAATTGGTGTTGATTTGACTGCTCGCATTATTAGTCTGAGTGCTTGGATCTGTAATGTTTCAAGTTGTCCTAATTTGTTTTGACTTCTGTATCACCTTGCTTCCATAGAAGAGTGCTGGTTTGCTGTAACTTTTATAGGTGGTGTTGAGCGTATTGACAGAGGACCCCCGTTTGCTGCCAGCTAGTCTTTTGAGTTTTGTTAATCTCTGAGTGGTCTTTTCTATGGTTTCATTAATGTGGGTTTTCCAAGATAATTTAGAATCGAGTGTTATGCCTAGATATTTATAATTTTCTGTTTCTGTTAGTTGCTCACCATTTAGTGTTATATTGATAAGCAGTTGTGTATGGCAAAGTGTGAACACTAGGTATTTTGTTTTGCATAAGTTCACAGTCATTTCGTTATCTGAACACCACTTATGTAGTTCTTTCAATGCCTTGTTCATCTCTTGTGGTAGCTTATTTAGTTCTTTGTTACTCACTGATGTCCAGATTACTATGTCGTCTGCATACATGGCACATATAACATTTTCTATTTTGTTTAGTTTTTGTGGCAAGTCATTTATCATAATATTAAATAAATTAGTACTTGACACAGATCTTAGGAGTACTCCTCTATGTGTTTTGATTTTGATGTAGAATTATCAAAGGTAGCTGTGCAGAATTTTTGAATAAGAAATTTATAAAACCATTTTAACACTTTGTTTTCTACTCCAATTTTTATCTTTTCCTATAAAAGTTTTAATCGAGGTAGAGTGTCATATGCATTTTTCAAGTCAACATAAACAGCAACTACTGATCTTCGTTTATCTAAATTATCTTTGATGTCTTGGCTTAATGTAGCTATCTGTTGAATTGTGGACCGGTGTTTCCTAAAAGCTGCTTGTGACAGTGAAAGGAGATTTTCTGTCTCCAGGTACCAATTTAAGCGAGTACAAATAATTCTCTCCATTAATTTAGCTAGAACACTGGTCAATGGGATGGGTCTGTAGCTGTCTAGTTTGTTTGATGGTTTCTTTGGCTTTAGTATTGGTAAAATGATGGCTTTCTTCCACCTTGTGGGAACTGTTGAATTCCAGTACTTGTTTATTAGCTGGAGGAGCATATGTTTTGCATATGGGCCGAGATGTATGATCATTTCTTGATTTATCTTGTCAGGTCCAGAACTCTTGTGTGGTTTTAGTTGTCATATTGCTGACCCTAATTCTTGAGGTTCAAAGTCCTCTTGAAATACTTCATGTGTGTTTTTGGATTGAAAGTGCTGTTTTATGTTGATTTTTTGTAATTTCTCTTCTCTCTTTCTTTGTTTCGAAGTTGGTTGTGAAGCTGTATACATCTTGTTGAAGGAGTCTGCAATCTTAGTGTTGTGTGTCAATACTTTGTTCTGGAGAATAATGGGTTCCTTCTTGGTCATTGGTCTTTTGTTGTTTATTGAGCCAAGGAATTTGTGCACTTTTCCACCATCTTTCCTATAAGCTATGTTCCTTAAAAGTTTATCATAGGACTTTTTCTTGAAAGAACTGATTTCTTTTATTAACTGAGCTTTAATTTTCCTCCATTCTTGAACATCTTCAGTTTTTTTCGTTCTTTCTAACATTAATTCTGACTTTTTCTCGTTGTGCTTTTAGCTTTGTGAGTTCTTCTGTCCAAAAGGGTTTGTATTTGGGGATTTTTCTTCTTGTCATATTTTGTTTTGCAGCTGATAACACTGCTTTACAGAAGTTGATATTTATCTATTGGATCAGAATTTGTGATCTCCATGTTGGATAGTTTTTCATCTACCTGTGTAGTATATTTTTCCCAGTTTGCTTTTTTGTAATTCCACGAGTATTTTGGTTTATATTGAATCTTATATTGGAGTCTTGCAGCTTGCAGGGAAACTGTTGTAATTATTGTCTAGGGTCCACAGCCTGGTTCATCTATGATTTTGAAGGAAGGATGGGGTATCATTTGACTGGTAGAGTAGTTCCACTTTGTTTGAAGTAAGAAAGTCCATTATTGTTCGGCCAATTGGGTTGGTGTTTGTTTATCCCCAATGAGTGGAATGAGCACTGAAGTCTCCTACTATTACTGTTTTTTTATTTACTTCAATTTGCTGCATGTTTGGTATATTATTTGGAGCATTGTATATCCCATAAATTGTTGTGTGTTGGTTTTCTTTCCAAGTGTCTATTTTTATTACTTCAGACTTATCTATGTGGTTCATGCTTTTAACTATATTGAAATTATGGGTTGTGTCTTTATGTATTGCTGCTAAGATGCCACTTGCAATTTATTTACTCTTAGGTAGTATATGGATGTGGTAGTCTTTAAGATGGAAGTATTTTACAGTATCTGAGGTAACGTTGGCTTCTTGTATAATAAGGACGTCAATCTTATTGACATGTAGTAGTTTCAGATTCTCTGTCTTTTTTGGTTGTGTGAATCCTCCAGCATTCCATTCTAGGACGTTTAGATGAGATTTGCCCAAAGATGCTTCCGCCCGGAGATCCGATTTTACCTCCGGAAGATTTTCCTTTGGGGCCATTCATATTGAGCTTTTTTGTAGTCCATTTTGCGTTACCCAGGGTGCAACCAAGGGGAGACAGACTAAATTACACCCCATTACTGCAAATATAGAAAAACTTAATGTTCTGCAAAACCAAATTGTTCATGTAACTACTGAAATTGTCAAAACTACCCCAGTACTTGCTCCTTAAACCAATTAACAAATAATCCAAGTATTGGAAAACCAGCAATCATACACACTGAGAAATTATCAAACCACACCATAATGCCTGGGAAAAAAGAAAATCACAAGTAAACTTAAGAACTTAACAAAGTATATACACCAATATAAATTTTGTAACTTAAAAATTCATTTATAAATTGTATAATTAGTAATTGTAATTATATATAATATATTACATATATTATTATAATAATAAATTAAACTTTGGTACTTATAGGAAGTCTACTTATATTGATAATTACATAAAAACAAATGTTTTAACCCTTTTTGACATAAATTTGCTGTTTTCGATAGTTAGATTTATAGATTAATAGATATACCCTTAAATAATGAGGAATTTAATTAAAGGTATAAACATATAATTAATACTGCTATAATTTATGGTTTTAATAAACACTTTATAAAAAAATTGAAAAATTCAAATATAAAGAAACTGTTAATGTTATTTCTACCCTTATAAAAATAAAAGACGATTAAATACAAAAAAATTTACTTACCATCCTTGGGTTAATAAATATTTTTGAAATTTTTCAAAGAGTTTGGTATAACTTAAGTTCCTCAAAGTAAATTTAGTCTTAAAAGTGTATTGTATTTCTCTAAAAAATAAAATTCCTAAGAATAAAAAATCTGGTATTTTTCAGTTTAATTGTTTCGATTGTGATAAAATTTATATTGGAGAGAAAAAACGTAATTTAGAAACCAGAACAAAAGAACAGTTTTGTAACATTAAGTATAAACAGACTGATAAATCGGTCATAGCAAATTATTTTTGTTCATTTAACCATGAAATAAATCCAAAAGTTAAATTATTAAAACAAATAAATGTCTCTGATAGATATAATAATTTGGGAAAATATATTTATTTTAAGGAACCAATATCGTATAATGAAATTTGAAATACTGGCAGTCGATTCTGTTTTTAAATTTGTTTTATTTTCAGATCTTGATAGCACTAACAAGAACATAGCAACATTTAGTGTTCGTAACGATGGCGACAGGCTGAGGCTGAGGATGTGTAACAGTTTTACATGAAATCACGATCCCGGACAATTTATAAGAAAAATATCATTTCTTATGAGATAAGTGAAGTTTTAAGTTACAAATTGTTTATTTGTATATATGCGTTTGCTGTACTGTTAATAGCTCCATATTTCAAGTACCAGCAAAGTTTTCTCACTAAAGCTAAGGATATTAAAAAAGTTAAAACTTACTTACTTGAAAGAAAAGTTTCAAGAAATTATGAACCCTTTAGAACTGTTCAGTATTGAACATTATCTACACCTAAGTGTAGAAGTTACAGAATCCAAAACCTCTTATTGTGTCGTGAAACAAATAACACTAGATATAATAAATTTAGGATATCGTGCCAATGATTGAGTATATATTAATTTTTAGATGAGTCGTATTGGTTACACATCTGCTTCACCTCAAGTCAAGAGGAACACATGAAATTTAGATCCTGTCTATGCGAAAGTGAAGCAGATGTGTAATAAATAAGACTCATCTAAAAATTAATAATTATTTCGCTTCACTGTGGTGTTCCAATACACTTAAATCTCGAATGAGTACATGTTTAAACTAAGCATACAAGCTTACACAACAATAGTTGTGCCGGTGCTAATGCAATATGCCAACTTTTCCTGTTCTACAAAATATTAAGTTTAAATGTTAACAATTTTGATGGAGAAATTTTGGCAATCCTTCAAAGCTTACAAAATCTGCTATATAAATAAATTTTAAAAGGTTGTAATATTATCTGAGCCTAAAGCAGCTACATTATCCATAGCATCCAATATAACAGCTAAAATCTAAATATTGCAAAATGCCATAAAATAATAAAACAGTTAATTAATTCAAATAAGAGATTAATACTTCAATGGATACCAGCACACTGCTGAATACACTGTAATGAAGCAACTGATTTCCTTGTCAAAAAAGGTATAATTTTTGGTCAAATTCATTTGAGCCCCTAAGTTTTCACTCTATCAGTAGAGTAATTGTGATATCAAAATATCATCATATAATCAAAAGATTACAGAACATTCATAATATATTATAAACAAAAGGAAAAGCTATGGGAAAATTTATGTAACACTAAGACTAGAAGCAATACACTACCAAGAATATACTCTGTAGGAACATTTAGACTCCTAACACGCCATGACTGTAGTAATAAATATTTACTCAGGATTGATATACTGAGATATCCTCTGTGTCTCTTTTGTACATTTGAAGACATGGATGGAAACCACCTTCTCCACTGCCCTATCTTTAGTCAAAATAACATCAAAAGAGAGCAAGAGCAAGAGAGAGCAGCAGCAGGAGAGCAAATGGTTTAATTTCCAATTGCTGAGTATTAGATACCAACCAACCAGTTATCTATAAATCTAGACAATTAAATTGTTAAACTCAGCAAACATCAGAAACTGTGTTAGAAATTCAAATTGAAATCTCATTGGAACACACAGATAATATTATATTCCTGAGACTTTAAGTAAAGACATATTTAGATTAGAAAGCTCACAAACATACACATCCAATCCAAAGTCATCACTGCCTGTTTTGTTATCCAAGCACTACTAAATTTAAGAGCAATAGAAACTTTAATTAGTATGCCATCCATATTTTAACCCCATCATGGTATTTGGAACATCATCTTATGGCAACTAAATACATTTTTCTTATGCAAAAGAAAGTTATAAGAAATGTTTCATACACACCCCGCCAACACTCATACAAGAACTTTATAGAAACCTGAGGATATTTGTTCTACTGAGCCTGTATATGTACTTATCTTAAATTTCTTTATATGCATTTGAGATACATTTGTAACAACAATGGAACTCATGCAATAAGCACTACTCAAAAAGGTAACATCCATCAGCTCAGTGAACACTCTCTTGCTTCCAGAATGGTATATATAATGAAACCATCAAAATATTTATCACCAATCCAAAGATCCTCAAGAAGGGAGAAGGGAGAAGTTTAATAAATCTTAGCACAAAAGTGAATCGAGAAGATATTGAAGATATTGAATAAAGCTGTTGAAATTGCTGCTTAAGAGTGCTTATGCTCATAATAAATTTATTCTGTGTCTCTGTAAGCTTATTGCAATGAAAGATTGGCTTGACAACAGTCTGTTGGTAGTATCTAGCTCTAATTGCGAGTCAAGGCCAAATACATTTGATGCCTGCTGGAAGGTTATCTAAATGTATGTGTATCAAATAACTGACAATACATTTCATTTCATTTATTTAGCTTTCAATTCAAATTACAATAATTCATGACATTGTCAATTAGATAAACCAATACAAAGTACTATTTACATTCTACTTATAGCTAACTGTAGATAATGTATATGTACCGAAAGAACTACTGCATAAATTCCTTTGTCAAATAGAAACATCCTTGCACCATATATTTTTTCAGCTCAATTATAAATTTATTTACACTCTGTATTTGTTGTGGGTGTATTGGTAATTTATTATAGTACATAAAACCAGCAAGTGTCGGTTTCATTTTGAATAATTGTAATCAGTATTATGCTGTGCAAAATAAATGAAACATAATGAGAAATTCTACTAGCTGTAAAAACTTAGTTAAAATTTAAAAACAAAATATGAGTGCTGTAATTACAAATTGTGTATATGTATATAATGTTAAACAAGACCTGAAGCTTTCCTGGCGACGAATATGCTCAATTTCTTCTTGGCCAGCAAGCCAAGACAATTAGAGATCAACGTTTTGTGCATCTATCCCATCATCCGGATATTTAACAAATAATTTAATAAATATCCTGATGAAGGCAGACATGCGCATTCCTGAAACATCGATTTCTCATCGTCTTTTCACCTGGCTTGCTGGCCGAGAAGAAATTGAGTATATATAATGTTAGTCTGCACAGAGGCAGTTTATTTTGTTTGTGTATATAATTACACAATTATTCCAGCCTTTTCAGATTGCCTCTATATTATGTCTCTTTTTATATACAATATCCAAATGTAATGTCCCTATGTATAAGCAACTAAACTGTATTTTTGTTTACAATCAAACTTCGCTTACTTGATGTTGCAAAATTGAAATGTTTTCACGATCATTCAATGATCTTGTGAATAAATGAACATTCCTCTTCTTCCACTACTATGGAGCTCCGATCATTGTGCCATCTGGTGTTAGGGGCACTAAGTTTTAATACTTCCTTTAATGCTGGGATTTCAAAATTGATAACTTTATCACGGTTTTTGGTTATGAATATTTTTTCCCAAATATCCAATTCTATGGGTGTACTTAAAGATTTTGACAGTTTAATGTTGTGGTTTTTTGTCCAAAAATCATTTGAAACTGCAGATTTTTGTGTTTTAACTTGATGTTGCTCTGGTGTTCTTTTGCCTGGTAAACAAGTTTAAGTTTTGGCGGAGATATATTGATGATGTTTTTGCTATCATTCAGGAAAAACTTAGAGAATATTTCCTAAAATTATCTAAACCTGCAAGATAATTACATCCAAATTACAAGAAAAAAAAAAAAGAAAAATTGCAGGGGACATAAGATTTATAAATTTATGTAACAAGAAAAAAGTAGTACCTAATTTCGTAAGAAAAGTAGTAAAATTTGATAAAAATAGTAGACAACAAAAAGCAGCAGAGGGAAAAGTATTAATTGTAGAAAAGAATAAACACTATAGAAATAAAAACACGCTAGAAATAAAATTGTACAATTTGCATCAAAAACTTACCAAACAATTAGGAAGTATATTTTGGGAAAATTTTGAAAACAATTTATTAGCATATTTTAATAGAAAAATGAGGACAAAAACAGCAAAATTAAAGAATAAATTAAAAAATTTATGCCAGAAAGCAGGCACTTTTAAAAAGATAAATCAAAAAGACAAACATAACCTAAAAGATCATCTAAACAATGTGGTAAACCCAAAAAACAAAAATTTTACAAAAACAGAACTGAATATGCTGAATCTAGGTTTAAAGACATGTGTAGATTATTCCAACCAAATTGAAGATTACATTGCTGACATCCAAATTGCTACGCAAACACTTAATGAAGAAAGTAAAAACACAGTAAAAAACAAATGCTCCAAAATGGTAGAAGAGATTAAAAATGAAAAGAAAAAGAATTTTAATAACCAAATCATAAAAGCTCTTAAAAAGAAACCGGTTATTTATACCAAAGCAGACAAGGGAAATAAACTAGTAATTCTGGAAACAGAAGAATACACAAAGAGGATGGAAGATTTGTTAGAAGACAGTAATACCAAAAAGTAGAAACTAATCCATTAAAGTACTGCATTGAAACCACAAATAAAACGCTAAAAGAGAGCAAAATAGTCAACAAAAAAGAATTGCACAAAATTAAAGTAGAAAATCCAACATTACCAAGAGTATATGGGCTGCCAAAAATTCCTAAAACAGGGAAAGACATGAGACCTATTACTAGTAGCATAAATGCCCCCACATATAATTTGGCCAAATGGTTACTAAGTAAATTTAATAGTTTTCCAAAATTTGAAAGTGCAAGTTTAAGAAGCTCTTTAGATTTAGTAGAAAAAATCAAAGATATAAATTTGGACAAAATTGACAGACTGGTTTCATTTGATGTCACATCTTTATTTCCAAGCATACAAACAGAAAAATTGCAGACTGTGTTAAAAAAATGGCTAGCTACAATTGATATGGAAGCAATAGAAGCAGAAGAATATATTTCTCTAACAAAAATATGCATTGAACAAAACTTCTTTAGCTTTAACGGAAAACACTACAAGCAGAAATCAGGATTATCAATGGGCAATCCACTTTCACCTTTTTTGGCTAACTTATTTATGAGTGCATTTGAAACACAAATTAAAAAGTCCTTCCCATTGATCTTCAAGGTTTGGTATAGATATGTTGACGACATCTTTGCAATTGTACCAAGTAAACATTTAGATGATGCATTAAAATTACTCAATCTGCAAGAAAGGACTATCAAATTCACAATAGAAAAGGAAATCAATGGACAACTACCTTTCTTGGATCTAAATATCATCAGGAATGATACAAAAATAAAATTTGGAATTTACAGGAAGCCAACACATTCAGAAAATTATATAAAAAATAATAGCCACAACCCAATTACACATAAACATGCAATAATAAACAGCCTTACACACAGACTAGTCAACATACCCATGGAAAAAGAAGAATATTTCAAGGAACAAAAAGCAATAATACACATAGCAGAAGAAAACGGATACAACAAAAGTTTGGTGTTGAAGAAAATTAGAAAATCTAAACTAAAGAAAACCATTAAGGAAGCAACCACATTTATTAAAGAAAAAGAAAGCAACAGCATATTCAGTTCATTCACATATCATCCAAAAACATTTAATAAATTTAAAAAGATATTCAAGGAACAAAGTATCATCTTGGCACCTACTAATAGATACTCAATTTTAAAATTACTAAATTCAAAAACAAAAGATGAAATTCCTTCAGGTAACAAATCTGGAATATACCAAATAAATTGCAAGAATTGTGAAAAATTCTACATAGGTCAAACAAAAAGAAATTTAAAAACCAGAGTCAAAGAACACTTTAGAAACATCAGATTGAAACAAGAAGACAAGTCAGCAGTAGCATTTCATTTTTGGAATGAAAACCATGACATTGATCCAAATCCAAAATTATTAAAAGGAGTGATAAACAAAAATAGATTGACAACATGGGAGAACATATTCATCTGGAAAAATAAGGATCGCGTAATGAACTTTGAAATCCCGCCAGCAGATAATTTGACAAAAAAGTTCATAGTTCCACCACCAGAGAGAGCAGATAACAACAGATGCCAGTTGGGAAGAGATTGAAAATGGAGGCCAGGGCCTTTGAAACTAGTCTCTCATAAATATATGAAAAAGTAAGTGACGAGTGTCAATAAACCAACCACAAATAATTTTTATATTAATTTTGACGTCACTGTTACTAAATTCCTCCAAACACACATCAATTACATCCAGTTTACAATGGAAGTAGAAAGAGACAACAGCCTACCCGTTTTGGACCTCAAGATAACTAGAAATCAGCATGGTATAGATTTTGGAGTATACAGGAAGCCCACACAGATAATTCCATAAAGAAAAATGAATACAACCCAGTTTCACATCAACTAGCTGCCTTTAGAGGTCTAATTAACCGGCTATACATCCCACTGATTAAGGAGGAATTTTTGAAAGAACAACAACATATAAAAGGGATTGCGGTATTAAATGTGTTCAACCCAGCCATCATAAGGAGCATGATAAATAGAAAGGAAAAACTACAGATAATATAAAAAATACCACTCTCACAGACCACTTAAAAACACAAATTGACAATATAGAAAATTCACCTACCATCCATGGGCGTTTAGCAAATTTGAACGAATCTTCAAAAGCCTAAACTTAGAACTAGCACCCCAAAACAAATTCAGTCTGAGGAATCTGCTAAATAAACTACTAAAAAATTTAATCCCCAACAATTTGAAATGAGGAATTTATCAGATTATTTGTGAAACCTGTGAAAAAAGCTACATTGGAAAAACTAAGAGAAACTTGTTAACCAGGCAAAAAGAACACCAGAGGAACATAAAGCTGAAACAAACAGAAAAGTCAGCAGTTTCACACCATTTTTGGACAGAAAACCACAACATTGGCCACAACATTAAACCGTTAAAATCTTTAAGTACACCCATAGAATTGGATATTTGGGAAAACATATTCATAACCAAAAACCGTGATAAAATTATAAATTTTGAGATCCTGGCATTAAATGAAGTATTAAAACGTAGTGCCTCTAACACCAGATGGCAGAGTGATCAGAGCTCCATTGTAGTGGAAGAAAAGGAATGCTCATTTAGTCACCAAACAGCTGAGGATGTGATCAAATGATCTTGAAAACATTTCAATTTTACAGCAACAAGTAAGCAAAGTTTGAGTGTAGACATAGTGACTCATAAATCAAACTCACAAATGAAGAATACTTCACTGTTAATAATGTTTCTGCTTTTAATATTTATTAACTAAACTGTACCTTTCTATGACATATCTAATGTTTACAGATCTTTAGCGGTACTTTTCAAAAGCATGATATCGCATTCTCAAATTTGTGATTTGTACTTTCGTTGAACTTGGGGAGCTGCCAGCTTGTGAGATACAAAGCTCAGGTGTAAGAGAACATCTGAGATGTAAAAGGATCATAGGTTCTGCCTTTTAAGGTAAAGTAAATTACATTCTAAGTATATTAGGAATAGTAACAACTGTAATTATTTTAATTATTAACTATGGTAATGACAAGCTTATGTTAACACCATAAAAATTTGGAATTCTGTGCTGGAATTTTGCTATTTTATATGCCTTCGGGGTATGTGATCAAATATAAGATTTACTCACGGTCTACCAGGAAAATGTAAATCAGATGGAAAATTTATTATCATAGTGGCATGTTGCCATGGTAGCTCCATGGTGGAGCAGAAGTGCATAGAACATAAGTCTGTACTTCAAATCCCAGCAATGGCATTCAACTTTTCTCTGTTGATTCTACATTTCAAAGTTTGCCTACACACAGTTTCTGCATGTAAGAGCAATCAGCTAACATTAATTGCCATTATAAATTATAATTAAAGGTAATTGCACAAGGCCAAATAAGGATCAAACCTTTAAACGTTTATACAGATAACCAGCACTGCAAACGTTTCAGATATTTGATTGCGTTTTAAGCATCTATTGGTATACGCAAAATGTAACTGGCTTTGGGTTAGTATTTAGTTTTGTGTACATGTGCAAAGCAGTCACTGTGAATTGCATAGTGCGTAGTAGTTACTGCAAATTTCTTTAACACAAACTGCTTTGGTATCTTTCTCTTTTCTTGTACTATTAGGAACATCCTTTTTTAATGTAGTTCATAATAGGAGTGTTGCCTTGAACATTAAAAAGACTCAGAAGGAAAGGGACTGAATGCAAAAGAATTAACTTCTCCATTGTTGAATTTTTTCCAGTTTTTCCCAAAGGAGTGAACCACCTACAACTTCAACAGCTGACCTTTAAATTAATTGGGAGTCGATTAATGACACAAAACAACACTTAGCTGACCTTTGTTTAAAATGCATACACCACAGCAACCTGTAATGTACATTTACAACAATTATTCAAATACATGCATGCACACACATATGCATGCAGAAACACAACTTAATCCAAGCCGAACCTTGAATAAATGTACAAATCACAGGTACTCTTTATTTATATGCCTATTTATTTGTTTATGTATTTAGTTTTACATATTTTGAGTATTAGATCTTATAAGACTATAAAGTGGATAGTGATGCTCAAATGAGCCCAGGGTACATAGAATTTAAGGTCAACCAACATTCATCATGTAATGAGAAAGGAAAACAACAGAAAAATCTTACACGTTATATTGTCACAAATGACTGTATTACTTACACCCTGGTGACTCAAGCAGTAGGTGTGACGTCACTCCCTTCCCTCCTTTATGACTAGCTAAACAATCTGTAAGTGATAGACGCTCTCTCTTAAACTGACTCTTGGTAGAGTAAAATGTATTTGTAGGCGACTCCACTTCTGGACAGCTAATTAGCCGTTATGGCCACCTTTGTAATCTGCTTGTTGTAGTAAATATTCTTATTAAGTAAATTCCACATTTAATTAACCTTACCCTACCTTTGTAAAAAGGAAACCTTTATACAAAGATCCCAATCTCTCTCCAAAGCATGTGGTTCTGCTCTGAATGTTTGCTCCAGTGTTCGTCCTGACCACGTGTTCGTTAATTTTCACAAACTAAGATCAGGTCGTCACATATTGGTGTTAGGCGCCGTGTCTAATTTTTTTTAAAGGTTCATTGTGAAAATTCAAAAAATTCAAAAAAAAAAAAAGAACTTGGGTGGTGCATCTATTTCAGTGGGGTTATGTTGTGACAGTGATCTTTTTTTATTTTGTGGCTAAACTATCAAACTAACAGTTGTGTACTGGGGACTCCACCGTAATAATCAATGTTTTTTTTTTTTAAAAAAAATTAATAAAGGGGAAGCTACCGCAATCTCCTGTTTATTTATGCATACTTTTTTTTCATTTTAAAATTTGTATGAACCAGCTAATGGACATGAATCCAAATAATGGAGATGTTCATCTTATTCTCAAGAAGGTGGCATGATGCTTTTATCTTATATTCAAGAAGGTGGTATGATTTTTTTATATTTTTTTAGAGAGAACATATATTTTAAATTTATATATCTGTGAACAAAAGAAAAGTTTTTTTTTAGCAGGAAGAAACATGATTATAGTAGTCAAAATTTATTGTAACACTATTTCAACATTAATGTAATATTATTTTAAGATCAAAGTATCGATTGATCTTTGGGGAAGCGACGGAGAGATGGCAAAAATGACGGTATTAATTACACCCTGGTAACCCAAGTAGTAGGTTTGACGTCACTTCCTCCCCTCCTTTATGACTAGATAAATAATCTGTAAGCGATACACGCTCTCTCTTAAACTGACTCTTGGTGGAGTAAGAGGTATTTGTAGGCAACTCCACTTCTGGACAGGTAAATGGCCGTTATGGCCGCCTTTGTAATCTGCTGGTGGTAGTAAATATTCTTATTAAGTGAATTCCACATTTAATTAGCCTTACCGTACCTTTGTAGAACTGAAAACTTTATACAAAAATCCCAACCTCTCGCCAAAGCATGTAGTTCTGCTCTGAGTGTTTGATCCCGTGTTCGACCTGACCACGTGTTCTTTAATTGTCACAAACTAAGGTCAGGTCATCACAGTATGTATTGCATAGTTGATCAGTATATAAGACTGAAGAAAAGATGCATATCCTGAATGAACAATATTGTTCTCAGCAAAAGATAAAAGCAAGCAATGCCACACAGTTAAAATATTCTACATTTCTGGGCATACATAAAATAAACAATCATTTATGATCAAAAGTACTGCTTGGTTAATAATACTGATGGGTTGTGGTAATACCAATGTTTCATAATACTTCATACCTATAGAGATGTTTAAGTACCGACACCCTATATTTTTCATTTTTAAGAAATTGTCACTGCGATAGTTAATTTAACAGAATTATGTTCTTATTAGCAGCTACCTTTGCACAAACATATAGGTTTCGGGTCTTATTTTATGTAATTAATTTTTTTCTCATCTCTTTCAAATCTCACAGTATCATGTTATGACAACATGTATCAATATAAATTCTTAAGTGCAGAACTAAATAAAATCTGTATTTTACCTAATATTTACTTAATCTCTGTCTCATTCTTTTGTTTGGAGCTGCCATGGTCACTTGCACATGTCATAAGCGATGGATTTATGCATTACATTTAGCTAACATACTGTGTTCATAATAACACATAAACAGAAGATTCAAGGGCATATCTCTTTAGCTAGTGAACATTACTTGATAATGTGTGCTTCAACCTGCAGGTCCTTATGTCTGCGGTTATGACATCGGTGTGATTAATTCAGGAAAGATGATATTCGTCTTTTACCTGATTCGAGTTGAAAATGTTCATTCAGTCTTCAGCAGAACATTGCACTTCTGAAACGGCAGACAGCAATCTCTAATAGCATGTGTCTGCAATTAGAATTGATTCTAATATCCCGGGGTTGAACCGTATGTCCTTGCATCTCTTCACTGCAGCAGGGGTCTTTGCTCGATGGACAACTGTAGGCAAAGCCTTAACCACAAGACAAAGTTTATGTTGCACGTATTTGTGCTTAAAAATGTCAAATACAACACAAATAGGCTTATATTGAAATTAGAGATCAGATTTTCATCTACAACTGGGGAGGAGTTATTGTCTATCGCCCCAAGGAAGATATTTACGCACAAAATAGGGGTAACAAAAGGATCACCAAGGTCATGTATCAGTGCCACACAGGGTTTGAATGGGACTAGATGCTATGGCTGTGTTGTGGCAACTTGGTGACATAATGAATATTCCAGCATTACAGACACCCTTGACAACATCATGATTCTTTCGATATGGACCAAATCTGCCGAATACTTACCCACATAAGTCAGTAACAATGAGCTAGTTTTCGAAAAGGTGAAGTATAATGATGGGCCTCTTTATTCACCAGCCTTCCGTCCTATGTAAAATGTGTGGGCAACAGGGAAGATTTTGAAGTCTTAAGAAAATGCAGATCACAATAAATTTCGGTGGTAGCAATTAAAAGATATTATTGAAAAATTTTGATTGGGTATGTAATATCATCTATACCCAGTAAAATGAGAGCAGTAATATAAGCAGAATTTCGATGTTCCGTATATTAAGTTAATTTATACTTGATTTGATTTATCACTGAGGAATATAATACTTAACTGCTTCATATTCAACTTGAAAATTAAAATTAAAATGCTGCAGTCTGTATGTGTAAGCTTAAATGTCTTGATATAAATTAAGGCTTAGCGGCTGCAAAGGCTGCTAAGGTTATTAAAGTAGATGGTATTGCTGAGGCGAGTTAGCGTTACCATCATATACTGTTATTTGTTACGTCGTCAAACAAATTTGTTATTTAGAATTTATATATTAGTTCGGATGTTAGAATTGGCCAGACATATCAGTTAGCCATTCTACAGATTTTCGACAAATAGGAAAAGGATAGTATCGTTCACTCATTCGCCTTTTGCTCTTGCATGAGAAAACTTGCGATGCAATAAAAGTGAAATTGGGTGCTGTTTATGGTGATTTTTCTTCACCCACAAAAAGAGATATATATTGGTTCAGTGATTCTAAACCTGGACGAACGTGTGTTTTTGATAAGCGTCCACGATATCCGGTAGATACAGTTTCTGAGAAAGTTATTGAAAAGCTCCACTATAAGGAACTCCCTGGTCATCGAACAAAAGTCGACAAAATTGCAGAGGACAGAGATGTTTCGACGCAACAGTAATTCATATTTTGCACAAATCGGCACCAAGAGAGGTGGCATTACCGGAGCTAGGTAATACAAAAAGGAGGGGAATAATAATAGAGAGAATATTGAAATTCTGATATAAGTGTATTAAAGGGCAGAAAGGAGAATTATTAATTCTGTGCATAAAGCAACAGAAAAGCATTAAAAATGCAAATAGCTGGTGGTCGGAATTGGAAAGAATGATATTAAGGATAGGCATGGGAGATCTATGGAGAGCAGAAGAGACAAATTATAACGGTCTTTGGAAGGAAGTGAGAACTAGGCTACAAGACATAGATAGGAAAGAGATATGGGAAAGTATAGAAGAAAAGAAATCTTTGAAATTTTATAAGCAATTAAAGAAAAAATGGGGTAGCGAAAAATGTATAGAACAATGTGACAAAACTAGAAGAGAAGGCATAGCATGGATGAGAGTAGGAATATTATACTTAAAAGGGTTGAGAAGTAATGAGGTAGGAATTTTTGAATTTTATGGAGATGAAGAAAGCACTGTTCATTACCTGATAGAATGTAAGGAGCTAACAAATTACAGGAGAAAAATATGGGATATGAAATGGGACAGTGTAAGTAAAGAGATATTGTCAGCACTCATGTTAGCGGGGATGGGAGAAAAGAAGAAAAATAGATATGTAGGAGATTTCTTATTTAGGATAACAGAAAAGTGGATTAGGGCAAAAGAAGCGAAGGTCAAGAAGAAATGACATCAAGCTGATCAGGAAAACCAAAGGCTTATGGCCAGGGGATCTGAGACAGCGAGGATGTATAGTACAGCATGTTCTATGTTAAATTTTATTGTACTGAATTTGTAAGGGAAACTTTACAAATAAGTAAATATCAAATATCAAATATCAAATATTTTTCACAATAAGTTACAAATGAAAAAATTTCCGCTCGATCGGTATCACGTTTGCTCACTTTGGAGAACAGGCAGAAGGAGCTTTCAAATTTAGAGCTGTGTTTGAAGCTACCTGAGTAAAATCAGTGGAGCTTTCAAGGTCACGATTAGAGCTGGATGTCATCATACTCTGAAAACTAAGTAACAATACAAAAAAAAATTAGCTTTGTTTTTGTTAATCTCTTGCCAACTTGGTCCAGTAAACAGGTTTCCAACAGTTGGAAAAGCAATGGCAATGATACTTTTGGAATGCTCTGTCCTAGGGGAGAGGAGAATACAGGCTCCCTCAGGCCTGCGCAGTTTCATCTATCCGTAAGCATGCCAGAGGCAAAATACAAAACACTGCGGCATGCGTAATTTTCTCCACCATAGTGGGTAAGCCCCCTGGACAGGGCATTCGCATTATAAACGCTCGTTCTCTTCCGATATGAAGTTTTAATCTTGCTACCTCTGGACTAACAGGCCGTCTGGAAGCTTGAAGCATTGCAGTCAGAATGATTAATCTTACATAAAGTGGCTGACCTTACATATCCTACTTACAATAATATTTCAGCACCTTCGCTACTACCAGAATCTCATGTCGAATAACATAGTAGATTAGATAGATGAGATTAGCATTTAGTGGGTTCACTTGTAGCCACAAAACAAGGTGAACCTTGAACATACCCAGGGGTATACAGTTTAATAATATATATACTTGAAAATTTAACATAAAACACGCGTTTCTAACAGGCAATATGAGAACCAATATAGGAAACAAGGCAGTGATAGTTATACTTACATGATACAAAATCAAACACCTTTTTAAATCAACTTTCACTTGGCTTCTCCAGTATGTCTCAACAAGTTTACAATGGATACCACTTATTATGATTTCTTGAATACAAATACATTAAAGTAGCTTGAGAACAGACATCAAAGGTTTAGTGGCAATGATTTATCATCGGTACAGTTAGATTCTACTTACAGAGCTACATAATCATTATCAGGTTAAATTGTCATTAAGACAATTTTGTAGAGAATAAAATGATTTTGAGCATACGTACACTTTAGCAACATTTTTAAAGGCACCGAAATATCAATTTTTTTTTTTTAAGATGAGTAGCAAGAGCTCCAAAGACTTTGATGGTTTCATTATGCACACCTTTCTGGAAGCAAGAAAGTTTAAGACTGGGATAATGTATATTACACTTTTATCTAGCATTTATTCTATGAATTAATTTATTTGTTTTAAATTAGGCCTCATTGCAAACACAGAAGTTTAGTATCAAGAATATATACTTTAAGGAAGGGTTCATAGGGTTCTTCTAAAAATAACTTTGCAGCAGTGTCTGCTCTGGGTGTTACTAATGATTCTTATAACCTTCTTTTACATAAGAAATAATTTTTTAATTTCTACTGAGTTTCCCCAAAATAATATTTCATATTCCATGATAGAGTTAAAGTCTGTATAATACATTAATTCAAGTGTATCAATAGAACTCACATTAACCAGTGCTCGAATAGCATAGGAAGCAGAGCTGGGTTTAGGCAAGATGTACTTTAAGCTTTCCAATCTAAACTTTTGCCAACTTAAACCAGAAATTTTATGCTATCAGTTTCTTTTAATATCATATTGTTAATCCCTATTTCCACATAAGTGTTTGATGTATGGCAAGTTACAAATTTAACAAGGTCAGCTTTGTCTAGATTCACAGATAATTTGTTTGCTGTAAAACAGCATGGCATACAGTTCAAAACATAAATCTAGTTTACACTCTATTATTAAATTTTAGATGAGTCGCATTTTTTAACACATCTGCTTCATTTTCGTACCTATTTTGAGGACATGTTTCGCAAATCTTCGCTTGCATCTACGGCTCTTGTGCGACTGACGCTAGATCCAGCGGTGTGGGTAATTCTGGGGTTGTTGCTGCCATCTGTTGATTTAGTGATGAACTGAAAAGTGGGATTCTCTTCTAGCGGGATTTCAAAGTTCATTAGTTGGTTTTTATGTTTTTCTATGTATATCCTCTCCCATATGACGAGTTCACTATGTTTTTGTACGTATTTTAGTAATTCTGTGCTATCTTCAATTTCATGATTTTCAGACCAGAAATGAGCTGCTATTGCGGACTTATCAATATTTTTGGTCCCGAGTTCGATTCCCGGCTCTGGGGTTGGCGATTTTAAGTCGGCCCTATCCACGCCTTCACCTCTGTCTAGCACACGTGAAGTATCCCCTATGCCCAACGTGGTTCGGAGTCCACGGTAAAAACTGTAGGTCCTCTCACCTCACCGCCATCTTCACTATCACCCTATCATCGGAGGTAATGGACACCGCCCTCTGGGTGCCTCCACCTGAGAAATGGGTCTGGTCATCACTTGGTGGGGTGAGGTTACCCCGAAGGCCAAGGTTGCCATGTGGGGAGTGTTAGTAACCAACTAACTATATTTTTGTATCTTAAGTGCCTGAAGTGTTCTTTCTTTCTAGTGCCTATGTTCCTTTTTGTCCTTCCTATGTAAATTTTTTCACAGTCTTTACACTTAATTTTGTAAATGCCTGACTTTTCCTCTGGTTTTATCTTATCAGTATTATTACTGTGAAGTAGGTTTTTAATGTTGTAATTGTTTTTTGGTGCCAATGTTATATTGTATTTCTTGAATATTTTTTGGAACTTTTTTGTGGCCCAGGGGTGGTAAGTAAATTTAGCAAATCTAGTTTCTTGTTTTATTGGTGTGAGAGCTGTGATCTGTTTTAATTTCTTTTGAAGTTTGAATAATTTTAGTTTTTTATCTACAAGGTTTTTTCCATATCCATTTTTAATTGCAGTTTTTAAGATTTGACGGTATTCGTTTTGATATTCTTGCTGGCTGAGAGGTAGATTTACTAATCTGTGTGTCAGACTGTTGATGGTTGCATGTTTGTGTGGAATTGGGTTGAAACTATTTGCTTTGATGTAATTATCTGTGTGTGTTGCTTTTCTATGAATGCCAAATTCTAGTTTTTCATTGCCTTTTTTGATTTTAAGGTCTAAAAAAGGTAGAGTACAGTCCTCTTCAGTTTCTACTGTGAATTGTATGCTGGGTTCTTGCAGGTTGAGTAGTTTCAAAGCATCATCTATTAGTTTGTAGGGCACTATTGCAAAGATGTCCTCTACGTATCTGTACCATGTTTTAAACATATGAGGGAAGGCTTTAGTAATATGTGTTTCGAAAAAGCTCATGTATAGATTGGCCAAAAATGGTGATAGCGGGCTTCCCATAGCTAGTCCTGAAATTTGTTTGTAATATTTTCCATCGAAGACAAAATAAAAAAAAAGTTCCAAAAAATATTCAAGAAATACAATATAACATTGGCACCAAAAAACAATTACAACATTAAAAACCTACTTCACAGTAATAATACTGATAAGATAAAACCAGAGGAAAAGTCACGCATTTACAAAATTAAGTGTAAAGACTGTGAAAAAATTTACATAGGAAGGACAAAAAGGAACATAGGCACTAGAAAGAAAGAACACTTCAGGCACTTAAGATACAAAAATATTGATAAGTCCGCAATAGCAGCTCATTTCTGGTCTGAAAATCATGAAATTGAAGATAGCACAGAATTACTAAAATACGTACAAAAACATAGTGAACTCGTCATATGGGAGAGGATATACATAGAAAAACATAAAAACCAACTAATGAACTTTGAAATCCCGCTAGAAGAGAATCCCACTTTTCAGTTCATCACTAAATCAACAGATGGCAGCAACAACCCCAGAATTACCCACACCGCTGGATCTAGCGTCAGTCGCACAAGAGCCGTAGATGCAAGCGAAGATTTGCGAAACATGTCCTCAAAATAGGTACGAAAATGAAGCAGATGTGTTAAAAAATGCGACTCATCTAAAATTTAATAATTTTTCACTTCACTGTGGTGTTCCAATACAGTTGAATCTCGATATAGTTTACACTCATTTAAATTTGTACTGGTTGCCAAGGCACTAGGGTCATCAGCAAAAACTACTGTACTTACAATGTCCTTTTTATAAAGTAAGAGGTCATTTACATAGATCAGAAGTAGTAAAGGTTGTAACACTGAACCTAGGAGTACTCCATGAGTTACTGCTTTCCAATTTGGGTGCATCTTGTAGTAGGCTATTACGTGCACCTCTCCATTCCGAACTTGGCATAGTTAGTCTGAATAATGCTGTCACTGGCATCAGTATCCACTAAGCGGCTGTCTAGTTGGGGGATGCCCTTTTAGGTCACTGATCTGTGCTGATTTAACCGTTGAAAAGGCTCTGTCGAACCAATTTGCCTACATTTAAGGATAGTGATCTTTCATCAGACAAGTAAGACACCTTGCGATGTTGGAGAAACCTTTGAATTTTGCCTTCCCTAATCTACTCTGACCGACCGTAGTAATTTCATAGGCCCAGAAAAATGTTATGAAACTCTTGCAGCACAATTGGCAATTAATCACATTTAGATTCAAGTTTGATATATAAATATCTCTGTTAGTGCAATCAGTTTCTCGAGGTCTTCATAAATTAGTAACATGAGGTCATTGAGACATAGGAGGCAGGTGTCGTTAATCATCCCCCATATCATTGACTACACAAGGGCTGGAGGGTGGCTGTCATATTAAGAGACTAAAGGGTATAACCGTAAATTGCCAAAGTCCTTGACCCATCAAGATTGCAGTATTGTGTCTGGAAACTAGAGTCACGTGCAGGTATTCCAATTTTGGATAACAACAATAGGGAACTTCCTATAACTCCAGGATGTCGTCAATCTAGGTTAAGGGACATCGATCACTCTTTTTAACAATATTCAACTTCCTGTAGTCCATAGAGAAGTGTAGTTCACCGCTGATCTTCAATAGGAGCACTATAGAGGGACACTAAAGACGATCAGACTTTCGATTGCCCACGTAGAACTTATTCTTTTAGCAAGTTCCGTACTCCTGCTAATTTCTTGTAGTGTCATAATGCCCGCTTTTACTACATTTGGCACCACAGGCGGTGAAACTGAAGATACATGAGATGTAGATGGGACACCGGTGTAATGCGATGGCGGGGGGAAACCGGAGCATCCTGTGGAAACCCGCCCGACGTCATTGTGTCTACCACAAATCTCACTTGAGGTTGCTTGGGATTGAAGGCCCGCTGCTTTGGCAAGAGTCAAATGATCTAACCACTCGGCTACATCGCGGCCCTTACGCCTGCTTCCTTCACCAGAGGAAATGTATACGAACGTTACATAGGGAGAAAAATTCTATGTGTATACCGGGTAGTCCCACAAAGCACTCAAATTATTTTGGCAAGTCCTTCACATTATAGCTCCAATTCATTTATACATGCATAAGACCTCCAATGTGTTTTAATTTTTGAATTAAATATTAAGAATATGGTGGCATATGTAACTGTAATATTATTGCCACATTAAATGCATTAAATACCTTTAACAATATATTGACTGAGGACAATACACCGAACATAATTGCTGTGTTCATTTATTAGATATGTAAATAAATCAGGATTACAGTTATCACATACAGAAGCATTTATTAGGTAGTTTTCACTGCAAAATATTATTTTCCACTTATTGGTGTAGATAGGTTATTTGGAGTTTAATGCTCCTTTCTAAATTCATTACACTGTGAACCGTCTTATGATTACGTGTCATGTGCACAAAAACATTGATATGTATCAAATATGGAATGTCTGCTTTTGAAGGCATATATCAATGTGTTAGGTTTAAATGAGCAATCAAAACATACATAGTTTTTATCTGATCTCTTCTTTCTAATGAGAGTGTCATGTACTCAGATTTTGCTGCAGCGATATTAAGTTGGCTAAAGAGTTATATGGTTTAATTTTATTCTATTTTAGGTTCACTAAGGTATCAAAAGGGAGAAAAGGACCTTCTAGTAACACAAATGCCAGATATTGAAGCTTTACAGAAGAGGAAACAGTACAAGAACTCCCCAATCACTACTATAATGCACATTCTCAATCTGTGGGATGCATCTGTATTGCTGATTGTCACTGCTTTGACTGCTGCTGTGGTGTCCAAGAAATGAGGCAGGCATGGACAAGGGCAGAAAATAAATTAACTGCATAGAAGGAATTCTGAACAATATGTTAATTTCAGCTAAATAGCTTTCTTCTGTTTTTTTGTAAGATCATAAGGTCTACAAAAATTTAAATTTGAAAATTAACTTGTTAAAATGTTAAAAAAGGAGAGAAGGTGTACTTACCTTGCAGAATATAAATACCTGCTACACTTTCCAGAGTACAAAAATAAAAGCCTTTACCAAATGATGCTGTGTTAAGTTTTTGTATTTGCCTTTTAGCAAGTAATGCAGATTACTGTATAAGAGAACCTCCAAAACCTATGAATTACATTGATTGTAATTCCTATGTATGTATGTATGAAGTTAGATCCCTTCTAATAACCCACATAGAAAAAATTGTTGCTTTATCTGCTATAAAATTAAGCTGTAAACAACTTCTTTGGCACTCAGTGACAATTTTATGTATAGAGCCGACAAGAAAGCCAACCTTAAAAATCTGAGGTGTTGCACAAACTGGTATAACCTACTCTGGCACAAACTGTTCTTGCAAATACCTATTCCTCTTTCTACATTATATTAAGATTGACATTTGGAAAGTTACCTTACTGTTAATTTTTTGTAGTTGCCAGGAGCATATGGGAATTATGTAAGTTTAAGTGTCGATCAAATCCTTTAAGTACAGCTTGTGGCTATCTAATGATCTTGATATTCTGTTATTTTTCTAAAGCCAAAGGAATAAAATAGAAGTGAATGAGGTATATTTAATTAATAGATTGATACTAATAACAAGAACTCATAGATCTTTTATGTAATGTTATCAGAAGATAAAAATATTTACTGATATATTTCCAAAATTATGGTGATGTTCAAATGCTGAAATTGATATACTTTGGATATATATCCTTATCTAACATATGGTATAGCATTATGGGGGGGCGGTGCTGGTAAAACCAAAATGAATAAACTTTTTTTTTTTGCAAAACAAAAGCCTCAGATTTACATATAAGATGACAATGCAGGAATCATGCAGAACTGCTTTTATCAATAATAAGCTTTTAACCATTTATTCTCAGTATGTTTATAGAACCATACTGTATATAACAAAAGATCCATTAATAAGAAACAATCAAGTACATAACCATAACACAAGAAATAACTTTATCCTCCTTAGATCAAATACAAGTTTCATGGAAAAGGATGTCAATACCAGCGGGGTAAATTTATTTAATAGATTACTAATAGCTTTAAAACATTTGGTTAAAACCTCAAAAACATATTTTAAATGTAAGTTAAAAGGGTATTGAATTAATAAATGTTTGTATAATTTAGATGAATGATAGCCAGTTTATTAAGTGTATGTATATATGTATGAATTATGTATTAAATATATGACTTGTCCAATATCAATTGTACAATGTACAATTTTTTTTTGTATTTCTGTTTTCTTTTGTATTTTGTATTTCTGTTTTTTTGACAATGCCATGAATTACTTTGTAATTTTTAAAGCAGAAAATAAATAAAAAAGACTGTTTTTCAGAAATAAAAATGTTTGAATATGTTTCCAAGTAAAGGGTAGCTTCTAATAGTTTTATTAGAGCACTTCCTGTTGCATCGTTGGAAGATGTTAAATAAAAGTACTCATATTGAGTGTGATAATTTACTGCATTTTTCATTTTTTAATTATATTGCTTACAGACACATGAGCTTATACAAGTCAGTGGTTGGGAACGTATTTCCAAGCATCTGATGTGTTTCACTCCCATGACCCTCTGCTACTGTGTAAATTATTCTTACAAATGTGTATTCCTCTACCAACTTTATATTAGTCAAGATAAACACTATAATATTCCTAATTCTCTTGTAGGTGCAATGAAGTGTGGGAATTATTAAGCTTAATGAGAGAGTCAGATCTTTAAGGAGGTCTTCTTTATGTGACAGAAATGATTTACTATTCTTGGGATTGCAAAGAGTAAAAAGAAAATAAGGTCTTCCCATTTGAGAAAAGTATAAGTAAAAAATAAAAAAATAAAAATAAAAATGAATATTGTGAAAATGGTTAATTTTATCAAAACAATAGATTTGACATAAATTATCTGTCTTAAAAAGCTCTACTTATCTCTTTCAGGAACATTTTTAATATCTCCTAAGGTTTAAGAATAATGCAAATGTTATCCAAAATGAGGGCTTCTGAAGACACCCTAAATAATTCAAGGTATACTTAAAATACCTTAACATTATATTCCAATCAAAATGTTACTGTTATTTGTGAGAATGTCAAACATTTTGAGAAACATTCCATGTAAAGGGTAATCTGCAATGGGAAGAATTTTTTTAAAAGGCTTCATGTGACCTCTGAAAGTTTCAGAGCATAAATGCCAAGTATGGTATATGACCAACTTTTCGTTTTAAAGTTATGTTCATACACACTTAGACTTTCATCCAGAAAATGTGATGTGTTGCACTCACCTGAATATCACTATGTTGCACAAGAGCTCTTACAAAGTTTTATTCCTGCATGTCAGGTTAATCAAAGTCAACATTTGCAGAATGTATCTTAATGTCCATTTGTAGAGACTACTTTTACCTCATAATGGAATATATTTTCAACTATATATATACATACACATATTTTTTCAACAATATTGTAATTCATTTTTATATTTTTTTTAAATTACTGTCTGTATTATTGATGATGCCATGAGTCTGGTTGACTTCTACGGCAGATAGATAAATAAAAAAAAATTGGAATAAGAAACAGCAATTTACCATTAAAATGCACAAAAGACGCAAAATACAGCTACGAAATACACATATTCGGATGAAGCATGCTTATTGTCACCACAGAATTATTGCAAGGCTGCAAGGGCTGCTTAGTTGTGAGATATACCACGAAAATCTAATCTTCTGCTGGAAGCATAAGGAAATATAAACATATAATATTTAGACAGATACCAGTACAATAATGCGGCTTTGTGGGTTTGGCGAATTAAAAGTCCAATTTGCTGAAATTCTAAATGTTCTTTATTTACGTAGAGATACACTGTTCAATTCTCACGTAACAACATTATATTACATAACAACATAATCTTCCAAGGTCGATGACAATAACAGCATCCAGTTCAGCTCTCTTTACAACAACACTTTTGTTACACAACAGACTCTGCTTACTCACTCGGTTTACAACAACTAACTTCGTGAGCCGTCAAGTTCTTAAATACCTAATTCGTAATTCCAGATTGCTCTAAAATAAACCAGAACCCGAACAATCTCTATCAGTCCAGAAATTTCCGCAAGAATAAAGAAACCAAATATTCTATCAAATTCCAGAAGCGTAACTTAAAAGATTACCTGTTTTCCTATATGGTTTTATGCTAGGTGAAATGGAAAAGCCCCTTTGTTAAAAGGAAATCTGTCTTTAAAAGACATTTTCAAGAGTCCTGTTTGATTCCGCTGAAGACAGGTTTTCCTGTAATAGCAATACATAACTATATATGTTTGGAGGAATTTAGTAATCCAAATAAAACATTATTAAAAGTAGTGATAAACCAAAATAAACTGACAACGTGGGAGAACATATTCATATGGAAAAATAAGCATCACGTAATTAACTTTGAAATCCCACCAGTAGATAATTTGACAAAAAAGTTCATAGTTTCACCATCAGAGAGAGAGCAGACAACAGATGCCAGTTGGAAAGAGATTGAAAATGGAGGCGATTGTCTTTGCAACTAGTCTCTCAATAATACAAAAAAGTAACTGATAAGCATCAATAAACCAACTACAAATAGTTTTTGCGATGAATACAATACTAATTACATCAGTAGTGCATGTATTCTAACTGTGCATCTTCATATCCCATGAATTGTTTATAAGGATTCTGTGGATTAGAGAAAATGCAGATGAACACACATTACTGCAACAACATAAAAACTTGGGTGTATTCAAATAATTTTTTCTTTTTTTTGTAATTTCGGAACATTTCTAGGTGGGTCATTGACCGAAAAGCTCTTTCTTCAGCTTGGCCCATATAAAAGCATGAGTTATGAAGAGGATATGGGAATTCTTTGCCACACAGGATCAAGTACCTAAAAAGTCCTCTTGCAGAAGGGTAAGTGAACCATTTGCTCTGTAGCCTGTAGTGCCCTCCATTGTCATTGTTCCTATTATGACAAAAATAGTTCAAAACCAGCAGGAATGGAGCAATAATGGTTTTTGGAGCAAAATAATTTACTATTAGTGAACTTTAACATACCATTCTATGTGATCAGTATTAATATTTAGAGTGCCTGAATTGAAAAAAGAATATCCGTGGTTCAAATTCTGGCTATGGTATTGAATTTTTCAGTCTGGCTCTACCCTTTCATAGTGCATCCTACACACAGCTAGTGTGAAAGAACAATTAATTTCCATTAATTGTACCTAATAGTGGTCCAAACTATAAAGCTCGGGCCTTAAAGTACTTACGCATAGGAAGTCGCCATTAAGGTAGTTGTCTCATGTGTTTATGAGAGCTCCTAGTGATTTACCGGGAAAAACATGAGTCCGTTGGAGAATTTAATGTCATATTGACACGGCCATAGCAGCTCAATGGTTTAGAGCGGCTGGATGGAGACCAGAAGACCCGTTGTTCAAATCCTGGGTATGGCACTGAAATTTTCATTCAGGCTCTACCATTTCATAGCATTAATATTTGCCAAAAACCCCTCTGGAGTACCATTATCAAGCCAACTGCATATTATTATATTCCATATATAACCAAGCAGCACAAAACTGTCCATACAATGCACAGACATACTTCAGTACTGTTTGTTTTGCCATCAATTGCAAAAAGAAAGTAATGACAGTATTACAGATCTCCAAATTCAAAATCACAAACAAGGAGCATAAAAAATATACTATAAAAATCACACAAATTTCTGGGTCTAAAAATAGATAGTTGAGTTATAAATTTTAGCTCTTCTTTCTAATATGCGATGCAGCAATATTTTTCCTAAGTCCCTCACAGTTTTTGATGTTTTATATACAACCATGATTTTTAATATAATTTTTTTCCCTTTTTAGTGCAATTTTGTGCTGGAGGGTATACTTTTAACGTTATTGTTTATTTCCTCACTGCATACGTGCACATATTGAAGAAATCAGTGCGGCCAAACTATCCTTGTTGCTCCACTGAACGCATTGTTTGTCTTACACTATCTAGCACACTAAACTAAGCAGTACCTAAATTGCATCACCTAACTAATTGTACTAAACACACACAATAGTCACTTATTTTCACCGAATAGCTAACTAATCACACTAAACATAACTATCCCTAGCCTAAACACTAAGTACAATCATTACACTACAGAGTGGACCTGCCTAATGTCTTAAATTAATTCTTGAAACAGGTCTGCTGACCAGTTTTTGCAGTCATTCTGCCACAAATACTCATAAATGTCAGCATCCACACTGGCTTTATGAATGCTGCCCCTTCTTAGATGATACTGTAGTCATTGCCAGCATGACTCTATGTTATTTGTGTGCACATTTGTCACTGGATCGACAAAGTGTACTGAGTGATTCACTGCACAGAAAATCCTCTGGCCATCAACCCACAGTACCTCCGCAAAGTATCAGCGTTAATGGTGCTGGAAAACTCTACTTGCTCTGCAATTAGACTGTTGTATCCCTTCTGTTGTTGGGGCATATCGTCATCCGCACCTCACTCGTTTTCACGTCGATCATTCTCAGGATCCAGTTGCCCTCTATGATGCGCCCATGATGAAACTTGCATCATCCTATTTTGCATTTGTCGATTTGAATGACGTGGCCCGGACCGCCAATTTTCCTCCTTGCACTACACTTATTGTCATTTGACATCATACACATTTCATGGCAGTAGCCCAACACATCTGTGAGCTCATACATTTTACTGATTTTTCCAGCCATTTTCCGATTTTCAACAATGTATTGAACGAATCTTTAATATTTGAAGAACGCACAGAACAAACAGCCTTCACTTCTAACAGTACAATAGGTACTTTTACTGGACAGCAAGCCTACTTTTATAAAGTAATAAAACCTGAGAGGAAACATGGTCAGTAGTTTCCAAAATTGATCTATGCTAATGACATCCACATATCTTTTTGCACTGGTGTAGGACATTGCACTGGTCTGGGGCATTTTTGCAGAGTTTGACTACAAGTGTTACATATCTCTCTCATGTTGGCTGCAACGCGAGAACTTGCAGGTTGTCTGCTTGTGCATGCGTATATGCACACCATAGGAATTAGAAAATATTTTCAAATCACACAAAAGAAAGTTTTTCCTAAATTTTATATTTATTTATCATAAGTAGGCAACAGATTTTTAGGTGCAACAAGTGAAATTGATTTATTCTTTGTGCATTAAAAATTGAGAATATCTTTATCAAACAGTTAAAAATATTTGCTAAAACACAAAAAATGTTTACTTTCATTTTGTTATTACAGGGAGGCTGCAATATAAAAAACTGTTTTAACATCTAGTTAAGTAGTGAATTAATAACATAAGATATAAGTGGACTCTGTGGGACAGAGGCTTATACTTCTCATAGACCAGGAGTCAGAACCATAAATGATGCCAATATGGCAGCCTATACAAGGATAACCAGGGGTCAATTTAAGATCTTAGTCCTCCCAACAAAGCAAGATAGGGCCCAAGTAGCCAAGGAGGACAAGTTGAGCCTGAGACCACTGTAACTACACAGGAGGCAATGGGGCCTCCTGGCTGAGACCTGATAAGGTAAGTTTTGCATCATGCATAAACATGGGAGCAGTGTCAATAATTCAGATAAATCTTCCTCATAGAAAGGCTGCAACTGCTGCTCTCTGTAGAAAGCTGGCAGTTGAAGATATTGATATAGCTCTTATTCTGGAACCTTGGATTAATAGGGGCAAAATACGAGGACTTAACAGCAACAGAGGCAGTATAATTAGTCCTGTTGATCTTGAAATCCTAGGACCTGTACTTATAAGAAGAGCTGGGTTAAAGCAATTCCAAACAGATTTTACTCCAGAGACGTAAAAACCATCAAAACAACCATGAGGATGGACAGATGTTGTCACCCAATTATCGGAAGGTGCGACCATTTGGCAGCTGGGTGAGGGCCGGGAGGCATTCGGCCACACCCGCCCATATGTCTTATAACACCAACGAAGCGATGGTTGGAAAAACATTACTGGCCACCCCTTTCCCCTCCCCCTGCCGTCTAGAACCTTCAGGGTGTTTCACTGAAATTCGAGACTTCCAGAAACAGCGATATTCCTATAAAAAGGGGCTGCAGTTGACAAGTCATTCAGTTCTTGACAAGCAGTCGTGAGGAGCGCCGAGTGAAAGGATGGACTGGAAGATGGTGTACGTGTATTAGAGGAGTTGTACGTAACTGTGATCGTGCAATGGACCTGTGACAGCCGAACTGGTGAATTGTAATTGTGTGCACTAAGTAATTCCTTGTAATTGGCAAGTGTTTCAAATGTAATTCGGTAGAAATAAAGAACATTTTCAGTTTCTGCAATTGGACTTTTAATTTCGCGAACCCACAAAGTCACAATATAGAAGGGCAGTTGTACTGACCTGTGTATCTCCCCTGTGAGGAAGGGGATCCACCACCTTATATGGTGAGGAACGTCATTAACTACGGACGGATGTTTGGGAAGGAGCTTGTACTCGGATGAGATGTCAATGACACCACACAATTTGATAGTACTTGACATCAACAGAAGAGGGGAACTCTTAATGGTATACCTGGTAAGTACAAACCTAAAAATTATACATAAAGGTAATGAAGCACCTTTTTCACTGTAAAAAGTAAAGAGGTTATATTAAGATGTTACACTAGGGACTTGTTTCATTGAGAACCTGGTGAAAGTGGCATACATTAGGCCATAGATACATCTGCTTTAAGATAGGGTAACATGACTTTGAGCCTATAATATACAGAAACCCTAAGAGTACTTCATATTGTATAGACGTTTCAGAATTTAGAAAGGCTCTATCCAAAAAAATAAGTACAATGGTGGATTTGGGAGCTGGCTGTAGACCAGTTGCAGCAGGCTGTTCTCCTACCCGACACTGTTAACATCAAAGCTAAGGTCCCTTCCACACCAAGGAATGTGCCTTGATGGTCTTTGGTTAAGCGAACTAAGATATAATTGCACGAAATTGTTTAATTTGGTCAGAGTGACTGGTAATTGGAACTCTTAGAGAGCTGAATTGAACAGTTATAACAAGAGATAAGAAAGGCTGAAAATGCCTCATGGAGGAGGTATTGTGGAAAAATTTAAGAAGTTCCTAGTGGTACTAGACTAGTGAAGGCTCTAGCTAAAGGTATTACAATAAGCTTGACAAAGTCAAGTTACATAATGGCAACTACACAATAACTGAAAAAAGAAGAACTTTAAAACACATTGAAAAAACTATTTGTAGCCATTTTACACACTTCACACATACATTCTTATATTGAGGAACTAGTTTGACAATCCGCTGCATCCATTTTCAACCTCAAAGGTCCAACTATCAGCTGTTGTCATCTGCTCTCTTTTCTCTAGTGCTGGAAATTCCTAGAACCATGCATAATTTAAAACATATTTGCAGTGCGCTTTCCAGATCTGTAGAGACTGTTGAACTGCACAGTAGACAGTGGCAATCCAAACTCCGAGTTCAATCCTAGGAAGGACAAGGAAGACTGACACCTGGATAAGGCAATAATCAGTCAAACTGGGATCAAATGGGCCATTGACACATTTGAACCACATAATTTGGCTGGGCAGGATGGACTGATACCTACTTTGCTTCAAGGGAATCTTTGGCATCCCTGTTGTGTCATATTTTAAGAGCTATGCTTGTACTTGGGCACATGCCCATGGCATGGAGGCAAGTCAGAATAGCTTATATTCCTAAGCCTGGCATCCTAGATAACCGGACGCCAAAGCCTATTGGCCAATATGTTTTTTATCATTTCTGCTGAAGACAATAGAGGAACTTGTTGATGGGTATATAAGGGACTGTGTATTGATAAATCAACCTCTACACAGATACAGTGCATCTACCAATCTGGAAAATCTGTAGAGACTGCTTCGCACTGTGTTGTAACCAACACAGAGAAGTCTACACTACAAAGAAATTGCTTTAGGATCATCTCTTTACATCAAGGGCACCTTTGATAAAACCTTAACTGCAGCTATTATCACATATGCTGCTAAACATAATATCCCAAGCACTAATTGCAAATTGGAGATAGGAGTATCTCATAAACATTATGTTGGGACTATCCATGTTCCCACATCAAGGGTTGCCTGCAGTGAGGTGTTTTATTGCCACTTCTGGGTAACCTCGAAGTGGATAACTTGATTAGAGATCTAAATGACAGCGGCCATCTCATGATGGGATATGCTGATAACATAGCCACACTGGTAAAAGGGAAATTCCCAGAACCGTTTTTGAAGTGCTGCAAGTAGACTTGGGAAAAGTAGAATGCGGGTGTAGCAGACATAGCTTATTTGTTAATCCCCCAGCAAAACAAAAAACGTACCCTTCACCAGATTTTGAGATTTGGGGAGTCTGAGAAAACCCAGACTTGGAGGTTGATATTGTACAACGTTCTATGAAGTTAAATACCTTGAGATAAAAAAACAATTAATGGACACATGTATCAATAGGGCCTGTAAAGTCTTTTGGACATGCTTGGTAAGAAATGGGGATTAACACTTAAGGATGACTGGATGCATATCACAATGGTCAGACCCATGATCTCCTATGCTACACCTGTTTGGTGGTCTAGATTAATAAAACTGAGAGCATGCAAGGAACAGCTCTCAATACTACAGAGAATGCCTTGCATGGCTATCACAGGGGCTTTTAGGATTACGCTTTCAGCTTCCTTGGAGAATCTGTTAGACTTACCTCCACTCAACATTTGCTTGGAGGCGGAGATGAGGGCTGGTCTGTATAGACTCAGAAATAATGGTGTTGAGAATCTGCAATTACAATGTTATAGTCACCTAAATCTACCTAGGAACAAGCATCTGGACTCTTATGTTTATGAGGATACCTTGGAGATTTCAAGAAAGAAAGTTCACTGTATCCCTTCTGGAACAAGTTGAATGGAATAGGTCCCAAAATTCGGGACGGAGCTATATGGTTCACAGATGGATCAAAAACCAATTAAGCAACTGGGGCAGTACTGTTCGGGTGTGTTGGACTACATGTGACTCTTTTCCAAGCTTAAGTATATGCCACACTGGCAAGTGTATATACGGGAAAGTATTAGTAGGATATATAGCAATAGACACATCTTTCAGACAGCCAAGCTGTCTTGAAGGCGGTTGAAGCTAGGGAGGCCAAATTTAACCGGTACTTGAATGCTAGGAACCCCTAATGGAACTGGCTCAACACAACTCAGTAAAACTGATGTGGGTGACAGGGAATAGGAGAATCCATGGCAATAAGAAGGCAGATGACTTGGCCAAGCAGGGTTACATCAGGCCTTATGTGAGCCTGGAAACCTGCTTAGGACTGTCCTATGGCTATATCAGAGGGGCGATCCAGGAATGTACTGAAAGCAAACACATTGAATACTGCTTGACTGCAACAGGACATAAGCATTCAAAGATGATTATGAAGATCAAAAGCAGGAGAAAAGAACTGCTCAAAATGGCCAGCTGGATATTAACGCTTAATCACCCAGATATAATATTACTCACATAACTACCCAGGTGTGGTCTGCGAAACCGGAATAAAAATTATTACACAAAAATAAAATAAGTGGCATGGAAGGTTTAAGCATACTTTTAGTTAATACTTTTAAATGCATACAACATGAATCACAGCATTGAAACTTCATAAATAAATTATTGAATAACTAAAAATATTAATACTCATAAGTGACAAAAACTATGAATTTGTTTCATACATGTAAAAAACTCCAATGTGTTATGGCTTTTTCCCGGTTGTTTATGATTTATTTATAGAAATTGTTAGTTCAGGAACACATGTAAGTACGATTTTCAGAATAAATATGTTTATTTAATAAAACTACAAACATCATTTTGAGGATATATATTCAATACATTTTGTTTATTACATACCTCGATTAAACATATTTATAAGCCTTCTCTGAAAGGCTTATCAAACAGACACAAGTAGAGACACATCTTCATGTAAGCTGACAATTTTGGCATGCTTTTACAGATTATTCCAAGCATATAGGTTTTCTGCAAGAGCGGCACATGTATGCAGTTTTTCTTCTTTTCCTGGACGGACATGTGTAGCACACTTTTCTCTTCAAAATATGGTAGTACTTCTTGAATACCCAAAACTCTCCTAATGCAGGCCCGCGTTTCAATAGTGAGGTGTTTATTGGCAACTCGGATTTCCATAAATGGTGTAACGAGCTCCTTTGCAATTGTTTTCATAAAATCTAGCCAGGAAAGTGGCAGATTGTTTTTGTAAGAGCCATACATCACATATGCATTTTCTGCACTAATGCCAATGATTCTATAAAAAATGGCCATAGTCCATTGGCGAGTTCGACGACCACAGTTATACTGAGCACATTTTGCATCCAGGGAATAAACACCTCCCTTGGTTTCATTGTAGTAGGCAATAACTTCCGGTTTACCAATTGCACTGTCTGTGTTTCTGGAATAATGCATGGAGGAAACTGACACTACTGCTTTTTTCTTCTGTGGTACGTAGGACATCAGCATCATATTATTACTGAAACCATTGAGCTCTGAACCCACCTCTCTAGTTTTATGTGGTGGAAATTCATGGGGTATCTCTTTCTTGTTTTTCTTCAGTGTACCAACAAATGTGAGGCCTCTTTTCATCAGTATTTTCACCAGCTCAATGGATCCAAACCAATTATCAGCTGTGATGTTCCTGTTGGAATTCTGAAGGTGATTTGTCAGCCGAATAATAGCTTGTGTAGGTTTCAGAAGTTTACGTTCCTCATATGTAAGTGTTGTACCCTCAGAATCCTTCCCGGTGCATAAATAGGCATTGTGAAGGTATCCACTTCTTGCATCAGCATCAACATAATCTTAAGACCATATTTGGCAGGCTTCTTAGCAAAATACATTTTAAATTTGCAACGTCCATGGAGACCTACCAACATTTCATCCACAGTGGCACAACTTCCTATAGAGTACACTTCCTGGCAATTCTGTATGAACTTAGCAAACAGATCTGCAACCGGAGCTGACGGACAATTTGTTTTCCTCTCTTCTCTGTCAAATGGGTTGTCAAATCTGAAGCATGCTAGTAAAAATGCAAACCTGCTTTTGGATGACACACAGCAGAATATATCTCTGCCAGTTCCATCTGTAGCAAACAGAAGCCGTAAGTCTTCATGATTAGATTTGAACACTGCAGTGTATAGTGAAAGACCAATGAAGGCCTTCAGCTCCACTAAGTCAGTTTCGTTAACATAGTAATTATCCTTGTATTTGTGTCTTTCTTTCCTAATTTTTGTATTTGTCCATTTTACTACATCTTGAAATAGAGAACCTGTAAGGAGAAACTTCCATACTTGCTTGGAATAGCTTCATTTTTCACTTGTGCTTGGCGACATAAACCAGGAAGCTGCGGGATAAGGTTGTGCTTCCTTGTTCTAGATGATGGAAGGGCTTCTTTAGCTGACGATTTGAATCTATTTTTTCTATAAAACTTTCCTGCACCTCCATTTGATTCACACACATTATCAACGTTTGTTTGCAAAACCTGTTCATTGTGTTCTCTCTCATCATCACTTATCTCCAATTCAGATGCTGAATTATGATCAGAGTCTAGCACAAATTCTTCGTCACAATCATCGCCATAATCACTCACTTCTTCATCTAACCATTGCGATACTATACGATCACAATCGGGATCATTCAACCTAATCCCTTGGGAAGGACCGGCCACCGTTGACATAGCTAATACCCAGGTGTGGTCTCTCAGACCACGCAGAATAAACTGTAAACCACAAAGCTGCACCTAATACTACAATTGATATGAAACAAACACACAGGCACTAGCCAACAACAATGAAGGATTACGTGTCTGCCTAGTTGTGTTAACTCAGCAAGTTTAAAACAAACAGTACTACCAACCTCTGAGGTCTGACAGACCACACCTGGGTGATTAAAGGTTAAGTCTAGCAATGAGACACTGCCAGCTACAAGAACATTTCTATTATATAGCAAGCTTATCCAACCTGCAGAAGATGCCACAAAGCAGATGAATTAGCATTTCCCCCAACATTTTAAATATTGGTTAATGACTGAGTATGAACTATCAACGGTTTTTCCCAAGAAGCTAGCTTATTTTAATCAAGGATTCTGGTACTCTTGGAGACTAGATGAGGGGAAGCTCAATAGATGAATGGCCCTCACCATTCATTAAATCTAAACCTAGCTACTGCATTCTGCTCTGTTAATAACCTCTAAACACAAAGACCCTAGTATATTGAGGTTTTTAATGTTGGCAAAATAATAAATTCTGAGTATACTTACACATACCATTTATGAACAGAATATATTTTAAATGGGTGGTTGTTTTATCCATTATATCTTTTTTTAATAGTTTCTTGTTATTTTCTCTAGATTGTGCTGTATGTTAATTTCTGATATGCATATTTCTACCAACATATATCTTGAATAAGTCAATTCAGTTACATTTTTCCTGCATATTTTCTTTACTCTATAGGTCTCTTTTTCAACTGGCTATCATTGTTTTTCAAGTTTCTTACTCAAACTTCGTTCAACTGAACAATCAAGATGGCGGCAGCAGGTGTTTCATCTTTTGGCGGTTCCTCAGTTTTTCTTAGTTGTCATGGAAAAAACGGCCCAGATCGCGACTTTTTGTGTTCAAATCAATCAATCAGAACTGAAAACGTAGGTGGAAATGAAGACAGACAAAGAAACGCAAAGGGAAAAGTGAAATCTGACGAAGAAGTGTACTGCCGTAATCAACGCGAACAGATAGCGTCGCTACACAAGATAATAGAAATCTTAAGAAAAGACCTTCAGGAATCCAAAGAAACAATCAAAAAACTTCGAGAGGAGAATAAGCAATTAAAACTAGGAGATATCAACATGAAGAAGAAGGAACATAGTACGAAAGTTAATGAAACAAAAGAGGTAAACGAGGGGCACGTGAAGAGAAACGATGAATGCAGATGCGCAACCAAAAGCTCAGCGGCACCAAGAAAGCTACAAACAAATGAAAAGAGCGATATCTGTCTAAAGAATCGTTTCCGATTACTCCAAGACCTACGAGATAACGAAGAATTAAATGAAATGTGTCGAGATAATGTATATGAGGTGTCTGCAGAAAGCGACGATGACGAATCCGTATACAAATTCGAAAGAAAAAAAAGCCATCATAATAGGAGATTCGATTGTGCGCCACACATGCAATTATATGGAGAACGACATAAGAGTGTACTGTTATCCTTGCACTCAACTACGGCACATAAGAAACCAACTAGCGAAGAACACCGACGATCCAGATGTTGTAGTCATCCTCGCGGGAACGAATAATATCAGCACGGCGCGTTCACCAGAAGACATCATGCGGGAGCTCACCGAGGTTGTTTCGACTGGAAAGGAGCTGTTCCCACGGGCGAAATTCTGTATCAGTGGCATTATACGCCGTCGAGATGAGGATCTTCGCTACATCGATGGGATCAACTATACTTTTGACTGGCTAAGTAAAAAATATGATTGTATATTTGTAGATAGTAATGCATGGTTAAGAGACGCGGATCTGGGTAGGGATGGCCTACATTTGAACAGAAAAGGTGTAGCCAAGTTTGGTAATCTCCTAAATAGAGTCATTGCCCACCTAGATCCAAAAAACTAAATAGCTGTAGTAGCGATGAATCTAAATATTTAAACAATACTAACTTATCCAAAACAGTAAAACAAAATCACCAAAAGCCAAAGCATATATATAAATCAGAAGTAAGCATTGGAACCATAAATAACAATTCAAAATCTACTTCCCTTAGCAACTCAATAAATCTCAATTTAGTAAACGCAAGAGAAAGTGAGGGTAGAACACTAAACAGTCAAACTCTGCAGATTTTTCACCTGAATATCCAAAGTATCAGAAACAAGATCCTTGAAATTGAAGCTTTAATCCATGGTAGTTTAAAACTAGTAGATATATTATGCCTAACTGAACACTGGCTAACTAATTCTGAATTAAATCAACTCACAATACCAGGGTTCACACTAATACAGGGTTACAGTAGAACATTCAAAAGAAATGGAGACTCATTAATTCTAGTAAAAAATTCTGTAAAAGCTAAATCTATATCCACATTTCTGGAACTAAACATGGAAGATCATTTTGAAACCAGCATCATAGAAGTAGACAATAAGCTGATAATCATATGTATTTATAGAAATCCATCAAGTGACATAAACATTCTAATTGCTAGGCTGGATACTATTCTGAGCTATTTTCTAAAACAAAAGAAAACTATAAATCTAGTGGGAGATATTAACATAAATTTTTTACAACAAAGTAATGATAAACTGAAGTTCATATCTCTATTAAATATTTATGGCATTCTACCAACAATTGATGTAGCAACAGCGGTGACTAAAAGTTCAAAAACTGCCATAGATCAAATAGCCATAAGCAAAGATCTAATTACTTTTGTTAAAAATATAAACATTTTTGATACTTGTCTCTCTGACCATTTTGCACAATCTCTAACCATCAATTGGTCAAGCAGAAAGAACTCTAGAAAATCTGTCACAACATTCAAAAAGGTCAGATTACAGAAGGCAGAAAATATTGATTACTTCAACCATTTCCTGGGGAAAGAAACTTGGGAAGATATTTATGAGGAAAATTCAGTAGATACTACATTCACTAAATTTTTAAATACCTTTAAATACTACTACGATATAGCATTCCCACTGGTTAAAGTCAGTGTCAAAGAAAAACATTCCTCATGGGTAACCAAGGGCATTAGAACTTCTAGTGAGAAACTAAAATTCTTTAGCAGCTTAATTAGAAATGGTAATGCTTCCAAAGAATTGGTAAACTATTATAAGAAATATAAATCAATCTATAAAAAGGTTATAAAGGCAGCAAAAATATTAGAGAACTCTAGAAAGATAAACTCATCCAAAAATAAACAGAAGGCCATGTGGGGTATAATAAAAAGGGAAACTAACTCAAACAAACCATTGCAAGCAAATATTACATTGAAACACAAAGGTAAAACAGTAACAAATCCAAGAGAATTAGCCAACATATTTAATGATTTCTTTGTAGATGTCTCAAAAAGTGTGCAAACGAAGAGCAACTTAACAGATGGTCCAGAAAATAAAGCCCACATTCATTGCAACGATAAATCACTATTCCTGGCACCAGTCTGCAATGATGCTCATGTAATTAGGGAGCTAAAAAACAAAAAATCAGATGCCCATGATGGAAGCTCAACCTACTTAATTAAAAAGTGTAGCAAGAATATCTTAAAACCGTTGTGTCATATAGTAAATAAATCTCTTTAAAGTGGCACATTCCCCCTGGAACTAAAAGTAGCATAAATAAAACCAATCTTCAAAAAAGGAGATGAAAAGGACCCAAACAACTATAGACCAATAGCTCTACTTTCAACCTTTTCAAAAATACTAGAAACAGTAATGTTCAAGAGGCTCATGGCATTCCTCAACAAATTTAAAATCATTAATAGCAGTCAGTATGGGTTCCAAAGTAAGAAATCTACTAGTCTGGCAGTGATCAACTTTGTTGAGAGTATCTATGATGTACTGGACAGAAGTGAAGTTGGGATGGGTATATTTTTGGATCTATCCAAAGCTTTTGACATGGTAGATATTCATGGTATTCTGTTAAATAAGCTACATAAATATGGTGTAAGAGGGGTGGCCTTCAATTGGTTTATATCCTACCTTGATATGAGAGAGCAGGTTGTTGAGATCACTTTCACAGAAAGAGGCCAAAAAGAAATAAAAAATGTGTTATCACAAAAAAGACCAGTAGTATCAGGGGTTCCACAAGGATCTATTCTGGGCCCCCTATTATTTTTACTGTAAATAAATGACCTCCCATTATGTCTAATGAACAACTTAGATGCTAAAATCACACTGTTTGCTGATGATACAAGTATCTTCATTGCAGGAAAGGATGATGATAGCCTTCAGCAAAATATGACACCAGCTATAGTAAATGTTTTAAATTGGTTTAAAGTCAATAAGTTGCTTGTAAATGAAGGAAAAACAATAGCACTAAATTTTCAGCATAAGGCTTGTAGGAAAATGGAAAAACCTTGCATCAGAATTGGCTCCAGATTGATACATTTTGAACAGCAAACTAAATTCTTAGGACTATGGGTAGACAAAAATTTAAGTTGGGACAAACATATAGAAAAGTTAGGAGAGAAGCTGAGCCATGTTTGATTTGTTTTACATCAGCTGAAGCCTCGAGTAGAATTTACTACACTCAGAACCTGTTACTTTGCTTACTCTCATTCACTAATATCATATGGACTACCATTGTGGGGAAATACTACAAATACTAAGTTGATATTTAAGCTACGAAAGAAAGCATTACGAATTATGATTGGTATTCCAAAAATGGAAAGCTGCAGAAATCACTTCAGAGATTTGAATATCTTGACCCTACCAAGTTTATATATGAAACAGTTACTGATCTACATGAAGACTAATACTGCGAACTATGTCACAAATGCTAAAATACACACCCATAACACACGTAATAAAAACAAGTTACACACCTATATTCATAAAACAAAACTATTTGAGACTTCCGTCAGATATATGGGTTTAAAGCTATACAACCACTTGCCAAATCAACTAAAAAACATAACCTTTATAAAAAAGTTTAAGACAGAGCTTCACAATTTCTTTAGAAAAAATCAGTTTTACTCATTTAATGAATACCTAGAATACATATCAGGTAAAGCATAAATTAATCAGTTTGTTGTGCATAATTATATTAATGTATTCTATTTCTATTCTTGTTTCATGTGTCCGAGATTGGAAGACTCACCAATTTTAGCCGGCCAAAGCATTAAAATTAAGTGTAGTTGTATAAATTATTTGAAACTTAAGACTGTAAATACCTCCTTGATGAACTGTAAATGTTGTTAAATACTGTAACTATATTGACAATGCCTATTATTCTGTATGAATTCCTGTGGCTAATAAACATTGTATTGTATTGTATTGTAAAAAAGTGTTTGGTGTGCACTTATATAAATCGTTTGTTGGTTATTTCTTAGTGCTGCATTTACTTATATTTATATTTAAGCATATGACAAATACAATCAATATTTAAATTTATTGAATGTTCAGAGATTAAAATGTCCATGGCTAAGCTCTTAACCTTTAAGTACACACCTGGTGTATTCCATAAACCACACAGCAGAAGGCCCAAAGAATGAAAATTATTGGAAATATCTTTAAACATTTCATATGTGCAACACTCACATTTTTAGTAAACAGAAACTGCGTTTTAGGACATAATAATGTAATTCATTATAAATAATTGTTTGTGTATGTATTTATTACTTGTAAGAGTAAACGTAAGCACAATTGAGCAACCGCATGCAATAATGGGGTAGGTCTGGTTACCGCATTTATGCCGAGTGTACGAAATTTGGAATCCTCAATGTCTGTTCGGTAATAATGGGTCAGTATTATACTTCTAAGAACAGGCAATAGACTGTAGCATGTGTTTTGTTACAACGCTGCATGTTTCAATAAGTCACCCATTCAGTGTTTCATTATACCTCTAAGAAACAGCAGAGGGATAGTAGCATGTGTTTTGTTACACTGCTGCATGGTTTCTACGAGTTACAAGCTCAGTGTTTCATTATCCAGCAGCTGATTGTTACACAGTCGTAACAAAGCAAAAAGAGCTCAGATTCAGATTTTATAGGTGATTTGTTCCTTGCTGAAGTAAAAGAGAAAGGAAATAAGGAAGGAAGAAAAAGATTAGCACATTCGAGACTTTGGAAGAGAAATGTAAATAGGAAACTAAGAAATGAGGTAAGCATACATACAGTGTAAACTTTGTTAATGAAGTAACATATGAACTGTACTGGAATATAGTAATATAATTTAATAATATTATATATATTTTGAAATTGTGTTTTTAATATTGAGCTGATGTTATAATGTAATACACTTTATCCTTACAGAGGTAGCAGTATGGTGGAATCCATGATAGTTTACAACTAGAAAAAATGTTTCATTTGGAAAAATGCTGTAATAAAATGTGTTGTAAAACAATCCCAAAAAAGGTGCAAGAAGAAATTTTCGCATCCTTTTGGGATATTGGAGACTATAATCAGCAGAACTATTTTCTAGCTGGGTTAATGAAGACTGAGCCTAAGGCTAACACAACAAGTCCAAAAATAAACAATCAAAAATGTTCTTGGAAATACTTCATAGGTGTAAGAGGTGAAAAATGTGTTGTATGTAAAACATTTGTGTATGAATTATTACCAGTGAATATCAAAGGAATTGATATGCCTCACATAAAATACCTAATAATGTTACACTTTGTGATAAGAGAGATAAACAGAACACTTGTCCCAATAAAGTTGGCGGAAAAATATGGGAGCAAGCGGATTCCAAGCAAACGTTCACAATATTCTAGATCAAGGACTGGCAGACATTATTTCTTCAACCCAGAACTTAACATGATGTCCTGTACACCCTTTTCTCTGAGTGCTATCTAAGTGTTTCTAGGGATGATCCTCCCATTGCTTTTAGTACATTTAAAAAGTACAATGCCAATATGGAATATTCATTTAAATGCCCCAGAACTGATGTTTGTGATTTCTGTTTTAAAATGCATTCCCAGAAGAAATCATAGAACATAAGGTGCATGGAAACAAAGTTGAAGTTTATCAACAAATGAAAAAGGATCTTCTAAACCGTGATGACAAAAATTTAATAATAGAGTTGTATTATGCCCAAAACTTGCCATTATCTCTCATTCCTGTCACTGAATAGTTCTATAAAAGACTGGTTTGGATGTTTTTGTTTAATGTGCATGTGCATTCAAATATCTCTTACATGTTTCATTTCATGGAAGGTGAATATAAGAAAGGAACCACTAGTATCTGTTCTTTTGTGTTTCATGTTTTGCAACAGGAGCTTCTACACCAGACAAATCTTTATTTTCTGACCCATGCAGTGAGCACAACAGGATTCAGACTGAAGTTAGACTTTTTCCGTATATTTCTGTGTTGGGAATCACCATTAGACATGTTTTTCCTGTTTCGGGGGCATAGTTACTGCCAGTGTGATTGAAAGATTGCTACATATTCACAAAAAATTAACAAAAATGAAGAAGTCATTGAAACAGCTAGGGATTACATTAACATAATAAAAAATACTAAGAAGCCTTCCTTAAGTGTCCTTAAGGGAATTGCATTAGATTATGATACTGCACTAAGGTAGAGTAATCAGTTGAAACTACAGAGTCAAGGACTTAACCTCTCCAAAGGTCGAATGATGTCTTACAAGGCTGATGGTACTTTAGTTGTTCAAGAAAGTTACTCTAACTTTGTGTTATTAAAAACATACAAGGTACGTCCTAATAAGAAGCAGCTTCAAGCTATACAATTTGTGACAGCTCCGAATATTAGTGTTAAGAAGGCCAAATTAGATGACGTCAAAACCCTGTCCTGATACTTATCAGAAAAAGCCAAAATATTTATGAGCAAATTTATTGATCAAGCAACCAAATCTCAATCACAACAAACTGACAGCAGTTCAAGTGAGAGTGACTAGTAAGACATGCTTGTGTGATTGATAAACAGATTAACAGGTGATTGAATTATAATATTCTTTATGTATGTAAATAAATTTCTTGCTTCCATTTGGTGGTGAAAGTCGAAGTATATCTAAAAGTGCAGAGAAATTACAATGTTTATTTGATTATTTCGAATAAGGTTAAATTTTTCTGAACATTCATGCAATAATGGTATATGTCATTTTGCACTATTCTTATTATATATCTTACAATTCAGTTCATGTACCATTAATATATCAGTTAATACATTCCCAAATATTGCCAGATAAAGACCTGTGAGTTCTCGAAATATTGTAGACAGTTGTTACTGAAATATTATCTTCTGAAATGTTTATTTCACTGTAACTCAATTAGGTGTTTTGAGATTTACCCCATTATTGCATGTGGATGCTCAATTATTACATCATTAAGGGATCCTAGATGTATAGGCAAATCTAAAATGTGTTTACACAGATTATGACAGGTTAGAGCCTACAGTCCATTGAACTATGGTATAACTTTAATCTAAATTATTCGGACATATCTTCAGCACAGTCTGTTTTGCTGCACTCTAAAAATGTGATTACTGTTACAGAATGTTCTTTACATACTGATCTTATATATTCACTGCATGATATTGTTGTAACTCTGTTCTTCTTTCTCTCACAAGAAAAGCACCATCGTCTTACTTTGGCTGGTGGCAGTTCCTCTTCCTTCTGTTCTTCCTATCTTCTATATCTGCATAGGAAGAATTGAATATCTGAGGGCAGACCCTTCTGTCCAGCTCTTTCTATGAGGAATGGCTTCATCAAAGACAACTATAAGGCTTTCAAATAAATTTTGTCTGTATTTATGAGCTTCATTGATTTATGTTGCATTATACAGAATTTGACTATAGATGCCCGCCACATTTAACACGTGGAAACATTTAGCCAAAGGCCATCTCCTTGTTCTTCTTGAAACTGTAGAAGTGTTGCATAATTTACCCACAGTGTCAACACCACCTTTCTATGTATTATAATCCATTATTATGTCAGCTTTTTGGTTTCAGTATCCATTGCAGAATCTTTGTGCATAGTAGACAGCAAAATTAATGACCTGTTTTTCTTGGGGACGTAGGACACATTAGTAACCTCCTCCTGCAACCCAAAAACAGATGTTCCTACTTCTCTTGTTTTGTTTGGCAAAGACTTCAATGGCAGCCCAGACTTATTTTTCTTCAAGGTTCCATCCATTGTTATTTGGTCAAAGGATTCATTGCCAAATGGTAACTTGTGTACCAGTTAACACAAGTTATGTTTCTGTCTTTTCCTTTCCAGGCCTCAAGCAAGTGGTGTATGATGTCAATTGGTTTGTTGGACATTTTATATTGTCCCTCTAATTGCTGACCACAATAGATTTCTAAATTATCGATTTAAAATATATAGAATTACATGCCACAAATACTTTTAACCCATATTTTGATGGTTTATTGGGGATGTACTGAATAAATCTACATCTTCCCTTACAAGGCACCTACATTTCAGCTATACAGTCCGGCTGTTCTATCTCCGGCTCTGACGTTTTGCAACTGCAGGAGGTGAAGGGCAAAGGTTAGTAGTAGCAACACACAGTAATGAGTAATGAACAATTCAAAACATATCCTCAAAGTTACCTTTAGAATGCAAATATAGGAGTATATTAGCTTCAAAGCACTGAAATCCTATTTGCAAATTCATTATCATGCAAGATATTTATTACAGCACCACTCTATTCAAATATTTTGTTCACACCTTTCACACACAATAACAGCATCTGCGGGTAGTACTGGGATTTCCTACATCTGGTGTTGTGGTCAGGAAGTTAAAACTGTCTGCTAGCACCAATCAGCATTGTTCCTGCTAGGCGAGGCTTTTGAACCCAACACCGTGTTGCCAGATTAAATTTGTTTGAGCCACGTGGCTTTAGCTGCTTGCGCTGATGAACTTTCTTTGCTATATTTTGCATGTGTGAATTCTGCTTTTTAATGTTCATAAGTCCTATTATTATCGCTATTATAATAATATGGCTACTGGTTCGTGAAAAATGCAAATACGTGAAATATTTCAGATACGCATTGTTCCTCTGCTTGAAATACCTGCTAAAGAACTGACTCTTGAGAATTGTCAGAGCCACAGAAAGAGCGGCTGAACTGTAGTAATCTGCTCCCCCAAACAGTAGCTGTTGTTGCAGTTTTCTACAAAAACACAATGGTAACTGTAATTGAAGCAAGCTTTTCAGCTTTTTCCCTGTCAGGTCTGGTATGCTTATCATGACATCTAATGCCAGCAAGTGAGAACAGGAATCTATTATAACCCTTATATGCTCTAAATATTTCTCATCCAGTTCCATCAGTTGTCCAGAGTTCCCGAAAATCTGTATGATTTTATTTCTTAGTTCCATTCAAAAACAAGAGTCCGATAAATGCCAGCATTTCAATCTATGTAGTTTCTCTAGTATCTCTTGTTCGGTCAAAGTTAGTCCTCACTCTTCCAATCTCCAGGTTTGTACACTGAACATTATTTTCAATTTCATCAGTGTATATTTTTTCAAAGGCGCTACTTTCATCACTAATGTTTTGCGCACAGAATTTAGGACCAGGTAAAACTCTTACAATATTTTTGCAATTTGTTTTACCAAATTTTCTTGCAAGGGACCTTTTACTACATAATGTTTTACTTTTGTCCACAACATATTCATTTCCCTCACTTAGATTAATCTTATCCAGTTCTTGTTCTGACTCGCGTACACTTTCCTCTAACTCTTACTCCATATTGTGGTTATCTTTTTCAATGATCTGATCTTCTTAAGTATCCTCTTTGAAAATGTCCACATCTCCTTCTTCAAGTTCCACAGCTATTGCCTAGATGAAAAGATTAATTTCTTCATGAGTCAGATGACTGAGATTGCTAACTTTTACACGATCCCTGCAAACTAGACACCGTGGCAGTCTTTACATCTTATGAAGTAGTAAAACCTCACAGAAACACAAAACAATCAGATATACTTACATAACTACATGTGTAGTGTATTTGGTTCACCAGACAGATATCTCTACACAATTCAAAGCTCATTTCAAATTTAACAGTGTTAACAACAATGTCTCTGTTATCGGCCATTCCACACACTCCAACAATATGTTAGGTGGCTCTCAAATGCCGCAGGAAAGATTAGAATAGTAAAAATAACGTATTCAGATAATGTGGTGTGTTTTATACACCAGCACGTTTACTTAAACGTTAAAAAGGGGTTCGTTGTTACTATCATTATTGCACCAGATAATTTCATTCTGAAAAAAAAATAAGGTAAAAAATGGTACAATATTTAATAAGTAATCCATAAGTTAAGAGATTGTTTTTAATATCCTCCAGTGGAGAAGATTTAAGCTTATGCAGTAACAATTTATAGCAAATATTAATAACAGCCTATTTTAAAAATTGTATATATATAGCTATTATATGACAGCTAGAGGCTAGCATGTTATTGCAGAAACATTCACACCATGAGAACATGAACATGTTGCTAAAGATAAAAAGGCAAATAAATGAGATACTTACTGTCCAAAGATTTCCGTTTTCCTTGAACAAAAAGTCTTTTTCTCCTCTCTGTTTTTCAGTTCCTTATGGGTCTGAAGCTTACTATCTGGATCAATTTCTTTGGTTACAAATCCTTCAAATGGCTTCTGCATAATGTACTTCACAACAGCAAAGTCAAATGCATGTGTATTTAGCTGATCAATGCTAGCAAAAGTAAAACCGAAACCATGCTAAGTGAAATTGCTACAACAGATGTGCAAAATGATGTAAAACAAACAAAGCAAATTGATCTGTTATATTTTTAGTTTCTCTAGTGCAAATAACAGGAAGGGGAAGTGTTGTATTCCACTAAAAAATGTGATACCAAGATTTCACCAGAAATATTTTCTGAAGCTCCTTGAAATAAAAAACAAAATAGGAAATGTTTGTGTGTGTGTGTGTGTGAATATATAGCCCAAAAAAAAATTGGTTAAATATCAAACATATTATTTAAAGCTTACAGGTTGGGCCAAAAGATGTAATCGGTTAATGTTTATACTGAAATAACTCATTTTCCTAAACCGAGAACTAATACTATTCATTGGTTGACAAGGACATTTTTCCCTTTCTTGCTTTTGCTGGATTAGTTCGTCAATTTTCCAACAAAGCGAGGGCATTGACATGCTACAGCAAGCCAGATTTCTTGAGGCTTATTAGTTGATGCTGTCAGTGCAAAATGCTGTTTGTGTTGTAAGCAATGACTGATACAAGCAAATATACCATTGAGGAACATCTCATTGTTAGTGTGGGTTCATTAAAGAGATCGAACAGACAAAACATATGAAGAAATCAGAGTAAATCTCTTACTTCATTTCAATAAAGCAACTCCCTGTGAAGCTAATCTCTGGAAACTGGAAAGGAAGACTTTCTCAAAAAGCTTTGTATTGGATGCAAATAAACTGACGAACAACTGAAGAGAGAGTTCCTCTGCATCTTAAGAACGATCACTCCTGAAATTCTCAAAAGGTCAAAGAGACAGATATGGGGATACATAAAACTGTGAGCTGAAAATGGTGAACACATCAAAATATTAAATGTTTAATAATGACACTGACAGGTCAAGTTATGTTTATCTTTTCATATATCCCTCCGTTATAAGTGCAGCAATCAATAAATAATATTCTTATGTCACCTGTGATATTTTATTATTGCTATAGAACATTAGAAAATATCCAATCATGACTTTTGACCCACACTATATATTTTTTTATGAATGCTTTGATTAAAATACAATGACAAAATGAGAATACCAACAATTTATGCTAAACACACTCTGTCACTAACACCGTTAGCACTTAATTTTACTTTTATCAATGACTGGTCCATAGAATTACAGTATCATTGTTTACTTATGCCTCTGTGGCACACAACTTCGATGCTTCATAACTTCTCGATTCTCACAGAAATACTCACTTTACTGACTGACTCACTACAAATGGCCGAGTGACACTGCTGGCTGGATTTAACACTCCCTTATACAGTCCTGGGATCAAGCTAGAAAATTTCTCAAAACCAAATCTCTCAAAATGCCTAAGGCAAGATTTTAGAGATTTCTTTTTGTGTATTAATGACATACAGTTTTTGTGTAGATAGTTATTATCATTTGTCCTATCTATTACTTAAAACTAATCACATACACGCCACTAATATAAATCTATCCTCGAATAAATGTAGAAATCAGAGGATCTATTAATTATGATAGCTTAAAAGTAAATTTAGCAGTGCAAGACCAAACCTTGGATTAATATGTACACAGTGCAGGAAATATTTTAAAAGCACTCCAAAGCATTCCAAAAATATTTCTATTCTGCAGTTAAAACATGTTACTAACTTTTAGAAATGAGAGGCTGACATTTGCTGCATGTATTTTGTCACATGCTGTATGACATGTTCACTGTCTTGTTTTGTTTACAAGAATGCTTTAGAACAGATACAAATAAACCCTTTCAGTTCCATAAGTGTTCCGGTTACTAAAGTTCGAAAAAAACTCACATAAGCAAATTCAGATTTTGTGCACATTGATCTCGAGTTAATAAGGAGTAATTGGAGATTCTTGTCGTTTAATCTATAATTTCTGTTTTGGCTATGCTTTTCTATCACTTTGCATTTACAGCGAATGTCTACATTATTGCTTCGGTTACATTTTCCAGCTTAGCGTTCTATGTATATTTTGCTATATTTTTTCAGTACATATGTATGTTGTATGCCCATTAGAGCTCGTGAAAGTCTTGCCAAGACCCCAGAACACATGTGCAATAGTCACCCAAAAACAGACAATATAACTGAAAAAGTTATTTGTTGTCGGTCTTTTGTCCTCAGTCACTTACATTTTTATTTGTTGAGGGGCTGGTTTCAGGAGCTGTTGGTTCCATTTTTAACTAGGAAATTAATTGTTCGTTCCCACTAGTGTGTGGTACAAGGTTTGGATAGGTTCCATTAATTGACCTAAGTAGTGATCTAAACTATGAAGCCCAAGACAAAGAACTTACACCTTCTGTAACGTAGTGTAAGCTATTAAGGTAGTTGTCTCATATATATGTATATATATGTGTGTGTGTGTGTGTGTGTGTGTGTGTGTGTGTGTGTGTGTGTGTGTGTGTGTGTGTGTGTGTGTGTGTGTGTGTGTGTGTGTGTGTGTGTGTGAGAACTCCAAGTGGTTCACCAGCAAAAATGTGTCAGTTAGAGAATTTAATGTTGTGCTGGCACGTTGCTATGGCAGCTCAAATGTTAGAACAGAAACTGAGAGATTCATGTTTCAAAGCTTGACTACAGCACTAAATTTCTTAGTCTGACTCTGCTTTTCCAGACCTAGTCCTGCACATGGCTAAAGTGAAAGAACAGTTAATTTCCAGACACTATAATGATAAAGCTATTATACTTGGTCAGCTGATAAACCCAACCCTTTTAAAACATTTGTATAGGAAAATAATGTGCATACTTCTGAGTATGTACAATGAAGGCTGCCAACTGACAGAATAAACAAAAACTGCTCAATTGGTTGTTATTTTTCTTTTTTCTTTTTTGTATGTGTGTCCTAGTGGAAGTAATAAAAAAGTGCATAAGCACCAGAAACAAGGGCATCTCATGGCAGGTAAAAATCATAAATGACCCAAGGGCCCAATATAACACACCCGGATGCCCGGAGTTAGAATTCCAGTCAGGGAGTGGTAATGTTTCCTTAATAAGGAGTATTCCCTATCCTCCATAGCTTTTGTTTTTTTTAAATAGTCCTCCAATATTAAGTCATATCAGACTATGAATGAAATGGATGAGATACAACATCGGGGTCCACACAGCTTAGAATTATCCGAAATTTATCTTTAAGAATAAGGGAAAACCTGGATAACCTTATCCAGATAACTTAACCATATCGAGATGCGAACTCGGGACCTCTTGAATGTGAGGCAGACACACTATCACCTACGCTATTGGGGGCCTCTACATGTAAGGATGTGAAAGTGAATGTGCGTATTAAAATACTTTAAAAATGACGAAAACCAGGAACCTCCCTCAGAAGTTCAGAAAGAGTAAAACCACAATCAAAAGTTTCAGTAAGAGCCGTCGATATGATCATTGCAATATTGCCCACCTTGGTGCTATAAAAATGGATAAAAATACTTATATGCACCTGCAATACTCTTCTATACTTACTAAATAATTTGAGGCACCAGCAACGAGCTTATAACATGCCTCCGTAACATTCTTTGACAACCATAGGGCTTTTGGCAGTTATGCAGAGTAACGCATTTTGAAATCTTTTATGTTTATCTTTTCTGAACTAAATGCTCTTTTACGATAACATTCTGAATGATCCATTATATAGACACTTTATCTACCAGTTGTCTTGCAGATAACACACAGTACTACTTTTAAAACGTTACGGTTATTTTGTAAACGCTGTTGTTTTGCTTATGGACATGTATCTGCTGTCACAGAACCAAGAACACTCTGCGCTCAGAACAAAGAGAATAGTAGTTCTTTGGTTTCGAGATTCTCAAAGATAAATATCGCAATTATATATAAAATAGGTGGCTATGAACCCTAAGTTTGAACCACAGAATTTGAACTAGAGTTTGGACATTGTAGGGGAATATTGCGTTATGTCAGAACCGTATTCCTAGGAAAATAAGCAATTTGTGTAATTGCAGGAAGTTGCATCATTGTATGTATGTTAGTCATTGTTCGGTGATGCATTCAGTAGAACGTGTGAATAGAACTTTCTGTCACAGGTTGCGAATTTCGAGAAAGCACAGGAGCAAAGCGTCTGCATTAAATTTTGCGTGAAACTAAAAAAAAGAAAAGAAAAGAAACACACACATTATGCAGACACCAAATGATGCCGTAGGGCTACGGTGTTGAGTGCTTACGCCATAAGCTGTGTTCATGAAGTTTAAAAATGGTAGGACGGACCCTAGTTCAGGACGCTTTTCGACGTCTAACGACGACACTCATTTTGGGAATATCAAGGCAATTGTGCATACCAATCGAATACTGACTGTCCGACAGATTTTAAAAGAATATAACTTTTGAGTTGGACCACATTAAAGATGGCGGCCGGCTAGTTGTGACGTGAAGTGTACTCCGCAAAATTCAACAAAACATCGATAATCCTAAGGATAATGGTAACGAAAGGTGTAATTTTGGAATCGTGATGGACTCAAATGTTAACGGAAATAAACATGGAAAAGCAACAGAAATGTCGCAGCGGAAAATCAAGCCAAAAATGGAAACCACGCTTCGCACCATGGAGTACGTGATGAAATGGAAGTTGTGACATCGGTAGACAAAGTCATTGAAATCCTATACATGGATCTTCACAGGGCAAGAGAAGATATCAAAGAATTACGAACTGAAAATAAACACCTGAGCCAGAAATTGAATTCGATGGGAATAGAGATGCAAGAGAGTGATACAAGGTGAATAAAGCAAACAAAGTTAAGCTCAAGAAGCTATAAAATGAGAGGACAGCGCTAAAGCTGGAGATTCAAGAATGTCAGTACTCGCAGCAACCTAAACAGCAACAAATAAATTCAAATTTGAAATGGGAAACTGTCGCAAGAAATGATCACGGAAAGGAAACCAAAGTGAATAATTCGAAAACATCAAACATGCATGCAGTAACTTCGCTTGAGCCAAGAATACCAGGCACTGAAACCTCAAACAGATTCGATCCGTTAATCTCACTGCCAAATAGCGAAGTTACGGTAGCTAATTCAGTAGTTAATAAATTTGAGTGGGTGAATCCTAACCTAACCAGCACGGAAAGCAGCCGCCAACAAGAAGTACTGGTTATGGGGGACTCAATGGTGAATCACGTGAGCATCAAGGAGGTGCCAACTATGGTATATAGAGGAATTAGGGCAGAGCAACGGGAAAAGAAGCTATGAGAACTTCACAAGGAGATGGAAAATGCTACTGTGACTGCACCAAAAGTAATAGTGCTGCACGCAGGAACTAATAACGTTAAGAGTGCAAACAATCCTGATGAAGTAATGGCTGAAGTCTACAGTGTAATACGATTAACCAGAGAATGTTTTCCTAAATCTCGTGTGATAGTGAATGGTGTAATAAAACGAGCAGATGTGGACAATAGGTATATAGACAACATAAACGAAAGCATTAACTGGACATGTGAGTCCTTAGGAGCAACTTTTGTGAATGTAAACAAGTTCCTTGGTTCCAGGTGCTTGGGCAGAGATGGTCTGCAGCTAAATCAAAAGGGGTCCTTTATTCTTAGTAACGTCATCAGCAAAACTGAAAGTTTTTGTACAGGAAAGGAAATGTTAAACAGGATGTGAGTGGGGATGTGGACACACCTAGCAGTAAATGTTCTAGTAATCTAACCTGTGCAATAAAAATGATAGTGAGCATAAAATAAATAGTATTGAATGTCATGACACAAATACTTTTCAAATACTTCATCTGAACACTCAATATTTAAATAATAAAGTAGTAGCCTACGAACACTTTCTAAATGAAATAAAACCAGAGCTAGCTGTTGTGACAGAACATGGGCTAAGTAAAGACCAACTAAATTTGTGTAAAATAAATGGTTATAAAATTGTTAGTAGTTTTTCTAGAACAAGTTGTAAGGTAGGAGGAGTTGTAATCTTGAAATGAATGAAATAGATATCTCCGAGGTAAATGTAGATAAGTATCCATTGGAAAAGCACTTTGAAGTTGCAGCTGCAAGAATAAAATTTAATCAAAAATCTGTATTGTTATTGGGATTATACAGGTCGCCGGTACTTCTCCAGAGCACTTTGTTGATTGTCTTGAAGAAATTTTAGGTCAGTTGTACAATAAGTATAAATAGTTGATTTTAGCAGGTGACTTTCATATAGATTTAGACCACACAAGAGGGGACTATAAAAAGCTTTATGATGTTTTAACTCTTATGGTTTAATGGATCTTGTACGTCAGCCAACAAGGGTAACAGATTCTTCATCTTCCATTATTGATCATATTACCACAAACATGAACATTGAATTTGTAAATATAATGAATATAAACACGCATATTTCCGATCATTATGCTCAATATATAAAGTGTAAAGGGCTAAACTGTAATAAGTAAAACAAATACGAAATCAAAACTTTTCGTGATTTGAATCAGGCATATATCAGAAATCTGGTGGATAGCTCAAAAAACGAAAATTGGGACATAATGTGTAATGCAAAAGCTGTAGACGAAAAATGGAGCCATTTTGATAATACCTTTAATAATCAATTTAATGCATGTTGCGCCATAAAAACGAGAAAAGTTTATCTAAACAATTCTGGCCGCATTAAACTTACCACACAATTAATAAAACTCAAAAATGAAATGAATCATTTCTATGAGTTGTACAGATCTAGTGGAAGTACTGTGTATAAAATGAAGTACAATACAATAAAACAAAGATATCTAAATGTGTTGGCATATTTAGAAGCTAATTATTACAAAGAGAAGTTATGTAAATCAGGGAATGTTAGCAAAACTGCATGGGGTTTTGTAAATATAGCGCGATCTAAAACAAAAGTACATAAAAACTTAGAACTTTGTATCGGTGATGAAATTGTAAATGAACCAAATAGAGTATGTAATTGAGTAAATAATTTTTTTCTCAGTATAGCAGAAAAGCTTTCTCCTGGCAAAAGCACACAACCATTTTTTGAGAACACTGTAAAGCCATCGTTTTTCATCTATCCAGTGTCTGCAAATGAGATTATTAATGAAATAACTAAACTTCCAAAAAATGTCACAAGTGGGTAGGATGAAATTAGCTCAGTTTTTTTAAAACATTGTAAATACGTATTGGCCAAACCACTTGAACATTTAATAAATTTTGCTATAGTAAATGGAAAATTTCCAGAGTGTTTAAAGAAAAGTGTAGTTCGTCCGTTGCATATAAAAGGGAATGTGAATGATATAAACAACTACAGACCCATCACTTTAACGTCAGAGATGTGAAAGCTCTTTGAAAGACTCCAACTAAATCGACTAGTAGATTTTCTGAATAAAAATAACATTACGGTAAATTTTCAGCATGGCTTTAGGAAGGGACGATCATTGTTCGATCTTTCTAAAGCATTTGAGTGCGTTGACCACACTTTAATGTTAACGAAGCTGGAAGCATACGGGATAAGAGGCTTGGCAAAAGAACTGTTCAGGTGCTATTTGGTCAACAGGAAACAGTCAACATTAATATATAATAGAAGGGGAAAACTAGTAAGCAAAGTGCAATCAGAATTCAAGCAGGTCATGTGTGGGGTACCACGAGGGTCGGTCCTGGGACCATTATTGTTTACATTATATGTAAATGACATGCCAAAATCTGAAAATACAAATATAAAATCGTATGCAGATGATACTACGGCTATATGTAAGGGTGGGAATGCAGGCATATTAAAGGATAACTTATTGAAATTTATTGATTTGGTTATAAATTACTTTAAAGAAAACCATCTTTCTGTAATATAACAAAAACAACCTTAATTCTTTTCTCACAGAGTAACAAAAATACCAAAAATCTGTCATTACCTGTAAATGACTGCAACATCGTAGATGTGAGTGAACATAAATTCTTAGGAATATTTCTTGACAGAAAACTAAGATGGGCAGGACACATAAACCATATTTGTGATAAAGTAAGTAAAGCTGTATATTTGTTACGTTACTTCAAAAATGTCTTTCATTAAAAAGGGCTTAAAATTATTTACTATGGAGTCATATATCCCCATTTATTATACGGAATTGAAATTTGGGGCTGTGCTGCTTCAACGCATATGGGAAGGTTATTTCAATTGCAAAAAAGGGCCATCAGAATTATTTACAATTTGAGTTCCCGAGGATCATGTAGGGAAATCTTTAAGAATAAAGGAATATTAACAGTATACTCTCTGTATGTTTACAAAGTAGTAACTTATACAGTACAAAAGGAAAATCTTAAAAATAGTAATATTCATAGTCATAACACTAGGCACAAGGACGATTATTTTAGGCAAAGTTTTAATAAGAATATTTCCGACAGGGATCCAAATGTGATAGGCTTATAGCTTCACAAAAATTGCCAGCTCATCTAAGGTCTTGCAAAGGCAAGCAATTCGAGGGTGCTCTGAAGAAGTACTTGTTTAAAAAATGTGTACTGTATTAATAAATTATAATCATTGTACCACATGAATTTATTCCTAATTTTTAGTACATCTGACATGCTTAATTGATTCCTTAATTTGTAATTACAAACAATTGTATTTATATATGTATTTATATGTATAATGTCAGAAACTGCAAAGTCTATTGACAATAAAATTATTGACAAAATTATTGACCTTATCATAATATCCTGACACGACATCTTATAATGCCACTTGTTAACATTAGGAACCCTCCAGCTCATGAGTCAAGACCAGAAAGACCTTCGCCTCGCAATTTGTGATGAACTTTTGGAATCCATCAAATAAGAACGAGATGTTCCCTAAAAGGATCATAACTGTTAATGAGAGTGAATCTGTGGTTATGATGTTCAGATCAAGGTTCAATCTTCACAATGAGTAGGCAAAGGTTAAAAAAGAAAAAGAACAACAAGAGTAACAAGAACAACAAGAAGGAGAACAAGAAGAAGAAGATCGTCAAGAATTCATGTACTAGGGACAAACTTTTAATCGACGGCACTGTAGCGACGTGTTGCGACTCCTGCAAGAACATGTCAGAAGGAAACGGCCTGCTATATGGGAAGATAATTCATAGCTGTTGCATCACGATAACGCCCATATACTTCATACCCATTGGTACGAGACTATTGTACAAAAAACGAAATTATTGTGCTGTCTCACCCGTCTTTAATCTGGAGTGTTGTCCCTGCTGACTTTTTTTTATTTCGGAAGTTGGAAACTACGTTGAAAGGACGAATATTTGCAACGAGTAGACGAGATAAAAGAAAATTCGCCCGATCCAGAAAGAGGCAAACCAAGACTGCTTCCGCAAAGGGAAACTGGCGTTGGGAGCAGTGTATCAAATGTGGAGCAGAGTGTTTCTAAGAAACTAAGAATAATTTTGTGAACAAAGTTCCGTAATTTGTTGAATAGACCTCATATTATTTCTTTGATGCAGCGAGTAGATTCAGTTTCTCGGCAGTCTAAGTTGGGATAGATGCAGGGGCGGCTTCTGAGGTAGTGCCGCTGTGCCATGGCACCATCTGTATGAAAGCGAAAGAAAGAGAAGTGTATAAGTATTGCGCAAAAGGAATTATTTATGAGTAGTTGCTCCCTCGTTTGAATAGGCGCATTGAACGCCAGCGCTCTCTCTTGGTTGTTTTCCGTAGCTTGGTGCAGATTCCAGAACGGCATCGTCTACGCTCATAAACGCCTGTGTTAGGGCTAGGGGCTAAGATGTCTGCTTAAACACGGCTTCTTATGGAAGAAAGTCAGAGAAGGTAGTGCCGGGATTTCTCTGGCGCATAACTTACGCTTTGCCCGTTAGAGTGCAGTAAAACACGGGACTTCAGAGAACCATGATCCTGCCACCTAGCGAAAGACAATGGTAAGAATACATTTCGCGCTATACCTTCGTTTAATGCAGTGTCACCATCCTACTGCAGTTAATTCTGATGAACTTCAAAACGCAAATTAATGCTTAATGAAATCACTTGTAGAAATACAACACATAGATATCATTATAAATATAATTAATTGGGTTTCAATGTGAATATAGTATTAGATTTTAAAATTTAGAGACAGTATTTCAACATGTGCGTATTTCACAGCAGCAGTTTTGTTGGTAGAACATAAAACCCGCGCGTCCAGCATGTGTTGGACACATGTTTTCAAAGCAATGGTAGAGTAGTTCTGTATGTGCTCCTGTAATACTGTAGTTCATCGTGAGTAAGGATTTTTAAAACAGTGTTCGGTGTTTTTTATTTAAGTTAAAATTCACAGTAAAGTTACGAACATGAACAAGCTGAGTGAATTACTGAAAACTTCATTTAGTAACAGGACTCTAAGTGAAAAAAATCAGATAAAAACAATAGGTAGGCCACTGAATCTGCAGCAGCAAACAAAAAATCGATGCCGTAATTTTAATCCGGATCTTTATCAAAAGAACAAATGGATTTGCGGCTGTGATGAAAACAATGCCGTTTTTTGTTTTCCTTGTGTGCTATTTGGGGGAGATGTCCATTTTTGTAAGACCGGAGTAACTGATATTGCGCATTTATGGTCTAAAATGAAAGTGCATGAAACATCCAAGCGACACATGGACAATGTTCTGAGTCTTTCATTTCTAGGCAAAACCAATATTCAGGACAAATTAGATTCGCAGTATAGGCAGTTAACAGCCATAACAAACAAGTAGACAAGAACAGGTATATATTGAGCTTAATTATAAACTGTATTCGGTTCTGTGGTGCTTTGGAGCTGGCTCTTAGGGGTACGACGAATCTGACGCCTCTCAAAATAAGGGGGTTTTTCGTGAGCTCATTCAGTTTAGTGCCGAGTTGGATAAAGAACTTCAAGTGCATCGCAGTCAGTCATCAGTATTCAAAGGCATTTTTAGGACTGTCCAAAACGAACTCCTGCAGTGCATGTTGGAAGTGTATCACGAGGAAGTTCGCAAACAAATAAAGCGTGCGGATTATGTTGCAATAATCGCGGATGAAACCACTGATGCGTCTTGCGAATTTCAGTTGGTTATTGTTTTGCGATACATTGTTTATGGAACCCCCATTGAAAGATTTTGGAATTTTGTTAATCCAGAAGGTCAGAATGCTCAGCCTATCTCGGAGTGTATTCTGAAAGAAATCGAACACTTAATTGGAGATGACCGAGCAAAACTAATAGCTTAGAGTTACGATGGTGCAAACGTTATGAGTGGCGAGTCAAACGGAGTACAGAGATTAATAAAAGACAAATACCCAAATGCGCACTGCATTCATTGCTATGCGCACCAGTTAAACCTTATAATGTCTACTGCAGCCTCAATTAATCGCAAAGCCCGCATCTTCTTTGCACATCTTTCAGGCATTTCTTCTTTCTTTTCAAATTCGCCACAAAGATCGAAAGTGTTGCATAGCATAATTCAGAAAAGCTTACCCCGTGTGTCTCTCACAAGATGGAATTACCATTCACGAGTAGTAAAGGATATTTATGAAAACAGAAGGAGCTTATTACTGTCATGGGAACAATTGAAACGAGTGAGAACATAAAATTACCCTCTACTATTGAAGAATCTGGTTCATACAAACAAAGACTGCAAGATAGAGACTTCATTTTCTGGCTATCGTTTTTCTATAAAATAATGCCTCATGTGGACATACTTTTTAATCAATTTCAAAAGAAGACGACTGAACCAAACAAGGTAAAGCAAGACATTCATAACCTTGAAACAATAATGCAAAACATCAGAGATGACATTGACTCCATCAGTCAGGGTAGTTTTGAAAATGACGAAACAATGCCTTACAAGAGAGCAAGGGTTGATGATAAGAACAAAAAGCAAAATGCTTTGGATGTGTGTGATGCCATATTTTGTGAAATAAAATCACGTTTTTAGTTCACTGGACACCTAATTGCAACCAACTTATTTGATGTAAGCCAGTTTGACAATTATGTAGCATATTTCCCAGACAAATATCCTGAAATTACGGACACATATACATTTCTGGAGAAAAGAAAGTTGAAGGGAGAGCTTCAAGTGTTCTATGCTAGGCCTGAGTTGAGAGCAGATTCCGGTGCGGTTCCGTTTCTTTCGCTGATTCTAGAGGATGAACTCTGTGCTACTTTTGAAGAGACTGTTAAAGTTTTGAAACTGTTAATCACTATGCCTATCTCGACATCAGAAGCTGAGCGGTGATTTTCAGTGCTCAAGAGGATTAAAACTTTTCTACGAAACACAATGAAAGATGAGCGATTGAGTGCCTTAGGAATGCTGTCCTGTGAAAAGCTGTTCGTGTGCAAAATTTACAATTTCAATTCAAAGGTGATAGATTTATTTGCCAACAAGAAGGAGCGACGAATGGATTTTCAATACCGTTCCTACTAATTCATTTTAAGCTGTCTTCATAGAGTCATGGAGTTGCTGCTTTCGGTGAGTACAATGCTTTTAATTTTTAAAAGTGAGTAATTTAATTAAACCATTTTTAAAAATTCAGATTACTCATTTTGCAGTGAAAAATTGCGTCTTGTGTGTGCGTGGGTGCGTGTATGCTCGCTCGTATGTGTTGTGAGTGTGAGACAAAGATTTCTCGAGTTTGTTTCGTTTGATTTCAGTGCGAGGAAATTTATGGCTAAAGCAATTACAAGAACTGTCTCTCTATTACGAAATCGTACACGAACGCTTCGTATCACATTCTCCGTGAACTGTATTATCAAACTGTTACTGTACTCGTTACACCTGTGCGTAACAAGAGTACGAATGTAATAAATATCTATTTCCGTTTCCCTGTACGCTCTGTATGGTACAGTATATTATAAAATAGTTTGGATTATTGTTGATAAGATTACCTAAATCGTCCGTAATTGGTGCACATATTTATATTTTAACAACCCTTATTTATTTATGGCACCATCAATACAATACCTCACCGGCCGCCCCTGGATAGATGTGAAAATTGCTGAGAGCTTGTAAGGCATAATGCAAAAGAGAATGTCTGAATTACGTTTGATATGTAATGAGTACAAATCTTCATAAGTTGCACTCATTTCTGCTGAGTAGTTTGAAAAATTAGAGGGTAGGGGTTATGAAAAACTGGATATCGTTGTTTACTTCAAGTAGGCTACACCTGCACCCAGTGCGCTAAAAGAAGCATTGGTATAAAGAATCTGGAGAGATGGGAAGTGTGTAACAGATGTATTATGAAGAAAACTTAATTGGAGTGGTGGAGTTGGATTTTTGCAAAGTAGAACGAAAAATTAGGGCCCGAGGTAGACGCTGAATATAAGATAGTGTGCTGGTGGTTGCTTATTAGCCATCGCTCTGTATTTCCTTAAACACTAAAAATTCGTGAATACACCGATGTCTGCACCTGAGGTCCTATTTTGTAGTGTATGTTCTCACACGCCGTTGTAATTTAGAGTGTAGTGGAGTTTCCGTGTCAAGAGATAATTTAGCAATGAAATTTATGGTAAGAATCAATTGACGATCGATAAACTGTAGTATAGCGGATCCATCAGGAGTTTTACCTGTGATGGTTTGCTGCCAACTCTTAAGATTATTTTGCCATCTTGTTAGAGTACAGAATCGACTTTAATTTCGCAGTTTGCTGGGTGTTCAGTGACAAGCAATAATATCTTAGTCCAGTTTGGACTGCCAGAGGGCTTTAAAAGTTGTGTATAAGCGTGTGAGCTCTCCAACGCCAGCCTTGAATGTATTTGAGGACTGCACTCGCCTAAAGCGCAGAATGGAGGTATATCATATAAGTCTTCCAGGATAAATTATGATCTAAGTGTAAATACATTTTGCCAAAAACGAAAAACTTCAAAGGGAATCGCTCTATTTTGCCGCGGGGTTGTAAGTATTAGTCAAAAAAGAAAGACTCATATAAACAGGGTAAGAGGCAGTGTAGTCAGTATTCTGGTTCCTGTATTTCCTGCAGATACATACCTTGTAAACCCAAACATCAAAATAGCGCTGTCCATGACAGAAGATGAGGCATGTGTGTCATGGTTTGGAATAAGTATATGTTCTACGGTTTGGAAAAAAGAACTATTCCGAGAAATCTGATTGTCGATGTGAGAGTTGAACTGTGATGGGCGAGAGCCTTCTATCACGTTTAAATAAATTATGGAGTTCCGTTTGGTTACATTAACACACAGCCCCAGACTAGATAAGAAGCTAAACAAGAAATCAAAGTCATGTTGAAGGGTGCAAATTTAGAATTCAATTTTGTGGATTCTCACAGGTGAGTCGAGAAGGAGATCGCCAGCCAAAAAGTTCGACTGGTACGGAAAGACAGGGTGTGGTACGTTCCAGTATGTACGTTATAAACAGGAACGGACTAAGAGAAGTGCTTTGAGGTAGACGCTGTGAGCAGTGTCTAATGTTGGAAAATTAAGAAAAAAAAACGAGGATGTAATTGTAACAACCATGTTCCAAAGATACTCTATACAAGATGTATGGGCGACGAAGGTTTGGTTAGTTTCGGTAGTATTGAGAGATGCATATATGAAGGTGTATGGAATCGTAAGCCTGTGAGACATCCAAAATCTGAGCCAAGAATTCGCGTTTGCGGTTTCAACTGACATGTTAGTTAATTGCAAAAGGTTAAGAGTAGTAGACCGTATTCACCCTTAGGCCATAAACAACACCTTTCCATATAGAAAGAGGTACGAGTTTTAAAAATTTGTCCTAACAGTTTGCCAATGGTATTTTCAAGTACAATAATGAAATGCAATGTTTAATGTTTAACCCCTGCCTTTAATATACACCGCATGTGGCGACACGGATGATGTATGAGATGAGGATGGAACACCGTTGGTATGAGATGGTGGGGAAAACCGAAAGTCACCGTATTCTCTACTATAAATCTCACTGTCCAGTCGCCTCGGATCGAACCCAAACCACCTTTGGTGCGCCAATACAATAGGATAATAATGTGGAGCCGAGAGTTCAATTTTACTTGGTTTCAGGATAGGACTCACGTTGAAATTGCGCCAGATATCCGTTTTTTTTTTTTTTGTGTAATTTGCGTTATCCAACGTTAAGTCATATCGGACGAAGTTATCCGGAATGATTTTTGTTTGGAATATAAATAAAAATCCAGTTACTACATTTCGCTGCAGGTTAGGAAATGAAATGTGTAGTGTTTAACGCCCGCTTTTACTACATACGGCACCGCAGGCGGTGACACTGTTGATATATGGGATGAAGATGCAGCACCGGTGGAATGAGATGGCGGGTGAAACCGGAGGTCCCGGAGAAAACCCGCCCCAGCGCCGTGTTGTCCACCAGAAATCTCACTTTGCGGTCGCCTGGGATCGAACCCGAGCCAACTTGATGAGAGCTAAGCGGTCTAACCACTCAGCCACGGCGCGGCCTCTGCAGGTTAGGAAGAACATACTTGATCATTGCATATGTCAGATGATCCGGTCCCGGAGGGGTGGATTTGTGGTGGGAAATGAAGCTCATAATATGCTGTTAGAGTAACAGAAGCCATAAGTTCCGATATAAATTCGTCCTGTACAACAGGAAGGAGGTTAGGTGCTGAATCGGGAGTATGCTGCTCGAACAACTGTTGTGTCTCTATATCCATGGAAATAGAACGGTAAGTGATCCCGTACGTATCGAATAGGAATGTAGTTTTCTCTAAATGCCAGCGAGATTAATTGCAGGTGTCAACTAAGTGCAGAAATTAGCCCACTCCCTACAGTGTTTCCATCTGCTCGTGGCTTCTGACAGGAATACAACAAGCCAGCGCGTCAGTAAACGATTCTAAGAATTCAACGATATCTGAAGCTGGAGTCGTAGGTACGTCTGATTGCGCTTTGTATCAATATTGCCAACATTGGAATGTGCATTTACGCTAGAACAAAGCAAACAAGTTCCCAAAATAGTGAAAATTATGTGATTTTTGGTTCATGCAATATATTTAGCTTATAAAACAATACACTCTCCCCAAACAAGTGGAGTAGGCAGCTCTTTTTCGGAGCTGGACTCATTTTCGCTACAGGAGGAGGAAGAACCAGAATCGCTGTTGTCATTTCCCAGCGAAATCACAATGCTGTCTATGATGTTTCAAAGCTACCATTTTTCTCCCACTATGTATTCCTTTTTTAATTATTCTTCCAGATGTGCGCAAACACCCTGCCAGTACGTTTCAGTAACAAGTAATAAACCTTCAAGCGTTATATCACGCAGTTTCTGTAGGGATAAGTCACCTGTTACATTTCTTTCTCAAACTATTCGTTTTACCTTGGCCCAGGTTAGTTTTATTGGATTAGGATGACACATATATGGGGACAGGCGAACCACAGTGTGGCTCAACGAAACCAAAAATGCGTCCACTTCAAAAACCTTCTATTTAGGTGTCTTGTTTTCAATGAGCTTATAAAGATCTGTTTTACGGACACTGGACCCCTTTGTCCTACAAGCTCACTATCATATCAGATTTCACAGCAATCCTGGGTGGAGTTTGTTCACCTCTACACTGTGATAAGAGGCACTGCCAAACACTACAAGAGAAGGAGGCAAATTGGGAGCTAGCTTTTCACGAACCAATTTTTCAGTGTTTACATGGTTCATCTAACCATGGTAGTTACCTGCAGTTGTTCCGGCCTTGTAAACGAGAAGAGCATTTTCCAGGAACACATTTACACTACCTGCATGAACTATTATGAGTCTATTTCCCGCACTAGTACTTGCCAGAATGCCAAATTCCTCCTCACTTTGCCAGCAATTGTTGAATGTGATGTTACTATCTTCCCAGCATTCTTCAATATCAAAGATAGTTCTTCCATTTTCTCGCAAATGTTTTATTTTAATGAGATGATAGTGTCTCCAAGCCGCAATGTCAGGACGTTCTATAAGTATTTTCCTTTTGTTCTGACATTTCTTCCATTTAAAGCCCACTTTTGGAATTACTTTCCAAAGAAATCTTGGTCTTCATGGAAAATGTATCTTCACCCAACCAAAGGGCAGCAATTTATTTATGGTGGGAACACGCTTCTCAACAACGTAAACGTTAAGCATAATTCTTCGAATCACACGCCCATCAAAATCATCAACATTCACTCCAAAGTGTGCAAGGTCTTGTTTTCCGGTGTTTCCCCCGGGTTGTTAGAACACAATTTTCACCACTTGCACTTAAATATTGTACATGTTTGCTAATTCTTGTGATAGTTCTTCCAGAAACCCCTGTATAAACAGCTGCTCTTGCAGTTGCTTGACTTAAAGGAAGTTTTATACACCTGTTCCTAGCTTCCTTATCACAACTCTCAATCACTTTGCTAATTATTTCCCTACCCTCAGCATGTATCACTCTTTTTTCGTTACTTCTGACATAACAGTAGTCGCTCGTGCGATTTTATAACTGAAACTAAGAGAAATTAGCAAGTCGTGAGTCACCAGCGTGAATAACACTGCATGTAAGTTGGCAACATAAGCAACAGACAACGCTCGCGGGGTTATTTACAGTACTCTGGTTACGCAACTTAGAATGTATCTCCTCTCCCACTCATACGTCAAACGCCATGAGCAGGTGAACAAACTGTACGTTTGTTTGCCAACCTAACGCGACGGCTAGAGACATATTAAACTTTTAAGGCGAAATGTTGACGTTAAGCAACCTCTGCCGAGCACTCCACAGGACATAATGGTTTGACTGTGTGTTTGTAGAAAAGCGTTAAGAGTTTGAAGTAAATTGTATTAACACTGCTTTCACGATGGGTGCATCCGTACCATGGGGTGAACAGGGGGGCGAATATTATATATGTGTCAATAGTTGTGAGGTCAGTCCTTAGGTAAAATCTTGACAGTTATGTATCTCAGAAAGGAGAACCAAGGATCCGCAGAATTAGAGATCGGGAGGTTTTCATCGTGATGAAAATGTAATAATGGTCACTGTCCAAAGCGTCAAGGCGCAATTTACATCTAGTTTTGTGTCAGATAGAAGATGAAGGATAGGTGGCTTCTTATGTAGGTGAACCCAATCGAGTGTGAGAATCCTTATTTCAGAGAAGGAGATTGCATTTCATTAAAATGCGAATATATGAATGAATGAAATCCGGATAAGATTAGTAGAGGGAGAACAAGAATTTATTCGCTGCAGATATCGGTGTCCTTTTCCAGTGAAAAATGAATATAGGTATCCCAAAAATGTGTTAAAATACGAGGGGCACAACAATGCACCAACAATTGCGTCATCGGAAATTGTACGAGAATGGCTAGAAAATGGGCCGTATTTATACCTTTAGAGCAGTACGCAAGAACTTAAGCTTTAAACAGGACATTAAAAACGCAATATATTATTTTCAAATTAAAAAACAGAAATAAGGGGAAGATTGATGAAAACTTGAAGAATGCGAGGGATTCAATAAAACACTAGACGGACATAACATCAAGTTCTCCTTTTCTGAGTTTATATAATAGGTAAAGCAATAGAAATATACAAAAATGATGCCAAAATAAATTTAAAACTAATTACTTTAATAAAATACATTTTGAGGTATTAACAGTTTCCACACTATTCTTTACTACTTGTTTGAATTTAAAATCTCTGCTATTGCAAAATTAGCTCGACATTTTTACTTTCTCCACTTCATAGTTACATACGCTAACTATGCACTTCAATCAAAAATACGCTGTCGAAGTACCTACCAAAATGCATGTTTTGAGGTCACGTCATATTGAGCATAGATTTTTTTTTAAATGTCTGGTAGTCTTTCCCTCTCTGTTGATGTGTATGTGCTGATGCCGTATTTAACAGCCGTATGATTGAATGCGATTTTAACAATGAATAAAATGATAATTAAATTATAATGAGGAAGTAAGGTGAAAGAATTTAAGATAACGAATATTACAGATGGATAAGTTCATGAAACGAAGCAACAGCATTTAAATTCAATTACTAGAATGCGAATAAGTATTTTAACCCAGAGCTATTTAATAAAGTTGCTGGTCTATATGGATGAAAATGTTCCGTCGAAAGGCTGTGGTCACGGAATGGGTCGCTACCTGGATCATTAGTAGACCGGTCCAAACCTGGCCCAAACCAGTATTTCGGGGAAATGTCCGCGTGGTTGTAGCTCGCTAACTAGAGTTTTTCAGAGAAATCCAGCTGGAGGCGAGGCTATATCTGTTTTGGTAAGGAATATTAGGTTTTAGCGTCGGTCTTCTAGTCTGAGACGTGATACCGTGTAGACGTGTTTTGCCTGCCGGGGACACAAACGTCGGATTGCGCCGAGAAGTACAATCAGTAATGAGAATCTTATTAAGTGAACAAGATCTCCCAGCAGTGAATCAAGCGGCGAAGTATACTTTCAAAACAGTGTTAGTAATTTATTCCATCGCGATACATTTCAGCAATTCAGTATAGTTTTAACGTGATAGTGGAAATCTAGAGTAATTCGATCTGAACGCGGCGGCAACTCCTAGTGAACTGTGAGGACGAAACAAACTGAATAGTAAAGCTGATCCTATGAACTGTGTTGTTTTTATTTCGTCAACCTATCTCACGCATACCCTGTAGATAGCGTGGTCTCAGCTCTAATGACTAGCCAGGGCAAAGAATAGTCAACTCATAGAGCAATCTACTAGGCGACTAGATCACCAGGATCCAGGCTGCTAAGGTCACATCCAGAGTGGCTGATAGCCGAGACAGAGTATCAGCGCACCCAGCTGGAGGAAAAGGCTACAAACTTAGCGAACCAACGTGGCGCTTCGAGAGACGAAAAGCAACCAGCATCAGGATCGTCGGAAGCTCCAGCAGAAAACCAAAGGTACTGAGTGTAACATTTTAGTGTTGTTGTCGTTGTTGCAATGAACTGATGGAGAGTATTTTAAGAAACGGAAAGGTGAAAGGTCGGTCAAATTCACAAAGCATGGACGTGCAGGGGAGTACTATACAAATTGTTAAAGAGAAAGTAGCAGAAATAGGAGAAAGTGCTCAGAATATACAGAATAGATTAGAAAAGACAATGGAAAGTAATAATGCTCAGGGTCTAGAAAATAACGTAGGAAGGGATACAGAATGTAGTAGTAACAATCAAATTGTACAGGTTAGTGTATCTAAGGAAACAACTAATAATAGCCAGGGAGTAGATGTAAATGACTCAGATACGAATATGAGTATGGTAGCCATGATGAAAGCGATAATGGAGAAATTAGAAAGTACGAACCAGAAATTTGAAAGTAATAACCAGGAATTATATCAGAAATTAGAAAGTACCAACCAAGAATTAACTCAGAGGTTAGAAAGTAATAACCTAGAATTAAGTCAGAAATTAGAAAGTACTAACCAGAAACTAGAAAGTAATAGTCACAAATTAGAGGCAGGACAGCAAGATTTGGTTAGGAAGCTCGAAAGTCAGCAGAAAGCATTAGAAACCTTTCAAGCAGAGGTTAGAGGGGAAATCAATCAAGTTAGAACTGAAGTACGGGGGGGAATAGAAAGTATAAGATTCTAAGTTTGTAATCAAGTAAGTGAGAAGTGAGGCAGAGAATACAAGAAATTACGAGAGGACGTAGCAAAGCAATTTGAAAAAGAGAGGGAAATAGTTAGCAAGGAATTAGACCAAATTAGAGAAACGGCTAGCAAAGAATCAGGGGAAAATAGAAGTAGATTAGAACAAGCAGAAAGGGAAATTAGAAGGCAAGGTAGGGGTGTAGACGAAATAAATGAACAAATGAAAGAGGTAGCTACAGAAATTAATGGAATGAAGGAAACATTAGAAAATTTGAGGTTGTGTGTAACTGAACCTAATTCTAATGCTAGTCAGATAAGTGAGAGCTATGCACGAAACGAAGCGAGACAAAGTGCCTCAGCCGACATTTCGATGCTTAATATGGGTCCAAGTACCTCCAGTTATGAACCCAGAGGTAATAATGTACATGTTGAAAGGAGTGGTGGTCAAATGTAATGGCCAAACCACATCTTAAATGAAATTGTGCCACCTGTGTTTGAACATGAGGATTCTGATAATCCTAAGGATTTTATGAGGAGTTGGCATGAATATTTTTCTGTAAAGTGTATTCCTGAACAGTATTGCATGACAATTGTTAGGAAATGCCTTAAGGGAAATGCAGCTAACTGGTTAGAGGTATCAATGGGAAACAATAATAACTTCAGGACCTTTGAAAGGTTATTTATGAACAGATACTGGGGACATAACAGGCAGTCTAGCATAAGATTAGAACTGAGTAGTGGAAAGTATGACCCAAGAACTGATCAGTCGATGGTTAATTATTTCACGTAACTTGCTAGGAAATCTAAAATGCTGGATCCACCTATGAGTGAGCAAGAATTAATCGCCATTATCACGACACACTTCCCAGAGGCACTCCAGAACTATTTAGTTATAGCTAAACCCACAAACGTCGCCACCATGATCGATTTGCTGTTGGCATTGGAGACAAACAAATCAAAGAGTAAAAATGAAAGTTTCGCTAGGCCTGGAGCGAGCAACGAAAGGGAAATTTCAAATAATTTCGGGCAAGGGGCACATAATTACAATCAAAACCAGGATGTCCGAGATAGATACCGAGGTCCCGCACCCAAAGGAGGAAATTCGCAGTGGGAGAACCGAGGCCGAAATAATTTTGACCGCAACCAGAGGAACCGCAACGGGCACGACCGAAACAGAAATGTACAAGTAAATTACGTAAACGCGGCGAGACATGAAAGGAACCGAGGAGGATGGAACGAGAGAAAAAGAAGACATTCAGGAAATGACTACTGGAAAGTTTACAATGTACCAGAAGTTAGGCCGAGGTCACCCAGGCAGGGGGAACGGAGCACGGGAAATGGTTACTGGAGGGTCGACAACATTCCAGAATTTAGGCCAAAGTCGCCGCTGCACGGAGAAAGGAGCAGGAGCGGTAGAAATTCGCCGATAAATGGAGAAAGGGCCGAAGCCCTACAAGTAACCAGGCAAGTGTTCCAAAACCGCGGCCATCCTTCTCAGGAAGCAAAGTTGGAAGGAAAGAATGCAACGAGAACTGGAGCTTACAGCAAGACTCAGGGAAACTATGTACCCAGTCAAACGCGCCTTTAGTGAAGACTGGGAGGAAACTATGTGAACCGTATGCGAAAAATAAGATCGTCACAGGGCAAATGATGTTACAGAAGGAAACCAATCTGAGGAACAGAAGTGAAGACAGTGACAAAGTGTTCGAACCACCACGAACAGCAGTTGCCATTAATGGAATTCCGGACACTGCAATAATAGACAGTGGAGCTAACAGTACAGTGTGCTCGCAAAAGTTTTATGAAGAACTAATCAACCGGGGTTTGAAGATAATATCTTTACCAGTAAGCGGTATATTTTGTTCACTAGCTGTAGGGAAGAGGAAAGAAAGAGTGAAATTTCAAGTCATGCTCAACGTAGAAATAAATGGTAGAGTTATTGAGGGTTTGTTCCTGGTCGTACCCAGACTCGTTACCGACATAATTATAGGATGTGATTGCCTGTATGAATGGAAAGCGATTGTTAATTTCGAGAATAGATTTGTCAAGTTAGAAACAAGGCAAGAAACAGTAGTGGTGTCATTTGTCGACGATAGCGGTTCAGAGGAAGTTGTACGAGATGAACGTGAAGATGAAATCCGGGGAGACGTATTCTTTGTTGAGTACATAAAAATTGGAGCAATGGAGCTTGGCGAAATAAACGTCGAAGAATATGCTGCCGAATCGAGTAACAATGAGATGTATGATGAAGATGTTGGAACGATTAGGGAATATGTGGAAGCTGAACCCCGAGAAAATCCCACCAGGAATTGGAATTATGAGACTACAAATTTGTACCCCAAGGCGGAAAACTACGAAAACTTGAAAGATTTGTTCAGAGAAAAAGTCAGTCAGGCTAACTACCTGAATACAGCGCAGAAAGAAGAATTACTTAGAATTTTAGTACGACACCAGGAGGTATTTTCGGATAAACCAGGAAGATGCACGAGATATATTCACCCTTGCGAAATGACGCCCATAGAGCCGTTTACACATAAAGCGAGACCCATACCATCCGCTATTTGGGAAGAAGTCGATAAAGTGGTAGAAAACATGCTAGAAGACGGGGTTATTGAAATTTCAGACTCCATATACGTGAATCCCCTGTGCATAGTAAGCAAAGCTAGTGGGACTAACACTAGACGCAAGAAAGCTAAACAAGCATTGTAAACCAGACAGATTTAGACCCGAGAGCGTGGATGCAACGTTGAGCAAGTTGCACAAAGGAAAATTCTTCTCTACCTTAGATCTGACCGCCTCCTTCTGGCAGATTCCACTTAAGAGAGAATTGAGAAAATTTGCTGCATTTTTACATTCTGGAATTCTTTACCAGTTTACCGTCTGCGCATTTGGAATGAACACAAGCGGAGGCGCATTGTTGAGAGCATTGTATGCTATTTTTGGAGAAACCATAAAGAAATTCATGGCTCAGTATGTGGACGACTTTGTCATATTTTCGTCAGAAATTGGTGAACATCTGAAGCACCTTGATTACGTTTTAAACCGGTTAAAAGTTGCCAACATGACAATTAAACCAAGTAAAACTGCCTTCTTCGTCAAACAAACCGAGTTCCTAGGATATGTCTTCTCCCAGGAAGGTATTAGACCAAATCCGGAACGGATAGACAGCATAAATAAAATTCCGGCTCCGAAGAATATAAAACAGTTACGTCGATTCCTCTGAATCCTCAATTATCAATCCAGATTCACTCTCGACTTCGCAACTGTCGTAGCCCCTTTGAGACAGTTGTTGAAGAAAGATGAAAAATGCCGATGGACGCAGGATGAAGAAGAGGCCTTTCGGAGTGCTAAAAGATTATTCGCAGCTTCCATTTTTCCTGGAAAAACCCCGGTAAAATCTGCCGATCATTATTTTCACAGACGCGTCGGGATTGGGATACGGAGCGATAATGACCCAAAGGGATGAAGATGGAACGGACCACTTAATAGCAGTAGCCTCCAGAGGAATATCCAAAATTGAAGCACGAGCGTGCACGACTGAGAAAGAAATAGCTGCGATTTATTTTGCCTTGGTGAAATTCCGACAATATGTTTACAGCAACCCCATCATTGTGTATACCGATCATGTGAGTCTGGCTAACCAGTACAAGATTATCGAGATACGTGCACGAGATTACGTCACACCAAATAGAAATCCGTCATGTTCCGGGGAAACATAATATTGTGACTTTGTGGGTTCATGAAATAAAAAGTCCAATTACACTACTCAAAAATGTTCTTTATTTCCACCGACTTACAGTTTAACACTTGCCAATTACACAGAATTACGTGCTGCAACAATTACAATTCACCAGTTCGTCCGTTACAATTTCACTGTACTCGCGGTTACGTAAGCTCCGGTACACATTCACAGTTACGTACAGTCTTCCGTTGCACAATCCTTTCGTTCATTAACACGTCACTGACTAACACTGCCTTCTTACACCAAGAACTGTCCTCACTCACACACACTAATCAACTGATTGACCAACAACAACAACTGACTAACTAAACCAAAACCAAATCAACTCACTAACTCCCTCTGTCTGTCTGTAACTCTCTTTATATAGGAATATCGCCGGTTTCTCGTGTTTACAGGATTGTTCTAGTAACAGAAAGATCGAGAAACGGGTGTAGAGAAAACAGGCGACACAGTCATGTTTTTTTCCCTGACCACAGCCTGTCACCACTACAAGACGAACGAGGAGGAGGTGTGGCTAACCGAACCACCCCTACCTTCCGCTGCCAGCTGCTTTCACAGGGTGTTCTAGCGCTCCCGTTACACTGCTCCCTCCTCAAAGCTGTTCGCCTCGAACAGCCCCATCGTAGCGTGCGAGGCGGTCCAGGTGTACCACCAGCATCTGCTCGGAGTCTCAGCCAGAAGTAGCGCTGCCGTAGTTTGTGAATCATTCGGTTCGCTCCCAGGTGTCCTCCTGAAGTACCGGCGTGCACTTCCTCCAAGACTTCCGGGACCTTGCTCCGGGGAAGTACCAACTGTTCTCTCTGCGCCTTCCCATCGGGTGACTCCCATACCCGGAACAGCACGCCCTCTCTGGTCTTCAACGAGTCCCATCGGGCCCAGTGCGACTTGTAGGTGGCGCTCCTCGGTGCGATGTCCTCCCAGGTTGGTCTCGTCCCTGCGTCCACTTCCCTCAAGAGTGGCCCCAAGTCTGCGTCCGCCAGCTGCTCCCTCCTCAGGCCTGCGCTATCCCAGCTTTCAGCAGGCACTGCCACAACTACTCGGACTGCTGCGGCACGCTCCTCCTCTTCCACTCTTGTGCGCTCGTGGCCGTCCTGGATCTGCGATAGGACACCTCCAATGCAATGGTCGCTGGCGTCGGTGTCCACAATGAAGGCGCCACCCGGTTGTGGGAAACCCAAAATTGAAGCACTGCACCGGGTCCCCTTCGGGTGCTGGAAAGCGTCTTCGGCGTCCTCCGTCCACACATAAGGCCGGTTTTCCTCCGTCAGGCGGGTGAGGGGTTTTGCGATGTTGTCGGCCTTTTCCTCTAAATCATTAAGGCGGTCGTCTACTTGACCCTTCCGTTTGCCCAGGTTCGCGACGTCATCCCTCACGCCGGCCAAACGTTCCTCAAACTTTGCGGCGAGAGCCTCGTTCGCCGCCTTCCTTTCCGTGGCCAGACTGCCGTTCGCTGCTCTCATTTCTGTGGTTAACTCGGCCTTCATTTCTACCATCTCCGCGGTGATGTCGTTGGCCGTCTCTATTTTTGCAGCGAGGTTTTCAGTTGCCGTCTTCATTTCTTTCAGTTCCGCTAAAATCTTTTCTAATGCTGCCTCCATGGTTGTAATGTTCGGTGATGTTATGTTGTTTTCCCGCTTCCTGACACCAGTGTGACTTTGTGGGTTCATGAAATAAAAAGTCCAATTACACCACTCAAAAATGTTCTTTATTTCCACCGACTTACAGTTTAACACTTGCCAATTACACAGAATTACGTGCTGCAACAATTACAATTCACCAGTTCGTCCGTTATAATTTCACTGTACTCGCGGTTACGTAAGCTCCGGTACACATTCACAGTTACGTACAGTCTTCCGTTGCACAATCCTTTCATTCATTAACACGTCACTGACTAACACTGCCTTCTTACACCAAGAACTGTCCTCACTCACACACACTAATCAACTGATTGACCAACAACAACAACTGACTAACTAAACCAAAACCAACTCAACTCACTAACTAACTCCCTCTGTCTGTCTGTAACTCTCTTTATATAGGAATATCGCCGGTTTCTCGTGTTTACAGGATTGTTCTAGTAACAGAAAGATCGAGAAACAGGTGTAGAGAAAACAGGCGACACAGTCATGTATTTTTCCCTGACCACAGCCTGTCACCACTACAAGACGAACGAGGAGGAGGTGTGGCTAACCGAACCTCCCCTACCTTCCGCTGCCAGCTGCTTTCACAGGGTGTTCTAGCGCTCCCGTTACAATATCTTTAGCGACCTGCTATCCAGAATGAAGACAAACTACCCAATACCAGACACGATCGACGACCACAAACACGATGTCACGATCTTGTACCTAGACACAATGGAAGGAAGATCACTCACGAAAGAATTGAGAAACTTGGCGAAGCTCCAGGAAGAAGACGAAGAATTGCAGAAACTTCGAGAAAAGGCGTCACCGATCACAGAAGAATTAAAGGAGAACATTGGAATATACAACGGAAAAATTTACAAGTTCCACGGACGGACAGAACCGAAGTGGAAAGTCATGATTCCGAGAGGGATCGAAAACCGGTTAATTACTGCATATCATAAAGCCTTAGCACATACCGGCAGTGAGAAGCTAAATTTGGTAATAAGTGAACACTGCTACATAAAACACTTAGCCAGAAAAGTACGGAAAATATGTTCAACTTGCGACATGTGCCAACGAGCGAAACCATTCAATGTGAAATTCGATACAGAACCTCAAGCGATTTTAAGAGGTGAAAAGAATGCGCTAGTCACAGTGGACGCTCACGGAGAATTACCTCGAGGTCAATTTGGGTGCCGATACATTTTTGTACTTCATGATGTCTTCACCAAATATGTAAAAATATACCCCGTAAGAAACATAAGCAGCAGGACTTGTGTAGGGAAGATAGTGAATGATTATATGCCGAAATACGGACCAGTAAAAGCGGTCTTGTCTGATAACGCGACCGTCCATCGGAGTAAATGCTTTAAAGGAACCCTCACAGATCACGGAATAAAATTATATTATTGCTCATCCTATTTTCCATCAGGAAACCCGACGGAACGAGTACTACGCGATATTGGGATCTATTTCAGGATACTGACACATAAGAATCACAAAGATTGGGTAAGATACTGTCCAGTCATTGAAAAGATAATAAATAACACCATTAGTGTGACTACAGGATTTGCACCCGTAACACTTATGTTAAACGAAGAACCCGAGCCCATCTTTAAGGAAATTGAAAAAAGTAAGTATTGAATATGAAACCCTAAGTGAAGAACAAAGAGCTAAATTAGCTTTCGACAGAATAAAGGAGAAGGCCGAAAAGAGGAAATCGAAGAGAAAACGAAGAAGGCACAAATGGAACCCAGATATAGGTGATCTAGTATTAATTAAAGATCACAAGTTGTCCTGCGCCTTGAAGAACAGAAACAAGCGCATGGAGTTACTATATAAAGGTCCTGGGGAAATTATTCAAAAATTTGGGGAACATACATTTGAAATAGTAGATGCGGTAAATAGAAAACTCATGGGTAGGTGGCACAAACAACTTCTCCGTCCGTACCCTACATAAACAAATAATCATGCAGAGGCATATAGGATAAGGTATAGATGAAATGTATACAACTCAATTAATGAAAATGAATTCAGACGAACAAATATATATAATCTTAAAGGTATCCAATCACAAAATATCGAAATTGTAAAAAAAAAAAAAAAAAAAAAAAAAAAAAAAAAAAAAAAAAAAAAAAAAAACCTTGTGGTGATAAGTACTTTTAAGACTTTAAAGTGAAGTGGAAGTGCAGTGAATCCTATGAAAATAACCAACTCAAAGCAACAAAACTGAGTACCAAAACAATTTACAAATCCAAGAAGGTGCAAGGACTTTTGGCAAATTACACCTTTATATAGAATCAGAAGACAACAGATTTTGTAAACTAGCTTAAGTTTTACGTAGTTCATAACTAATACGATGTAAACGTTCGTTGTATGACGCAAGAAAATGTAAAACTTTCAGAAGTGGAGTGTATATAGCGTATGGTAAACTAATAGTTATTGGATTATTTCAGATGTTTATAATGTGAAGTGTTGAAAACAAAAAGAAATTATGTACTAGTATTATAAATTTTGTCACTATGATTGTATGTAACGCAGCTGAAATGCAAAGAAAATTGTAAAGTGAACCAGAGTGGCCGACGTGTAGAGTTGTTGATAATAGTAATGTTATTCGGGCAAGGACGTTCCATTCTTAAATTATGGGATAATTAAATAATGAAAAGAGGGCAGTTTGATGCCGTATTTATCAGCCGTATGATTGAATGCGATTTTAACAATGAATAAAATGATAATTAAATTATAATGAGGAAGTAAGGTGAAAGAATTTAAGATAACGAATATTACAGATGGATAAGTTCATGAAACGAAGCAACAGCATTTAAATTCAATTACTAGAATGCGAATAAGTATTTTAACCCAGAACTATTTAATAAAGTTGCTGGTCTATATGGATGAAAATGTTCCGTCGAAAGGCTGTGGTCACGGAATGGGTCGTTACCTGGATCATTAGTAGACCGGTCCAAACCTGGCCCAAACCAGTATTTCGGAGAAATGTCCGCGTGGTTGTAGCTCGCTAACTAGAGTTTTTCAGAGAAATCCAGCTGGAGGCGAGGCTATATCTGTTTTGGTAAGGAATATTAGGTTTTAGCGTCGGTCTTCTAGTCTGAGACGTGATACCGTGTAGACGTGTTTTGCCTGCCGGGGACACAAACGTCGGATTGCGCCGAGAAGTACAATCAGTAATGAGAATCTTATTAAGTGAACAATATCTCCCAGCAGTGAATCAAGCGGCGAAGTATACTTTCAAAACAGTATTAGTAATTTATTCCATCGCGATAGATTTCAGCAGTTCAGTATAGTTTTAACGTGATAGTGGAAATCTAGAGTAATTCGATCTGAACGCGGCGGCAACTCCTGGTGAACTGTGAGGACGAAACAAACTGAATAGTAAAGCTGATCCTATGAACTGTGTTGTTTTTATTTCGTCAACCTATCTCACGCATACCCTGTAGATAGCGTGGTCTCAGCTCTAATGACTTGCCAGGGGAAAGAATAGTCAACTCATAGAGCAATCTACTAGGCGACCAGATCACCGGGATCCAGGCTGCTAAGGTCACATCCAGAGTGGCTGATACACGAGACAGAGTATCAGCGCACCCAGCTGGAGGAAAAGGCTACAGTGCATGGGTAAATTAATCAGTATGAGACAGTCTCTATTTATTTATCTAATAAGTTCAGGATCTTCCCCAGGTTACAACCACCAAGATCCTCAAGAAAATCACCTAGTACCATACTGCCTTTACATCAGAACATTTATACAGAATTTTTATTTTCTGATAAACTTTTAATAATCTGAAACTAAATTAAATTTGTTAATTTATTTCTTGGCAATTAGAGTGTATGTGTTGAATGATTATCATATGTTCTCTGAAGACATCTGTACTCTAAATGTCCTACATGACAGGTAAACTGTAAGAGATAGTACCAGTGTTACCGCACAAAAATGTACCTACGTCACGTGGAAACCAACCGTTTAGTGAGTCAACCATTTCTGACATATTCTTCCTTTGAATTTACTAATCCTTATACATATGCCTCTCAAATCGTGTCTAATTAGCATTTTGTTATATAAAGGGAGCAACTATAAAAACCGTCGCATAGCAGCCAGCTCTGTATGGTTTGTACTATCGCTTCAAGGCCGATGAATTATATTTCACTTGCACGTTCAAATAATTAGCAATAATAGAATTTGTACAAATGTTTATCTGGATTGACCTAAAATCGTTAGGGAAGCAGAGCAACGTAACCAGCTTTCTACTAATTCCGCCACGTACTAGCAGATATACAACGATTTGCATTCTATCCAAAAACTTCGATACCGTACTTTCATTAAAATGTACTAGTCCCCTATTTCAGATAAATATAAACAATCTGAAGAACGAAAGGCAGGAAGAAGGGAAGGTGAAAAGGCGGAAAGGCGGAAAGGCGGGAAGTTTTGAATAATAACTTGAATAAAGAAACACCATTAGCGAACCCAGTTCAAAGAATTAAATCGAATTTAAAGTTGCATCGTCGTGTAATATACCTATGTATAAATTGAATTAGTATTTAGACATACATGAGTTGTGAATCAGGTAATATGGTAGCAAGAATGATAATTTACTCGCTCCACTTGTTTCCTAATCTTAAATAAAGGAACTATTGCAATACGTCCAAAATATTACACCACAAATATATATTTACAGGCAACTGAAAAAAAGATTTTGCGGCAAGATCTACATATGTACGTGAGATAGGAATTGGTTTAGTCTGTTTATCGTTTACTGTCCCTCCATTCCCGTGTGTGTGTGTGTGTGTGTGAGAGAGAGAGAGAGAGAGAGAGAGAGAGAGAGAGAGAGAGAGAGAGAGAGAGAGAGAGAGAGAGAGAGAGAGAGAGAGAGAGAGAGAGAGAGAGAGAGAGAGAGCAACTAAACTGACAAGCGACAAAAGTCGTATGAGTTCCACTCACATAATTACCGCTAAACACGTGAAACATATTCTATTGCTAGTGTTGTGTACTTACATGCAAGGGCCATAAGGAAGATTAGTAGGCAATAAGAGATAATTAAAGGAATTTCAGTCTGGTGGTTTTGTGATGACTTTGAAATTGATAACCGCAGTATAAGGAGTTCTCGTATGTATTTGTTACAAAGAACAGTTTACGTTGCCCTAACGGCGTGATCTTACGGTCGTCAGAAGCAGAAGTATCCATTAATGCCAACCCTAAAGGGAATGGAACTATGCTTTTACGTGTACCCAGCATATGACATTAGGTACGTCTAGTTTGGCTACATCCGCTCTTCCGTGTAGATGGCGAACTTATACGCGGCATATTTAAATTGGAAGTTACACCGTTAATGTACAACTTGTTGAGAATGGGTATATACGATGGTGAACCCCGTGATAGTGTTTATTTAACTCTTAGTTAATAACTTCATTCAAGTTTTGTTCTCAATGATGTAATTATGTAAATTGTGTAAAAATGCTCTTGAACGTCATAAAGAAACGCATCATACGAAAACACTAGCAATATATGAGGCACTGAGAATTAGTTCGTTTCAAAAGCGTATTAATTTTGTGCTTCACTTTTTCATAAGTACTCATGAGAATATTATTTCCATTAAATTGTTAAAGCTGAAGACCATATGAGTACAGAGGACTTTTAGATTAAGAATATATACATACAAGGAAGGTTTAATGTCTTCAGGCTTCTGAAAGGTATTTGCTAAAGTGCTTGCTCTGTGTGTTAGAAATTATGCGTTAAACCTGCTGTTGCACAACCAATACTTATTTACTTTCTACTGAGCTGCTCCATATTAATATTTCATATTCCCAAATAGAGTTACAATATAATTAGTATACCAATATCAGTGTATCTACAGAACTTCCATTCACCAGTGCTCGGATACGACAACGAGCAGTGCTGATTTTGTGTAAGAGATGGTTTATGTGATCCTGCTAATCTATATATCTGTCTAACTGAAAGCCCGGAAGAGAGATACAATTTCTTTCAATAACGTCTTATAAATCCCATCTTCTGTTGTACTACATTGTGTACGACAATTGTAAATTTAACAACCTTTGTTTTGCCTCAGTAGTCAGATAGTTTAATAGCTTTAAACTAAGAGCTATGTGACAGACAATTTAATTTAATTTAATTACTCACTCGTTCTCGAATTTCAAAGCAACCTTATAACGACCATCTATGCAAACATTTGACAATCGCCTCAGAGCTGCTGTTTTTTACTTCCCTCGCTCGAACAAAATTATCCATTAGTTATATTTGAGAGATGTTGACCTCGATTCTCTGAATTCTAAAGACAACAATTTAAGTTTTGTTTCCTTAGTGCCCTCCTGGCTCTATTTAACCAGAAGCAAAATATTAATTAATATACGCACCCTAGTTTTAAACAAGAATGTATTTGGGGGCCAGGTTTACATTCATCCATAAAAGTAAACAGTTATTGTTAGACAAAGTCATATCAATCTAATAAATCACAATGTTTACAGAGAAAGGAAGATGTTTAAATGAGAATGCTATATTCAGGGTGAGTGTGAGTGTGTGGGGTTTTAGGGCCCGTCGACAGCAAGGTCATTTGGGCCCATGCTATATTCATAAATGGGTTGGTATTTGAGAGGGATTTCCTCGCTTTGGTTTTGGGATCTGCATTTAGATAGGGGTACAAGCCCCATATGTGAGAAGGTGTGTTTGAATATTATAATTATTAAAAGTTTGTCAAACGGCAGGATGTTCCTCTGTCTTTTTTCTTTCACTGGGCAATGCAAAGGGATCCAAATATGAAAGTAAAATGGAAAACGTCTAGCTCTTAAGCCTCTCCCCATCGTTTAAAAGCAGCTGTGTTCCAGTATTCCACATTAACACAAAGATCAGCAGCAATAAGGCAATGTCTGGCACCATCTATCTCAGTTGGCATGACGGAAGTAAGAATGGCTTCCACAACGGCAAAGAAAATCATGAGAGTACAATGATCATGTAAAACCAATACCAATGAATAGTAGTTAAACCTTAATCATAATTATTGGAAATAAAAACATAAATTTACAATCCAAAGAATCAGATTGCAATTGCAGTATACCGTCTGTTTTTTTCGAGTGAGGAAAAATGCATTTATGCACTAGCCCCGGGATCGGAGTGTGGGACTCCTCTGACGGAGGGAGATCCTTCAGCCCTACCTACTAAAAAACCTCCACCGGTGAGCATTCGGGAGAGCAAGTGCAGCAGTACCGCTATTGCACCTGCGGATTCTGGGCGAGGATATTACGGCCAGGCAAAGCCTAGGCTGGGTGAGGATGGCGCCAGGACACAAGCATGACCGAGGTCCTACTTGTGACCTTGGAAATTCAGGAGTGGGATTTGGTTGAGTATTGTTGGTGTGCCTCCGGACGGAGGCACCGTCTTCTAAGATATCTGTGAGGTCCTGAAACATAAGGATGGTGTCATTAATTGTTAGTGCTTAAGAATAAGTTGGATAAGATATCAGGCCAGGAGCGGCTCAGAGTCTGGCGTCAATTTGTTAGGCTTTGGTTTGCATGCATTCAAGGTGAATATGGACATATTTAATGTAATTTAACTAAATATTTTGGATATATGTTCAGGATTGAGTGTAGTCCCTGTAAATATTTTGCAGATAGTGCCACGTCACGTGAGCTAATCTTGATAGATTAGTGTTTTGTTTATATATTGACAATTAAGTTGTCTTTTCATGTCCATGTGTGTTGCTTTGGTCATTTTCACTAGTCCCCAGAACGACCCCTAGCAGGGACTTCCAGGGCCACTGGTCTGTCGACAGTGTTTAGCTAAGCCATGGCTTATGTTTAAGGTGGTACTAATTGTTTAGGTAATCTTGAATGTTTATTTCTGGTTCCCCAGGCCAAGAGTTCTGTCAAATATTGAGAGCGGTCTTTTGTGACTGTCAAGTTGTGTATCGTATGCGCCTAAGTAGCGAATTAGAGGGCTTTTGATTTTTGCCGTTCTGTCATATCAGTTATAACTGAATAGTTTAATAAATTGTTCGATCGAGTGGAACTTCAGTTCCTCGTGCAGTCGGTAAGCTGGAGCTACCGAAGGAACCTTTGCAATAATTCGTATTATTCTGTTTTGCAGTGTCTGCAGTCTGATTAAATGTGTTTTCGCAGCGTATTCTCAGACAGATGTGTTATATAGCATAAGACCCATATTGAGTTGTAGTTGGCTATTTAAATTTATCAAAGGGTAGAGTCTGTTCAGTTGGCCTTTTGCTTTGCCCCTGACATTTTGAATGTGTTTCTTCCATGTGAGACCTTGATCCATGGTGACCCCTAGGTAGGTAATTTGGTCTCTCCATTCGATTCTTTCGCCATGATACGCGAGAGGTGGCTGTCTGTGCCTGGGATGTCAATGTTGGATTCTTTTTGTGAAAATGATTGATTGGCACTTTCTGGAGTTAACTGCTTTCTCCATTTTCGGAATCAGAGTTCAAGATCATTCAAGGCATTCTGTAGCCGCCGATGTATTATCCGCGGTTGAGAAGACTGAGTTACCAGTGCCGTGTCGTCAGCGTATATGTATTTTTCAGTGCGAGTAAGTTCTGGAATATCGTTAACGTATAAATTAAAGAGGGTGTGTCCTAGCAAACTTCCTTGTGGGACTCCTGCCTTAATAGGCTTTAGAGAGGAGGGAGAATCCTCCAGAGTTACTCGGAACCGACGCTCGCTTATATAATCTTTAATGAGGACAAGTGTCGTATCAGAGAAATTGTATGATTTGAGTTTGTAAATTATGCCCGCATGCCATAATTTATCAAAGGCGCGCTCAAAATCTACGAAGATGGCGCCAGTCGATTTGTTAGTATTGTAAACTTTAGATATGGCTTCCGTAAGGCGTAGAAGCTGCTGTGTTGAATGCTGAGATCTGAAGCCAAATTGTTCAGAAATGAGTATGTTGTGTTTTATTATGTGGGAATTTATTCTCTTTAGAATTGTTTTCTCCAGTACTTTACCAAAGGCGTTCAGTAGGCTAATTGGCCTATAGCTGGAGGCGTGAGATAAGTTTTGATGTGGTTTTGCAATCATCACTATGTTCGCTACCTTCCATTGTGGTGGGAAGCTGCCGCTGTCTAGAGTATAATTGTAAATCTTTGCTAGAAGCTCCAGTGCTCTACGTGGGAGACTTTTTAAAACGATTATGGGTATTTTATCGGGCCCCGGGGCCTATCTGTTTTTCAGGTGCCTGATAATCCATCCGATTTTTCCTGGATTAGTTTTTCGCAGTTTGTTTTATGTGATAGTGTAGTCTGTTTCCTCTATTTCCTGCTGTATGCTTTGAATCTCCTGCCAGGTCGCTAGATCCTCAGCCGGGTTTGGTGTGAAGACCTCCTCAAGTGTGGCAGCAAATACCTCAGCTTTGGCCTGGGAAGTTTCTGCAACAGTGTGGTCATGTATGAGTGGCGGTATGTTTGTTTTAGCTCTGGTTAGGCACTTATCTATATGCCAAACAGAGTTAGAATTCGGATTTAAGATCGCGAGAGTTTAATTCCATTGGTTCGATATAAATTCCCTAGTTCGGGGCATAACAGCCTCTCTGGCATCAAGGTAGTCTTGTTTATATTGTGACTTTGTGGGTTCGTGAAATGAAAAGTCCAATTTCACCACTCAAGAATGTTCTTTATTTCCACCGACTTACAGTTTAACACTTGCCAATTACACAGTATTACGTAATACACCAATTACAATTTACCAGTTCGTCCGTTACAACTTCACTTGTACTCGCGATTACATAAACTCCGATACACATACACAGTTCGTACAGTCTTCCGTTGCACAATCTTTTCGTTCATTAACACGTCACTGACTAACTCACACTCACTAACCAACTGACCAACTGACTGACTGACTTCACTTCGCTCCGGCAGCCCCCTTTTATAGGAATATCGCCGCCTTCTGGCTCGCACAGGAAGGTTCCAGTAATAGAATGATCGAGAACCAGGTGTAAGAGAAACAGACGGCACAGTCATGTTTTTCTCCCGACCACTGCCTGTCACCACTATAAGACAAACGAGGGGGAGGTGCGGCTAACACGGACCTCCCTCGTCTCCCGCTCTCAGCTGCTTTCATAGGGTGTTCCAACGCTCGTGTGACACTGCTCCCTCCTCAAAGCTGTTCGCCCCGAACAGCACCATCGTAGCGTGCGAGGCGGTCCAGGTGTACCACCAGCATCAGCCCGGAGTCTGAGCCAGAAGTAGCGCTGCCGTAGTTTGTGAATCATACGGTTCGCTCCCAGGTGTCCTCCTGAAGTACCGGCGTGCACTTCCTCCAAGACTTCCGGGACCTTACTCCGGGGGAGTACCAACTTTTCTCTCTGCGCCTTCCCATCGGGTGACTCCCATACCCGGAACAGCACGCCCTCTCTGGTCTTCAACGAGTCCCATTGGGCCCAGTAGGTCTTGTACGTGGCGCTCCTCGGTGCGATGTCCTCCCAGGTTGGTCTCGTCCCTGCGTCCACTTCCCTCAAGATTGGCCCCAAGTCTGCGTCCGCCAGCTGCTCCCTCCTCAGGCCTGCGCTATCCCAGCCTTCAGCAGGCACTGCCACAACTACTCGGACTGCTGCGGCACGCTCCTGCTCTTCCACTCTTGTGCGCTCATGGCCGTCCTGGATCTGCGATAGGACACCTCCAATGCAATGGTCGCTAGCGTCGGTGTCCACAATGAAGGCGCCACCCGGTTGTGGGAAACCCAAAATAGGAGCACTGCACAGGGTCCCCTTCGGGTGCTGGAAAGCGTCTTCGGCGTCCTCCGTCCACACATAAGGCCGGTTTTCCTCCGTCAGGCGGGTGAGGGGTTTTGCGATGTTGTCGGCCTTTTCCTCTAAATCATTAAGGCGGTCGTCTACTTGACCCTTCCGCTTGCCCAGGTTCGTGACGTCATCCCTCACGCCGGCCAACCGTTCCTCAAACTTTGCGGCGAGAGCCTCGTTCGCCGCCTTCATTTCCGTGGCCAGACTGCCGTTCGCTGCTCTCATTTCTGTGGTTAACTCGGCCTTCATCTCTTCCATCTTCTTGGTGATGTTGTCGTTGGCCGTCTTCATTTGTGTCAGTTCCGCGGTGATGTCGTCGTTGGCCGTCTTCATTTGTTTCAGTTCCGCGGTGATGTTGTCGTTGGCCGTCTTCATTTGTTTCAACTCGGCGGTGAGGTTGTAGTTTGCCGCTTCTGTTTTTGCAGCGAGGTTTTCATTTGCCATCTTCATTTCTGTCAGTTCCGCCTTCATTTCCATCATCTTCTTCAAAATTTTCTCCAATGCCGCGTCCATGGTTGTAATGTTCGGTGATGTTATCTTCCCGCTTCCTGACACCAGTGTGACTTTGTGGGTTCGTGAAATGAAAAGTCCAATTTCAATAGTCAAGAATGTTCTTTATTTCCACCGACTTACAGTTTAACACTTGCCAATTACACAGTATTACGTAATACACCAATTACAATTTACCAGTTCGTCCGTTACAACTTCACTTGTACTCGCGATTACATAAACTCCGATACACATACACAGTTCGTACAGTCTTCCGTTGCACAATCTTTTCGTTCATTAACACGTCACTGACTAACTCACACTCACTAACCAACTGACCAACTGACTGACTGACTTCACTTCGCTCCGGCAGCCCCCTTTTATAGGAATATCGCCGCCTTCTGGCTTGCACAGGAAGGCTCCAGTAATAGAATGATCGAGAACCAGGTGTAAGAGAAACAGACGGCACAGTCATGTTTTTCTCCCGACCACTGCCTGTCACCACTATAAGACAAACGAGGGGGAGGTGCGGCTAACACGGACCTCCCTCGTCTCCCGCTCTCAGCTGCTTTCATAGGGTGTTCCAACGCTCGTGTGACAATATAAAGGATTTCGCGTCCGTTGGCATTTACGTCTTAGTCTGTTCCTAATCTGATGTAAGAGCTTTATGTCTAACAGATATTGGGCGTTTACTGATGGTGTAAATTTTTGTGAGACACACGTTGTAGTTGCTACCTTAATTGCCAATTCGAGCTTGAATATAGCTTCGTCGTGTTGTTGTGGTGAAATAATTTCGCTTTCCGGTAGGTATTTTTCTAAAACGTTAATAAAGTCTTCCCAATTGACTAAATTATAATTCAGTTTTGGGGCTTCTTTCTTAAACTTCAAGGGAAGTGTGACCTCAAGGAGTACTGGTAGGTGATCATATGTCAGTTCTTGCATTACTGTGCATTCGATGTTAAAAGGTATATTATTTAATATGGCTAAGTCTAATATGTCTGGCGCGTGATTGTTAACATGAGGTATGTGGGCGAGTTCTTCGGGCCCCACAATAAGAAAGTTAGTGTTGTGGATATAATTGAGTAGTTCAGACCCTTGAGAATTGGGGTTTGTACTGTGCCACAAAGAGTGCTTACAGTTATAGTCCCCTGCCGCTATTACTCTTGGTCCTAGCTACATAATTTTTGGACATCTTCGGTGTCGATGTCACCTGGTGGGTTGTACATAGCTATTAATACGATATCTGTACTGAAGGTGCTAATCTTTACTGCTGTCGCTTCTAGGCGGTTTAATTGGGGTATATATACCTGATGGTGACTGATGCTCGTTTGTATTGCTATTGTTGTCCCCCTCCCCTCCGATTACGATCGGTCCTGTAAATAGTATAGTTAGGTATTGAAAATTTATCTACGTCCCCTAAACGGGTTTCGTTTAATAGGGCTACTTGTACTGAGTTGGTGTGAAGAAAGTCCGTTAAATATTTGCATTTACGGCGTATTCCCTGACAGTTCCAGTGTATTGTCCGTAACGTGTCTGATTCAGCCATGGCTATGGCTTTGTAGGTTAGTCAGTAGTACAAGTAGCCTGTGTAGTGTCAGTGTGGTGTCTGTACCCTGTTCTAAAAAAGCCCCGAACATTGCTAGGTTTTCCTCAAGAACATTCTTGGGAATAGAGTCTCTGGGCAGACCCAGGACGTTCAGCAGCTTTGCCAAGCCTGCTTCATTGCCTTTATGTCCCTTATCGCGGGGGGCGAGCGACTTTGTGGCAGGAGGGTGAAGCTCTCCGGCCCTGTTTTGTTGGACTTTGTGTGTGTGTGCTTGGAGGATTGGGGCGTCACTCATTACCTGCTGGGCCATCCTCGGTGGCAGGCCGGGGAGCCACAGCTACAGGGGGCTCGGCTAACGGGGCTGGTCGCTGTCCACCTCTACTATCCCTGATGAGCCACCCTGCGTTTTCCGTCCTATCGGCAGCCTTAGCGTATGTTTTAGGTGTCATCAGGGGGGTCCCTGTGGCTGCGCGCGGACGTGAGGCATACTTCTTGTGCACTCTGGGCGGTAAACGGTGCAACCGCGCCAAGTTGCACCGTGGCCCTGCTGGCTGCATAACACGCAGAGCCGTTCCGCATGCGGAACGGAGCACGTACCTGATGGGTGTGGTCCTGTGCATTTGGCGCATACCCAGGATGGGGACCTACATTCGCTTTGCAGGTGCCACAGTCTCTGGCATTTTCTGCATTGCTTTGGTTCGGGGTCTGATCGATAACTTTCTACCCTGATTTGGAAATGTGCTAGGTGTGTGAGTTCTAAAATTTCTGCTTCAGTTTCGGGGATCCCTACCACGTCGATGAGGAACATTGGCTGGGGGTGCGCTGCTAATTACGCTTCCGCATTTGGACAGCTCTCAGCGCCTCTATCCCTAAGTCGGCCAGATCTTCTTTAATCTTGTCGCTGGTGATTTCAGCGCACAATCCTTTCAGTGCTAATTTAGCTGTTCTATCTTGGGGGTGGGGCAACAGGTAGAATTGTACTCCGGTACGCTTGAGGTATTCTACGAAATTTCCGTAGTCACTCAAGCATGACAATTTAACCATAAAATCACCACTGTTCCTGGCTGTGGATACGGTGTAAGTGTGTACTGGTTTGAGACTGTCGAAGTATCGTGTTATTTTTCTAATGTGTGTTGCATGGCCTTTGTTGGTCATGACCGGCGCCAGGTCAGATCTTTTAGTGGTTAGTGTATCTGTGGGTTCTTTGTCTTGTGTGTCTGTGTTAGGTCTGTATTCCTTTGAGGTGCTGGCAACTGGAGAGATTGAGGTGGTGGCTACCGGTGAGGTGTGAATGGTAGGTGTGGGTTCTTTGGTGTTTGGTGAAGAACCGTATAAACTACTTTGAAGAACTGATAATTATGATGGCGGCCTCCTGCTCCTTACTATGGATGAATTTTTTTTTGTGTAATAATTCTCAATTATATCTTCTTTAGAGAATGAGGGGAATAACTTAGTGGTTTATTTCCACTTTAAATTAGTTGATAGCACGGACCACAGAGCTTTAAAATATTTTGCACACTCCTTCGCGCAGCATAGTAACTCCACCGTAGTGCTATCTATTTTGCGGTGGACTAACTACCTATCCTATTACGCTCCTAGCGGCACAAGCACAAGTGTTGACAAGACACTCAGGCAGCATTACCGGTAACTCTTCATTATGGATGGTCCTCTCTAAGGACATAAGAAGTCAGTGCTCCCAATAACACTACCTAACAAGAAATTTACCTGCCTGTATATAATACGCGTTTTAATTCTTTTTCACACGTAGACTCCCAAATTCTTGGCTTGCTTTTCGGAAAAATTGGGAAGGTGACCTAAATAAATACGGAAACATTGCAAAGTACTTGAGTTCTACATTTTGTAACGGTAATAAGGGTTGCAGCGCTGTAAGCTTTAATGAGCCTTGACTCACTTAAGCAGCATTTTATTCATCGTCCAATATGACGGTTTAAGAGCTTTATTATTATTTATTTACTTATTTATTTACTTATTTATTTATCTAAATACTCAAACCGAAATCGTAAATCAGAGATATCAGAGAGAAGAATCCACTGTGTAAGGTAAGGTACTCATTGACTCAGGAACGGGGAAAATAAACAATATTAAAAACTTAGACAAACGTTGTTAGGAATAGTTAGATGAAGCGACTGTAATATCGATATAGTATTTGGTATATTAAAATACAGAAAATACCTGAACGAAAAATTATCAACTGTTTCTTATATTAGGTTGGAATCTTCTTTCCTTCACTACATTCCGGTAGCTAATCCACTGAGATATAACCTACGTTTTCTGTACCGTTCTTCGGGACATCATTCATGAGACATAATCCCAGGATTGGTCAGTATTTTTATCTCAGGTTAGATGTTGACTGGGAGTCTGACCTCACCATTACATTTGGTAGCAGTTAAGTAGCTTGCTTGAACCTAGCCGCACGAACATTTTGTAGTCGGCGGTAAATATGTGACAGGAGAAATAATTAGATTTGGAAAGATTCATTTCTTATTGTGAAGTAAGTTTCATCTCCCCACCTGTTGTTACGTAAGTCCTCTAGAAGCCTTGCTGTCAATTATACTAACCCGAAATGAAGGTTTGCCTCTTGCAATTAGTTTTAATGGGTCATTGTGAAAAGTAACAGATCAATCATTGTTTGGTATTGAAGACAGCGTTCTTCGGAAAAGTTTCCAGTTTCAACAATTTTGAGTGCGAAACAAGTAATAAAGACAGACATAAAAATAAATCAAACAAAATTGAAATACTTTCCTCAAAATTTATGTGAGCGCATGGTACAATTTATGAACAGAAGTTTCCAATTATTAATTTAAATACATGTAAACGCATAATGGTTCTAATTCTGCGAATGTTAATTTTCAAAACTGTTCTACCGAACTTAATTATGAAATGCCGAGAATAAGCATTTCATGTGGAAATGCATGGAATAATTTATAACTGTGGTTCATGAAACTCTAAGCAATGTACTTATATTGTGCTACTTCAACGAAGTCAAGGTCAATAAATCCATGCAAGAGATAGGTTGAAACGTTTTAGATATACAACTCTCTGTAGACTTCAGTTCTGAAACACAATGTTTCTTTTCCGCCTATGTGAAATATTTTGTGTAATGTACATCTAAATTATTATAGTTAACATTTGCACCTACTTTTCAGTTAAAGCAAAACATCACTCGCTCGCTCGTGCTGGCTTGCTGTATACAGCCAGAAGGTTTTTGCTGCGTGATCACCCATTAAGGGTTTTACTGCCGGTAGAATTTGTATTGAAAGATGTAGGATGAAGGTGATGTAGGTTTTTTGATTGGGAGTTAATTTTGAGGTTATCAAAGTACCTTCGGGTTGAAGGGGAGGATGCAGTACTTAGCACCCAATTTTTGTTTTAAATTTTAGATTTTAGTTGGGGAGAAATTTAGATGCCAAACAGCTTGGAAGAATTATGAGGAGCTCAGCTTTAGCTGCTGATAGGTTTAGCTCCTGGGTTATCTAGGGTGCCCGCATGCAATACGGGGGATCCGATGCAGTCCAGATCGGCGTCTAGTGGGGTCATAATTTCCCAGCAAAACATCACTGTTCCAATATCTTGCAAAAGGTGCTTAATAACTAAGTTACCTACCTATACAAATTTCAATGAAACTTGAGTGCCATCTGAAATGTTTTACGTGTACTTTGTGTTGCACTAGGCGGCATGTCACTGTGATCATTCAGAAAGATCGGGATATTTAAACTGCAAGATTGTACAAAACATAACCCAATACACGAAAGTAGGTTAAAGACCAAAGTTTTATATAAGTTTCGCATTTTAAGGAACGACAAGCAAGACTTTCAAGAAAGTCTCCCAATATCAAACTACCCCCTCAATGGAAACTTTTTAGAATATCTCATTTTTTTCGAAAATGGGATCTAATAATTTTAATTAAATTATTATATGTTTAAAACACCTTCATGACAAGTGAAATACATTTGTTTATCTGCTGGGAATGTCCTAAAAATTCCTTTTCACTCTGGAACACTTAAAATAACTGTAAAGTTTAAGAGATATGCTAAATGTTACTTCTCATGGAGTGTAGATCTTGCTGTAACACACAATTTCTGTCTGATACTTTTTATTTTGTAAGGCCAGCCGTTTGAGATTTACTCTTTATTATATTCCACAATTCCACAATAGCTGTATTTTCTAAAAGGGGAAGCCCTTCTGTCGTACTTGGGTGTGGAAAGAATTTCGTTAAGGTCCAAAACTTCAATACAGAACCTTCAGTGGCAACACCTATTGGCTTTGATGTCCCATGAATTAAACCGTATTTTCAAATAATCCCCCTCGAGGTATGAAATGGGAACGGCCAATTTGGATCTTAGAACGCTAAGACAAGCTAATGCTAAAAGAGCAAAAAAAAATTTACAATGATAATATAATTTCAAAGACGTCCCCTAAACAACCGGTTAATAACATCTATCACTTAAAGACTACTGTATTCCCTTGTAACTACAATAAGATGTTTATCTTGAAGTTGAGAGAGAAATAAACATTTTTACAAGAGTAGAGAAAGTCATGTGAGTGTACCACATCAGTACTATCCCTGCTAGTGCAGCTGATAATTAAATTAAAGGTTTATTATACAATATAAACAACAAATATAATTTTATATTTAAATATTCACACAACAGCTCCATCTCCTACAGGAGTTAATATTCCGACATTATAAGACTTAGCATTCGGATAATAAATAACCAAACAATATGGACTCCCTAAAACAAATAAAATACTGATTAAATGAAGACTAGGAATTCAAAATATTAGTGATAAGACAAATATTAATACCGAAAATCAAAACAGTTTAGAGTAACCTTTCCTAATATATAATACAGAGACAAATACACCTTGACATTATATATTTATTATGAACTAAATCATAGCTAAAACAAAATTAACAAATTTAAATGTAGTCAATGTAATATTAGTAAGAAGGACTCCCGATCATATCTTACAAATAAACAGTTAAAGTGCTTCACTGAGCTCCTACCAGTCCAAAGGCAATTAATATTAAAATGTGATGTAATTACTATTAAATACTCATTAGTAAACATAACAACAGATCCAACATGTAGAAGGTAACAAATGTAAGTTATTCCAACTGAATGGCCAATTGTTATTGAAATTATTAAAATAATGAATTATTATTAAAAATTGGATATAGCGTCAGATAAAGTAAGTGAAATAAATCACTGTTACGAATTATTTGCCATGAAAAGTGATTCTTAGTCACAACTGTATGTTCTTGTTACATTGCGTGATCTAATAGACAAATTTCTGGATCTAATAGACAAATTTCTGGGCTAAACCAACAAATAGCGGCCTCACCCGCGGTTCATCACGACTTGTTATAGAAGTGGTGAACGCCCACAAGGTGATAATATCCGTAGTAAATTCCGAAAGAGATCCATCCCAAGTGACCTAACTAAACACGGAAACATTAAAAAGTATTTAAGGCCTATTTCTGGTAACGCTAATAAGGATGGCAGCGCTCTAAGCTCTGTGGAGCCTGTACTAATTTAAGCATCATTTAATCATCGTCCAATATGATAGTTTGATAGCTTTATTCATTCATTAATTCATTGATTCATTTAGTCCGGAGTCAATCCCGCCGGAGGATAAATTTAACGTGAAATATATCATATCAGTATTACTGACATTTAAAGAACTCCTTCGTAAAACCTCCGACATACCGGTGACACTAATGTGATTTTGTATATGAACTGTCATTATCAAACAAAAGACTTAATTTATTTATTGCGTTCGTCATTAAGTCATTTGGTTTCAAGTCCTTTGGTAACTTGGTGGTTATATTAAGTATAGTAGTATGTGCATATAATCTGTTCTTGAGAACTGTAACAAAGGAGATAATGTATTTATTTTCTGAACAATATGCACTTAATTTTAAATACCACGCAGTTTAATATTACTTTAATAATCACTAATCTATGAAGGGTAGACGTTTTTCGTTCCAGATAAAACTACAGGTGTGAGTATTGAAATTGCATTTAAAAAGAATAAAGGGAGATTAAAATGGCTGAGGAAGGTATGTGCTAGAAACGAAGGGAGAGAAAGTAACGCCAACAAAACGATCGATAAATATCTTAAGTTGGTACTGGAGAGTTGTATAAAACCAACTACGTTTCATGTGGAAAAGTTGTTTTTATTTTCCTTTGAGGCTTAAATAACTGTGCGCCGCATTCGCTGGTTAGATATAAGGAAACTGAACCCTCCTGGCGCAACTAACTGATGCCAACCTACCTCCCTCCCCTAGGTCAGACTTCCACGAATCGGAATACATTTTCTCGCGTCTGTTCAATAAATCAACTCTGACCACTGTACCAACTCCTTTCCTTAGTAAACCTAACCATACTTTCGGTGTAGTTTAAGGCATGTTTCGCCAGCTGTTTGCAGGTTTCCATTACAAAATATTCTCTACTAAATGTATATAAAATAATTACGTAAACATCACACCTGTAAAATAGAAAACCAGCGCAGTTTTCAAAATCTTGTAACCACAAACCTAGAAAGGAACCCTGGACCACGCAGGTTGCAATATCGCCTGTTTTTATGGATATTACAATTCAGCTTTATCTCCTATTTTAGCTTCCTAGGAATGTCTAAAATGTAAACGAATAGACTGTAGAATTCCAAGTAAATAACTGCTATTGAGCTAATTATGATGTACATTATACATGCTTTATATATTTGCTGTGCTTTTTTTTCCGGTTCCTTCTCTGACGCCGTCTTAGATTCATATTCAGACAGTTGAAGACCTGAACCGCATTGTGAATAACATGCGTACGGCAATGTAGGAAGAAAATATCTAAATATTCGCAAAGATAAGTAACAAATAGTAATCGTGTTATTTAGATATAAACTATATTTAATTGATTTCTATGGCGTGGAAACGAAGAGTAGTTATACCATACAATGAGATAAAATCTAAAAAACTAATAATTGTGTATGGGGAAAGGAAGCTTTATAAAGTGAATATATATGTGGGACTATCTGCTTCCCTTGGAATGATTTTATTGTTACTTCTTTAGATTCTTATCCAGATAGTTGAAAACCTGGAGCCAATTGTGCAGAGTATTTGGGTGTTATAGAAATTAACTCTTCTGAGCAATCGTAATAAAAATTCAGCAAACAAAGAATCTGCCCATATGATACTTTGAGTATCTAATTTCTAAGAAGTATCTCGAGTACTTGGAAAGTACTGGTGATTTAGCAGTCATGCTGGTATGTTGACATGGTTAAGAGTAAGTGATCCGTGGTTCATATCCAGGCTATGAATCAGGCTCTACCTTTCCACGGTTACTGTCACAGTAGAGCTAATTACTTTATACCGCTCACTTACATATATTTTTCTTTAATGTCACTTGATTTTTTGTCCAGAACTGAGATAATATCTAAAAAACCAGTTATTTTTATGACAAAGAAAGTTTACTAAAAAGTATTTACCGCTCTCTCTTCTTCTACCACCTGGGTTTAATGTTACTAGAGCCTACTCCATACATTTAATGTATATAGCTATAATATTTACACTTGCAGGTGAAATAATCTGTGTGATGCCACCCCTGGATGATCAACTTGTTTTTAGTTTTCATTTTCTATCTTAGAAATGTGTAAGCAATATTCTTGTGATTCTCATTCATCTACACATGAATGATGAGCGGCTTTCACTCAACTACGTTTGTGTGGATTAGACTTCTCTACCTAATAGTAGTGGTGGTGTATACCTTACATTCTAGAGGTTCCTACTTCGAACGACCGTCAGGTTCCGTTATCTGGATGACGCATTTTTCGGGGGTTTCCCATATCCTGAAAAATTAATGTACGGTAGTTCTAATCTTCATGGACCCTGGACACATTTGAGCATCATTTTACCCATTTCATTCACCGTCTGATATAACTTAACGCTGGAGGACATAAAATTACCAAAAAAGAAAGAAAGAAACTGTCTAGATATGCCAAATTCCATCTCCAATACAAGACATGAGATTATCTTACCAATAACCTCAAACCACCAGCAAACGTACAAATGCGTATCCAAATTTCCTTGAGTTGTTCCAAAGTGATGTGATTCGGAGGTTGCACTATTACAAAAACAATATCCTCACCCCCTAAAATGTATTCCGACGTAAGCAAGACTGGCCTACTTACTATTCATAGTGGAGGAGGTAAAAATATAAAATAAATTTCAAGCTACAAAAAAGTGCCAGGCATTCGAAAATACAAACCAGTACTAAAGAATATTGGGGAAACTGATAATGGTACAGGAAGTAAGTTTACATAGGCGACCTATGACACGCGTGGTACACTATTGTTGTGGCTTCCAATCGAAATATGCCGCGTTCTAATCCCGAGAGCCTATGAATCTAGCTGGGTTTCTTTAATTTCATATTTCTCACTTTTTAGTTAAATGCTACATAAATGCCATCGTTGTTCACAAAACAAAAATTGCAATAGAATAATACAAGCTAGAGTTCTGCCATCTAAAAGGAAGAGTGGATGTAGCCAAACTAGACGTACCTAATGCCATCTGCAGGGAAAACGTAGAAGCACAGTGCCATTCCATTTTAGGTTCTCATTAATGGATGCTTCTGTTTTTGACGGACGTTCGTTTACAAAGTTAGGCGAATGTAAATAGTTATTTGTAACAAATATATACAAGAACTTCTTTTACTGCGGTAATGGTCTTTAAAGTCATCTTAAAGCCAAGAGATTGAAATTATTTTAATGATCCCTTGGTGCTTACGAAACTTCGTTATTGTCCTTGCATGTAGGAATACAATATTAGCAGTAGAATATGTTGCACGTGACTGGCGACAATTATGTGAGTGAAACACGTACGATTTTTTCCGGTTTTCACACACACACATACGCACACACTCACACAGACCTGCGCAGCGCGCAGCCGAGGAGAGAGGAAGAGTGAGACAGAAGCACTTCATGTCGCACTACATAAGTGAATCATTCCACAAAATGTATTTCTTACTGTTCAGCTGCCTTCAAAACAATATTTGTCCTGTGATGCTAGACGTATAACAATTATGCCTATCTAACTGTGCCCCACAGACAGATATGTCCATATCCAATTTTTTGTTGGAATGCAATACTTGCTCTACTTACATAAGCAGATAGTAGACAACGAAAGGCTATTCATACACCATGTAGCTTTTGCAGAACGTGGATTGAGTCAGGGAGAGAATAACGAAGTCCATCCTTGTCCAATGTGCCTTACCGTTGTTACAAGCGGCGTCCAGAAAGTAAGTTCTGTTTCAATTTATCTCCGCTGCAGTGCTGTGATGGCAGTTCCGCACATGCGCGGTAGACGCTCCGCATCAAGAAGAAAAAACGTGCGTCATTGTGAGATCGCTGTCAGCCAAGTACGCTTTGTTGTGGTTGTTCAAAATGTCGATGCTGATTGAAAGTCCCACCGCTTCTGAAAACGTATCTATGGTTCGTGTTCTGAATGCAGAGACAGTGACACCAATTGAAATTTATCTGCAAATTTGCGATGTCAGAAGGTGTTGTCTTTCTCTACGACAACGCACGACCACACACTGCAAATGCGACCAAAAACATCCTACAGGGATTTGGCTGGGTCGTGTTTGACCACCCACCGTACAGCCCTTACCTCGCTCCTAGCGACTTTCATCTGTTTTTGCATCTCAAATCCTTCCTTGGTAGGCAACGCTCAACAATGACAAAGAGCTGAAAGAAAATGTTTCCAACTGGTTGAAGACATAGGCGTAAAACTTCTATGAAGAAGGTATACAGAAATTTGTGCCTCACTATGACAAATGCCTGCAAAATGTCGGCAGTTAGGTGGAAAATTAGTTTAAGAGTTGTTGAATTTTGTGCAATAAATAGTTGTTCTGTATCTGCACACAATTTAATTGTATTACCAAACAGAACACACTCTCTGGACGTAGCTCGTATTATTAGTATGTTGTTCGGAATAGACGGTACTACGCGAAATTGCAGATTTGAGCAGCAGACCAGCAGACCAGCAGAAGAGACGAGTCGTCTAGGTTTACCTGGACGGAGTGTATGCTGCCCAGCACCTAGCCGCTTCTAGCGTCTTTATCTGGGCAGTATAGAAGAGTCATTAGTGTCGCAGGCGATTGTTTTGGGCAGTGGACATATCTAGCCTTGGTGAGCGCCGTCGCCCCGTGAAGGGGGGATGCGCCAATGCTGGCTGCGCTCTTCCGCCTGCTGGGAGGCATCTGAGCACAGTCCGCTAAACAGGCTAGAGGGAGAGGATCCGTGTTACTGTATAAAGTTTACCTAGCCCATTACTGGGCTTAGGAAGTTGGAGTCAGGGGAATGTGGCCCTGTTCAGTGCTAGGTACCCAAGGCATCTTTGGGTAGCCGATAGCTTAGTCGCCGGCGAGGAACCCTATGGTCGTAACGGCCTAGGTTATTCACCAGTATGTTGGGGTGGGAGTCCAGCTTATCGTAGATGGTGCGGGATCTCTCCCGCACCACGTCAACGATATACGGGACCCCAGAGTGAGTGTGTAGGATGGGGGACGGAAATCTCCGCCCGGTATCGTAGATCATGCGCAAAGCCCTGTTCTGGACGTACTGGAGTCTGCGAATATTGGTGGGAGCCGCTGATCCCCAGACTTCGCAGCCGTACAGAATCAGGGGCGGTATGATCGCCCGATATAGGCGTAGTTTGAGGTGAGTAGGCATGGTGGACTTAAAAATGGAGTATAGCTGTGTTAATGCTGCATGCCCTTGTCCGGCTTTGACCCGGATATGAGGTGCGTAGGTGAGTCCGCGATCCAGGTGGACGCCAAGGTATTTGGCAGTGGGAACCCAAGGGATTTGCCTCTGCCTCAACCTCAGCGACCAGTCTGGTCGCCTAGCTCGGACCTTAGCCAGGAGAAGTGCAGAGCTCTTCTCGGGGCTAATGGCCATTCTCCACATCTCACTCCAACGGCCAATGGCTCGGAGTTGGCGCTGCAGCGGAGGATGACAATGTCGTAAGTTTTTGTTACGTGCCATTATGAGGACGTCGTCAGCATATTGGCACGTAACAGTCTGTGGTTCCAAGGGTAAGTCAGACATGTAGGCCGCAAAGAGTATCGGGGACAGTACACTGCCCTCCGGGACTCCCGCGGCTATTGGTCTGATAGATGACGTCCTTCCTTCCACTCTCACCCTGAAAGTGCAGTTTCTGAGGAAACTACTAATCAGGGCCAGATAGGGAGGAGGTAGGTTGGCCTCCCTGAGTTTGTACAGTAGGCCTTGGTGCCAGGTTGTGGCAAAGGCTTTCTCTACGTCTAGCAGCACCGCGACTGTCTTGAGGTTTTCCTGGAAACCCAGGGCTGTCCTCTTGGCCAGCCGCAGTAGCTGTAGGGTCGTGGAATGTCCATGACGAAAACCAAACTGGTGATCGGGTAGGAGCTGCCTTTCCTCGAAGAGAGGGGTCAGGCGGGATAGGAGCAACCGCTCAAATAGTTTTGAGACGGTTGGGAGAAGACTTATGGATCGGTAGCTAGATGGAAAGACCGGATCCTTGCCGGGCTTCAGGATGCACACCACTCTCGCTCATCCACTACAAACATTTTGTGGCACATTGTACAACAATTCTTTCAAAGTAAGCATATTCAAAGTAAGTTACTTTGAAATTCTTTTAAAGTAACAGTTCATTCAAATTCTTTCAAACATACCCTCTTTCTTTGTTGTTAATATTGTAACAATTAGAACAGGTTTATCTCAGATAACAGGCCGCCATCTAGCCAGACTGGACCTAGCTAGCGCTATGTGCTTGCCACATATTGAAGTACAGCTCCAAGTGATAAATTCGTAGACTTTTAAAGGTGCAAATTACTGGGATTATCTGAGAAATAAATTCTATAAAGATGTATTTCACTTAAATTGCGTGTTATAAGGAGGTGTACACATTTTGTGCAGTAATTCTTTGTACATCCCTTATTTCCTGCCTGTTGTGGAACTGTCAGCCAGAACGAAGATGACTTGCGAGGACTTTCACAGAAAATTCAAGATATACATTTCGTTTGACATAAATATATCTTTAAGTTTTGTTACTTTAATCAAAAGCATTGGAGCTAGATTTGAGGCAATAGAAGTTTTACAAAAATATCCCATTTACATAAATAAATCTGGTGCACCTCAATTTCGATTAACATTTTCAGGATCCTATAAGTCCTGTCACTTAAAACCGATATTGTGCACCGGATTTGAACCCGAGTCTTTGAGATGAATGTTACATTATAAATTTAAAATATATTTTATTTAAATATTTATATTAATTAAACTCTAACAATATAGCCTTCGATATTAGAAGTTACCAAACGTATGCAATCTCTAACATTTATTAAACTAGATCAATTTATGACATTTTGTTCTCTATTCTGAATCATTTAACGCGATATAAACTCAAATTTAGGATAATCTTACAAAAATTTACATTTGATTTGCATTTTGCCAAAGTATTTAGAGGCCATAAATAGAAAGTGCACTTGTACTTTATGTATACGGTATATATAGGTTCTAAGTTCAGAATATAATTTATTTAACTTTGAAGGTCTTAGAAATTATATCTTTGATGAATTCGCTTTCTCAAAATGTTCCACACAATTAATATTTCAAATTCTTAATTGGACCCGAATGTGCCTCGGGGAAAGATGTTGGTGGTACATGTGCATCATTTGGTCCGCCACGATGGTACTGCTCGCGACCATCGGCCTTGAGGAGGGAGCAGTGTCACGAGGCATTGTTGCGACGGCTGCGGCCGGAGCGCGCGGAGACGCACAGTGCACTGCGTAGATAAAAGCTTGCCGAAACAGACAGATAGACGTCTAGAATGTTCGTCTCTATCTGGTGCCGTCTTGATGTTCGCAGAGCGTTCCACTAATTTCTAAAACAATGAGTAGAGGTATAAAAGAAGTCGCGGCCAGTTTGTCAGGGTACAGTCGTAATTGGACTCGATAATCGTGCGATTTGCAAGTGAACTCTTTCGTTTGTGGTCGTGTGGCAGACAACCTTGAAGGTGTTGTTAGTGTATGTTGAGTAATTAAATTGCTCAGAGCTATAAAAGTGTCTTTCTACGGAAATGGGGAGCATTTTGAATTACTGCAAGCTGGGCTTCTGATTCTATGAAACCACGAAGTCACAATATTTTCGTTTTATTTTATTCCTATATGATATAAATAAAAGTATTAATTTATATACATTTTAAATTAAGGTTCATTTTAATTTATTTTATAATTAAGTAGGTAGAATTCTGATATTACCCATTTAAATATGTATATTACAATATAATATTTCTAACGCTTTCCTCTCAAACTTGAGGTACATTAATACTCCTTATCAAGTCTTCTTACAAACAACAATTTCGTTAACATCCTTGACACAAATGAAAAGCCTAAGAAGCTCGCATTTTCAAGTGCATTGATCATTGTAGATACAAATCCCAACAGAGTCCCATATAACTTTTCAATGTCTCCTGGATGAAAAGACGGTCAAAAGAAATATACTTTCAAAGACTTCCTTTTGTACACTGCATTACTTTGTTGTTATTGTTGTTGTTGTTGTTGTTATCGCTGTATTCATTGAAGCTGCTCTTTGTTTTGAAGTAAAAAAGAGCAATTAAATGAAAGCGTTATGTGAATTATATACTCATAAAATGTTGTGAAACTTGATAAACAAGTACACATAATCCATCTCAGTATAAGATATTACCTGTGGCCATATCTCTGGACAGCTGTTCCACTTCGGTTGCTACTTCTCCTGGCGGACATTCTTTATAAGGATAAAAAATCGGGCCAGCTCACTTCAAATTTTTGTTCTTTTCTTAGAAATTTACAAGAATAAATTAGCTTTGTTACCTTTGTTAAGATAGAAAAGTAATTGATATTGAATAGAACAACAGAAAATTTCAAAATCGTTAGTTAAATAAAGTTTCCATATATTGTGCTTTTAACAAGATATGACTTTGAATGAATGTGAACCTATTTATAGAATATTAACGTTGTACATTATGTTTTGGTATTAAAAATTAAATACCTTGATCAAAACATTAGAGATATATAGAGAAATAATATCCTCCAAAAAATAAGGAAAGGTTTTGAGAATTTATCAACATCTCGTATTCAAGATACACCGTGTGTGGCGACTTACTAATGTAAATATTTGAGTCCCAGACTTCATCATGTAGCTCTTGTTATTTAACTTATTGAACTTTTCAGGTAAACTCTATCTGTGTAAAATCTTAGCCTATATACAGCTAATGTGCAGAAATGATTAATTTCCATCAATTAACTTAAGAAGAGTTTAATGATAGAGCCTGTGATTCAAGTACTTTCGATAAGGAAAATATATGAGTCAATTAGAGAATTTAATGTCAGGAAGGCACGTTGGTCATGGTAGCGCAATAGTTAAGAGCGACTGGACGCAAACCGGGAGATTCATGTTTGAGATTTCGACCAAGGCATTGAATTTTTCAGGTTGAATCTATCTAATCTGTGTAAGCTTCTGGTTTGTAAAAATGCTCTATTTGTTTAAATTATACTACGTTAAATATATTTTCACGAGAAATGAAATGTATATCTTAAATCACCTGGAAATTTCGAAAGAAGCCTTTCTCATTCTAAATGAGTCGTCAATGACCGGTAAACTGTCAGGGGTAGACAAAATGTTACTGCACCGGAAACGTAGATCCCAATCTATGTTAAATACATATTTTTGAAGAGCTAATAATTTCTTTGTTAGTTGTTCTCGCGATTGAGTTTATCAGTCCATAAAATTAATATGGTCTTCCTGTTGGATATTCCCAGGTGACCTTGACCCTGTCCTAGAGTTCAACAGACGCTTTAGGAGGTGACGGCATTTCCAAGAATTTCCCTGCTTATACAACAGTACGTCTAACAAAGCAGACTTACTACAGTGAAAATAATATACAAAAGCATATATGAGATAATCGATACAATAATTTTATGTAACTAGCATATGTTTAAAATACCTTCATTCCAACAGAAGTGTATGTCTTGAATTTAGACGTTAATGAGCTTTCGAGTCTTGTGTCCTAAAATATCATTCCACTCATTGTCTTGAATTGTCTGAGGCGTTCTTTTATTCTGTATCGCTTTGAATAGCTGATTAACGGTGAGACAAAGACAATATCTTACTTTATAAAAATGTAAATGTCCTTAAAACGCACGGTTTGTGCCAAAGAATTTCTTTTGTGATAGTCATATTCGAAATATTCAGTGTTATTGTTGTAAACGTTCAAATGCATAAACGTTTTCCCTAATGAGAACATATGCAGGTTTATCTAAGTCCAGGCCATGCAAAAATTGGAATGTCAAAGATATCACATACTATTGGCCAGCTTTAGGAAATGTGGCTATCGTTTAAAGTTTACGATATTGCCTTGATTAGGATGAAGTAGATGGATGAATGTACGTTTTTAAGACTATTATGTACAAAAGTTAGTAGTGAAAGTCTTGTAAGTACAACCATCGGATATTTAAACGTAGTGTCATCATCAGTTAACATTGTAGGAGTGTCAGGGCAGTTCAACACATCGGATATCCCACCAGCTGTAAATTAATTACAGATTCTGACTTATAAGGAAGGGTTTCCTCTAGACGTTGTCTTGCACTTCCAATAACAATCGTAAATAATGAACACAAGATTTCCAACTTAGTTTATTATTATAACTTGATACAAATTCCAACAAAACTGTAGAAAATCTTATAACTTGATACAAATTCCAACAAAACTGTATAAAATCTTATAACTGGATACAAATTCCAACAAAACTGTAGAAAGTCTAAATGGACATTGAACCAATACTTCAATTACGTGAAATACCTAGAGATGTACTTAGTTTAGAGGAGTACCTCCGAGATGCAATAACCTTTGCTGGATATTGCCTGCATAAACATTGCAGGTGCCGTTATTTTTCATGCAATAAATAATAAATCTAAGCTATGTATAAATAACATAGCTGCATTATACTATAAAATTTGTAAACGATTACAAAGCCTTTTCCCCAGTGTAAGATGTTACAGTTAGAGCACTCTCTGGACAGTAACAAGTGGTCGCGGCTCCCCTGGGGGACAATTATTATAGCTAAAATACTGTCCCCTGTATCACAAATTCACGTAATGCGTTACGCTGACGACACTGTCACACTCACTGGTCTAGGAAGGTTTATTTATCCATTGCTACAAATTTGAAGTAAATATTTACGGAGCTATTTCATTAACCACTTCCTTGTTAATTAAAACGTTGCATTCAATGATTTTTGCTAAATTCCTCTCGTATTGTTGTGTAATACTTCCAAAATAGGGTACGTATTTACAGCAAGTACAGTTAGTATTTTATTGTACCCAAAATTAGGATACTAAAGATTAACCAGGAATGACGTCATAGTCCATAGTCTAACTTGAAATCATAGTTCCCCCTACGGAGAAGAAGCGGTCATTTTTGCGAAATAGTAATGAAATTACAGCGCTATCAGTGTGGCTGCTGAAGTAACTAACACAACCAGCTTCCCCTGGATATGAACACAGATCACCGTGTCTTCATGTTTGAATGCTACTTTCGTACCGGCATTAAAGATGGTGTGAGATATAAGTATAATTTAAACCGCTACATAGAGGAGTTCATAAAACGCTATCGAGCATTCAGACAAGTGCCCCGGAGCGTAATGTTGTCAAAAGTGTCCAGGTACCGTCAAATTGACATACTGTTGTTTGTAACATAAACGTCTTACGTTTTATCAGTATACGATATAAATTTTTGTCATTCTCACGCTTAATTAAAATGTCTATTAATGCTGGTATCCTTATGTCTTTTAAAACCAATAGGTGCATCAAACATTTCCAAGATACAGCATCAGTTACTCACAAGAAGAGGGTTACTGGACGCTACAAAGTGACTGCTACCAATCTAGAAGCAATAAATAATGTAAGGACAGAAAGGCTTCAAGCATATCTTCTCGCAATACAGACTGTTTTTAAGGGAAGGAGAGAAAGGAAATAAAAGAAAATGGAGAAATAGGACTATATACTAGAGATAATTTCTTGTTCAGATTTGGATAAAAGCTTTGTACATATTGTAACACTAATTTATTTTTCATTACAGAGCATATTCTGCTAATTTACTTGGTTGTAATGAAGTTACATTGTGAGTAAACTGTGAGTGAAAGAAAAGAATTGAGATAAAACTGAAACATTTATGTTTTATGTGACAGGTTTACAATGGGCATATGCCTACCATAAGAGAAAAATAGATGTTCATTGTGCAATAGGTTTTCATTGATTTATCATTTCGTATATTCTTCATGGTATACTTTTAAGGCTGCGTAATTAACTTTGCAGTACATTGCATTGCATAATACAGTTTTTTTAAATACAGTTATCGTATCTACGCAGGAGGCGAAATTACCCACATTTGTATTATGCAGTCAGACCTACCTCTGAAATAGTGTATTTACCTGCCGGTAGAGGGAGGCCTCAAAGCTGCTGTCTGCACATCAAGCACGATCGCAAGCCGTTAGGGGAATCGTATATAAACTCGCTCCGTCAGCGATGCTATTGATGACGTCAAATTTTGCGCGGTAAAATTAGATAAAAATGAACACCCTGTACAAGGAATGGTAAATATCTTCAGTCTTCTCAGAGATAGTTGCTAGACTGCCTGCTGTGTGTGTTAGAAATCATAAGTTTAACCCGATCTTACACAAGAAATATTTATTTACTTTCTACTGAGCTGCTCCTTATTAATATTTCATATTCCCAAATAGAGTTACAATATCAATAGTATACCAATATAAGTGTATCTGCAGAACTTCCAATCACCAGTGCTTAGATAGAACAACGGTCAATGCTGATTTTGGGTAAGATATGCTTTGTGTGATGTTGCCAATCTATATATATATGTCTAACTGAAAGTCTAGAAGTGCGATACAATTTCTTTTAATAACATCTTAAAATCCCAATTTATATCGAAGTGCTGATGTAAGGATATTTGTACATTTAACAACCTTTGCTTTGTCGACGTTCTCAGATAATAATTTAATAGCTTCAAACTAAAATCCATGTGACAGACAGTTCAAAACATAATTGAATTTAATTATACACTCGTTTAAATTTTTCTGGACACCAGCACAATAGTGTTATCAATGGACAAACTTTTAACTGCGATATCCCCTATATAAATAAAAGATTCGTTATATACATCGGAAATAATAAAGGCCCTAGCACAGAAACTTGGAAAACATCATTTGTTACTCTTATACAATTTTAAGAATGTATTTTCATAACCAATATCACTGTTTATTTCAACATTTTATTTTATTTCATTTAGACATGATGGACTTGGATGAAGGAAGTTCTCTGTAAATCTTCGCGTCGCATCCTTGGAGGATGATGAACAAGAAATTAAATTTATATCCACATGGATAGTTCAATACTGATGCTTTGTCTCTTAGTTGTGATGTACACAGAGAATGCACAATATTTGCTGTAGATGGTCATCTAATACTTGTAAACTTCATATGGCCCCGACTATTCCCAACAGAAGATAGACAATATTGCCACAAAAAGGATATGCAACAAGGACAAACTTTCTTATCCCCTCTCAGACAATTTCCAAGTTCTGTTAATGCTACATACCGTATAAACAGGCTTTGGTGGTCTACTATCTACTTACGTAAGTAAAACAATTATTGCATTTCAACACATCACATGGTATTAAGAGAGTTTTGAGCGGGTTCCTCTACTTTACCGATAGGGGGAAATGCATTACGAGCTGTGTCCACCTTACAGCAATAGATGGCAGCCCATTCCCTTGTATAATACCTTTTCATATTTACAATGTTCATAGATAAAAATGAAAACTCTAGTTGTGACACTTACTTGCAAATTAAGGAATACCATGTTCGACAGACACACACAGTAAAATTCTTAGGCCCACGAGATTTTCACACTACTTGTCACGATTGTGAAACACAGACGTTAGGAAGCACATGACTGCGACTGACTATTGAAACTAGCCAAAACTAAGGCAATGTTCGTCTACATTCTCACTAGGATACTGTCGCTTTTAGTGTAAGCCAATTATGGTACTTTTGGAAACTCATAAATTAAGGTTAAGTACTTTCATGAATTATTGTGGTCATTAAGTGAGATCAATGGCGATTCAGTACTTATACTTACAAACCTCATCTTCTAACATATGTACCTATCATAAAAGTAATACACGGCAGATTTGATTTGAAAAACCTGAACTTTTAACAGCATAAAAAGAAAACGAAAAGTCAGTTAAATACCAAACATGATATGTAAGACCACTGTCGTGCAAAAATGCAACATGAAGACTTTCAAACGAATCAAAGCACTCCTTACAAATCTTTACTTGAAAAAGTTTTGGAAAATGTTTAGTTTCTCAAAAACGTCTCTGTTAGTTTTAATGAAGATATATTATTTCAACATATTTTATGGCACAGCAAAAGAGTTTCCATAGTTTTTAGGAATGTCCCTCTTAGTCCACCTTAATCTGGGTTAAATTTGTACTTATAACTGTTAAACCGTAACACATAGACAAAGTCTTGGTAAGCAAAATGCATATACCTCGTTAGAACGCACAATTTATATCAAATGTATCTTCTGATTTGTGGAATTAACCATTTGCGAGCTATTCCTACTGGTTCAAACTTTCCTAAACTTATATTTCCCTTAAAACAGGACTATCGCGAAAAAGACGCAAAGTTCACATTTTTGTCACTAATGCTAACGTATAATCAGGCTCTATTCGACACAAATACAGCACTTCAACGCTTCACGACAATGCGTCTGTATGACCCTTTGTGCTGTAAGATTCCTTCTGTCCTACAAACAGGTTAACCTCTAGCAAGGAACTGCACACCGATTCTGAACACAAATCGAGTATTCACCCGTGAACTGCTTCGCTACCGGGTATACAACTCGGTGAAACCTTTCTACAGAGCTGCACTTACTGACTCGTGAACTGCTTCTTGCAACGCTTGGAGTCCGCCGACTGTTCATCACGTAGCCTGGAACATAAAATACTTCTATTCCCTGCTCACTGACCGTCAGATTCGTGAACAGAACGAGCGCGCCGACTCCTTCCCCACGGAGTCAGACTCAGCTCGCAGCATCAAACTACATTGCTCTTACTACTACTACTACTACTACTACTACTACTACTACTACTACTACTACTACTACTACTACTACTACTACTACTACCACTACCACTTACTACTGCTAATACTACTACTACCACTACAACACAAAGTGAGAAGGCATACCGTAGAATAGTCCAAACACACAGATGCTTACGTAAGGTTTTCGCACATATACGGCCAGTTCAGTGAATGTACACTCTCTTCAGATGCAACCATGTCTTGAAGCAGAATCTAAGATCTGCAGGGTTATATAAATCAAATAGATGCTTATTACAAATTTTCTGCAAACTCCTGGCAGAAAAGAAGCAGTCATACTGGGCGGTACCAGTTTATGAGTACTAAACCGCCGTGGACACGTGACAAAGTAGAATTGTCCTTGGATGGTAGCGTATGTGTTGTGGTTAACGCCCGCTTTTACTACATACGGCATCGCAGGCGGTGACACTGATGGTACATGAGATGAATATGCAGCACTGGTGGAATGAGATGGCAGGGGAAACCGGAGGTCCCGGAGAAAACCCGCCCCAGCGCCATGTTGTCCACAACAAATCTCACTTTGCGGTTGCCTGGGATTGAACCCGGGCCGCCCTGGTGAGAGCCAAGCGGTCTAACCTCTGAGCCACGGCGTGACGGCTTACTTGGATGGTAAACAGACACATGCCGAGCAACATGGCATCTCCCATAACAGATTCTGTTACATTACCTTTGTTACAAATAACCTTTTCCCACTGACATGCATCTATCCGCATACCATTGCCTTCCTTTGAAGGCGTAAATTTAAATCCTGGGAGATATGTAATGCCGCTTTAGCTTCAACTGTTCTCAGATACTTGTACACATAAGATGCACTTGCACCCTTGCACACAAACACAAATAGATGCATAACTTCCCTTACAAATATATATGTTTGGATTCAGGCAGTATGAAAACATGTATTCTTGGTTAAATCTCTGTTCTGGTGTGGAATTAGGTAGTACCCTACTTACGATAAATACAAACTAAAGGAAGGGAGGAAGGAAGGGAGGGAGCAAGGAAGGAAAATGAATGGATGAAGAAAATAAACAAAGAAAAAATGAAAGAAAGAAAGAAGAAAGAAAGAAAGAAAGAAAGAAAGAAAGAAAGAAAGAAAGAAAGAAAGAAAGAAAGAAAGAAAGAAAGAAAGAAAGAAAGAAAGAAAGAAAGAAAGAAAAGAAAGAAAGAAAGAAAGAAAGAGAGAGAGAGAAAGAAAGAAAGAAAGAAAGAAAGAAAGAAAGAAAGAAAGAAAGAAAGAAAGAAAGAAAGAAAGAAAGAAAGAAAGAAAGAAAGAAAGAAAGAAAGAAAGAAAGAAAGAAAGAAAGAAAGAAAGAAAGAAAGAAAGAAAGAAAGAAAGAAAGAAAGAAGAAAGAAAGAAAGAAAGAAAGAAAGAAAGAAAGAAAGAAAGAAAGAAAGAAAGAAAGAAAGAAAGAAAGAAAGAAAGAAAGAAAGAAAGAAAGAAAGAAAGAAAGAAAGAAAGAAAGAAAGAAAGAAAGAAAGAAAGAAAGAAAGAAAGAAAGAAAGAAAGAAAGAAAGAAAGAAAGAAGTCGAGGTGTGCTGTGCGAGAAAGATGAGAAAACGTTATAGAAATGATAGATAAATACAAGGTTGGTAGTAGAGAGTTATATAAAACCACCTACGTTTCATGTGGCAAAATTGTTTTTATTTCCCATTGAGGCTTAAATACCTTTGCGCCGAACTCGCTGGTCAGGTATACGGAAACCCTGGAGCGACTAATTGATGAGAAACCCACCTCTCTCACGTAGACCAGTCTTGCGCTCATCGGAAAACATATGGTCGCTTCTGCACAAGAGATTAAAAAAATGAAGGCTCATGTGAATATGGGAATACAGTGGACTTTAAGTGATAGTCAAATGTTTTAAAACTGGTCGTTTAAGTGACGTCTTTGTAATTCAGCTCTCCTTGTATGTACAAGAGATTAAAACAAAAATGAAGGCTCAGATGAATATGGGAATACAGTGGACTTTAAGCAAAGGTCAAATGTCTTAACACTGTTCGACTGAGTGACGTCTTTGCAATTCTGCTCTCTTTGTATGTACAAGAGATTAAAACAAATGAAGTCTCATGTGAATATGGGAATACAGTGGACTTTAAGTGATAGTCAAATGATTTATAACTGGTAGTCTAAGTTACGTCTTTGACATTCCGCTCTCTTTGTATGTATAAGAGATTAAAAAAAATTAAAGTGCATGTGCATACGGGAATACAGTGGTCTTTGAGTGATAGTCAAATTTTTTAAAACTGCTTGTCTAAGTGACGTCTTTGTAATTCCGCTCTCTTTGTATATGCAAGAGAATAAAGAAAATGAAGACTCATGTGAATATGGGAATACAGTGGACTTTAAGTGATAGTCAAATATTTCCAAACTGGTCGTTTAAGTGACGTCCTTGTAATTCCGCTCCCTTTGTATGTCCAAGAGATTTAAAGAAAAATAAAAAATGAAGGCTCATGTGAATATGGGAATACAGTGGACTTTAAGGGATAGTCAAATGTTTAAAACTGGTCGTCTAAGTGACGTCTTTGTAATTTCGCTCTGTTTGTATGTACAAGAGATTAAAACAAAAATGAAGGCTCATGTGAATAGGGGAATACAGTGGACTTTAAGTGATAGTCAAATGTTTTCAAACTGGTCGTATAAGTGACGTCTTTTTAATTGCGCGCTCTCTCTCTCTCTCTCTCTCTCTCTCTCTCTCTCTCTCTCTCTCTCTCTCTCTCTCTCTCTCTCTCTCTCTCTCTCTCTCTCTCTCTCTCTCTCTCTCTGTTTGTACAAGAGATTAATAAAATGAAGGCTCTTGTGAATATGGGAATACAGTGGACTTTAAGTGATACTCAAATGTTTTAGAACTGGTCGTCTTTTGTGACGTCTTTGTAATTCCGCTCTCTTTTTATGTAGAAGTGATTAAAAAAATGAAGGTTTATGTGAATATGGGAATACAGTGGACTTTAAGTGATAGTCAAATGTTCTAAAACTGGTCGTCTTTTGTGACGTCTTTGTAATTCCGCTCTATTTGTATGTAGAAGAGATTAAAAACAATGAAGGTTCATGTCAATATGGGAATACAGTGGACTTTGAGTGATAGTCAAATTTTTTTAATCTGGTCGTCTAAGTGACGTCTTTGCAATTCAGTTCTCTTTTTATGTACAAGAGATTAAAAGAAAAATGAAGTCTCATGTGAATATGGGAATACAGTGGACTTTAAGTGATAGTCAAATGATTTATAACTGGTAGTCTAAGTGACGTCTATGACATTCCGCTCTCTGGGTATGTATAAGAGATTAAAAAAAATGAAGGTGCATGTGCATACGGGAATACAGTGGTCTTTGAGTGATAGTCAAATTTTTTAAAACTGCTTGTCTAAGTGACGTCTTTGTAATTCCGCTCTATTTGTATATACAAGGGAATAAAGAAAACGGAGACTCATGTGAATATGGGAATACAGTGGACTTTAAGTGATAGTCAAATATTTCCAAACTGGTCGTCTAAGAGACGTCTTTGTAATTCCGCTCCCTTTGTATGTCCAAGAGATTTAAAGAAAAATAAAAAAAATGAAGGCTCATGTGAATATGGGAATACAGTGGATTTTAAGGGATAGTCAAATGTTTAAAACTGGTCGTCTAAGTGACGTCTTTGTAATTTCGCTCTGTTTGTATGTACAAGAGATTAAGAAAATGAAGGCTCATGTGAATATGGGAATACAGTGGACTTTAAGTGATACTCAAATGTTTTAGAACTTGTCGTCTTTGGTGACGTCTTTGTAATTCCGCTCTCTTTTTATGTAGAAGTGATTAAAAAAAATGAAGGTTTATGTGAATATGGGAATACAGTGGACTTTAAGTGATAGTCAAATGTTCTAAAACTGGTCGTCTTTTGTGACGTCTTTGTAATTCCGCTCTATTTGTATGTAGAAGAGATTAAAAACAATGAAGGTTCATGTGAATATGGGAATACAGTGAACTTTAAGTGATAGTCAAATTTTTTTAATCTGGTCGTCTAGGTGACGTCTTTGCAATTCAGTTGTCTTCTTATGTACAAGAGATTAAAAGAAAAATGAAGTCTCATGTGAATATGGGAATACGGTGGACTTTAAGTGATAGTCAAATAATTTATAACTGGTAGTCTAAGTGACGTCTTTGACATTCCGCTCTCTGGGTATGTATAAGAGATTAAAAAAAATGAAGGTGCATGTGCATACGGGAATACAGTGGTCTTTGAGTGATAGTCAAATTTTTTAAAACTGCTTGTCTAAGTGACGTCTTTGTTAGTCCGCTCTATTTGTATATACAAGAGAATAAAGAAAACGGAGACCCATGTGGATATGGGAATACAGTGGACTTTAAGTGATAGTCAAATATTTCCAAACTGGTCGTTTAAGTGACGTCTTTGTAATTCCGCTCCCTTTGTATGTCCAAGAGATTTAAAGAAAAATAAAAAAATGAAGGCTCATGTGAATATGGGAATACAGTGGACTTTAAGGGATAGTCAAATGTTTAAAACTGGTCGTATAAGTGACGTCGTTGTAATTTCGCTCTGTTTGTATGTACAAGAGATTAAGAAAATGAAGGCTCATGTGAATATGGGAATACAGTGGACTTTAAGGGATAGTCAAATGTTTAAAACTGGTCGTCTTTTGTGACGTCTTTGTAATTCCGCTCTCTTTTTATGTAGAAGAGATTAAAAAAATGAAGGTTTATGTGAATATGGGAATACAGTGGACTTTAAGTGATGGTCAAATGATTTAAAAATGGTCGTCTAAGTGACGTCTTTGTAATTCTGCTCTCTTTGTATGTACAAGAAATTAGAAAAAGTGAAGGCTCATGTGAATATGTAAATACAGTGGTCTTTAAGTGAATGCCAAATGTTTTGAATTTGGTCGTCTAAGTGAGGTCTTTGTCATTGCACAAAGAATTTAGGATGACAAGAATGTCAAGCCATATGGCATACATTGTAGACTTAGGCAGAGAGCCCAATTCATCTGTGAAGATTGCTTTACACACATAGCGTGACCTAACTATAGAACGAGCAGTATTTCAAATATTGCATTAGAGATACCTTGAGAAATGGTGAAAGTAATGTAGTTAATCATTATAAAGATAATAATTACCATTTACATATTTATAAGTTGAACGTAATACGTTTACAGTGGAACACGGTTGGCCGAAGTTTAATACGACAGGCACTATTTATGTTTTGACCCTAATAATTAAAACAACGTAATTTATTATTGAAAACTGCTTCATTATTTTGAAAACCTCCTTTATGATCAATACACTTTTGCATCCGTTTGATGCATTTGTCAAATTATTATTCCAGTCTTTTTGAAACACTTCCAAAACATGTTTTCTGAAGGCATCGACGGCTTCTTCTGCCGACTTAAACCGTTGTCCAGACAATTTATTCTTAATGTCCGAGAACAAACTAAAGTCATTGAATGCCAAATCAGGACTGTATGGTGGATGACCCATAAATTTGATTTCTTCAGCAGTCAAATACTCCTTTGTTAGACAAAGTGTCTACCAGGTCTAATCATTGTCTTGATGAATAACGATCCTACGGTTTTTCTTGGTTTTCCTAACTTCACCGAAGACACAAACAAATGTTTGTGTACCATTAGGCATTGGCCGCTTTACATTATTCTGAGGGCACTGTTGCCACATGGCCAGTTTTGCTGAAAAATTAGGCGACCATTTGCATCCAAGCGCTTCAAGTGCAAACAACTTTTGTTGGATTTGCTTCATCTTGAAAGACACATACAGTCGACTGCTGTTTTCGTTCCGGCTCATATGCATAGATCCATGATTCATTACCTGTTTCAAACTTACATACGTCTTTTGAGGCACTGCCATTTTATATCTTGAACAGTTTTGTACGCCATTCGACACCAGCATCATTTTGTGATTGCGTCAAATTATGTGGGATTAAACGAGAGCAAACCTTTTTCATGCTTAAATAATCATGCAATATTTTATATGTGCTGGTGGAACTAATGCCTAGGGTTGCTTAAATCTCACAATATATCGCATGGCGATTTCGCATTATTAGTTTTCAGCGCAGCATCAATGTTTTCTGACACAACTGATTTTGGACGAGCTTCACGGAGTTCATTATTGAGCGAACGGCGGCCACGTATAAATTCGTTATACCAGCGCTTCAAAGTGGCACAGGATGGATCTTCGTCGCCAAATGTGGAAGTTAGTTGATCAGTGTACCCTTGTGATAATCCACGTCGATGGTCATAATAAATCATTGCAGGAGCATTTTCACGAGTTAATTCTATGTTTTTGTTGAGATATAATGTTCAAGTTAACATAGACAAAACAAATGGGGCTGTATTGGTAAAATGTTTAAAGAAGATTACGGTCAACAATGTCAAATTTTCCATTGGAAAAGTCAGATGGCACCTACAACACTAAGGGTTGCCAAGATTCAAAATATAAGTAGTACCCCTCGTGCTACACAGAAAACTTGGACGGTTTTACCGCTGTCATAACTGAACTTGAATGAGGCGCTTATAACTATAATGGCATATCCCAACCGAAGTTGATTTTGAGATAAATGGCATCTTCAGTAGTTGTTTTCTTTCTTTTTTCCCAAAACATGGAAGTAGTTAACATTATGACTTGATATCTTTGAGTGTTAAAATTAGGAAATTTCAAGTCAATGTGCAAATTCTTGAAACATTGTGATTTCTTTTCTTGACTTTGTGTTGCTTATTAGAATAAGAAAATATAAAGAACAGAAAAAAATGGTTTAAATAAACTTTTCCTTCAATTAGCATCTTTAAATACCTAATTCCAGCTCTATTTCCAAATTGTAACATGTTTCGTCACCAAAAGCATCATGATGAAGACTGATATAAAAATCATGATATAGGGTGGCATACATTTCAATGATTTAATCAGGTCATTGTATTTAGCTTTCTTTACATTTCTCTGTTCATTGTATTTCTGCTGTAACTTAAATCATGAAACTTGGGACATTTAACCTCTTTCCATAAAATTAACTTTATGATATACTTCAGAGTTAGAATAACATTAACCAAATTTAACAATCTAAGTATTATCATGATCCAAAATAATGGATGTAACGTTATGTAGAAGCAAAGGAGCACCATCAACATCTTCTTTTAGAACTAAACAGTTTGGAATGTCACCGTACTATATGTCAAAAAAGTATTCCCTGTTTATGTGTTTCATAAACGATTTACCACTATTTCTTCAAACATTCTTCTATTTATTAACTTTCAGTTGCCTTTATTTTAGAAATATTAAGGAATAACATCTGCAGATGGCACGATTCACTAATGTTCACTACAACAACATGAATTGTAAATAAAGCTGCCAGAAATAAGGCACTGACAATTGGGATATGCCTTTCACTACAAATTTTAAAGGTGGAAAATTAAAGCTTTCCCATATCCCATTTTTTTATTCATCACATGAAAGGTAGATGGCAGCTGTGCATGGCCATGCTTCTGTCTCAAAATTCGATGTCGGTTGGGATATAACATTATTATTATTCTGAGGGCCTCATTGTAAAGATGCCAGTTAAATTAAAAGTCTTTAAGAACTTTAAGGGGAGGCATCGATGAAATGTCGTCAAAAATGACAAAAAACGACATTTTCCATGTTTGCATTAAAATTATGTTTAGAAATTGTAGTTTTAGAATATGCCATCAGTTAGGCCCTAGCGCCTTTTAAAGGGCAGCTACGTCATTATTTAAATGCCCATGTGCGGGTGGGCGTGGCCATTTATATTGCTTTTTCCAGTGTGTTGCAAAGAAATTGATGGAATTCTCGTGTTTAAACTACGCAGTTTGATCTGTAACTGTGGTAATGTGCAGAGACATCTTCTGGATGTTTGTGGAAGCTACTGAACCTTTCGGCTACCATTTTTATATATTTCAAACTTACTTCTTTTGAAAGCAAACAAACATTTCCACTTACATGCAGTGTTTGTGAAATATGGTTTACATCCAAGTGAAACCTGTGGATAGCAGCTTATATTAAATTATTGTTTAGAATAGGAATAAAGCCTGATTTAACATTGTATTGCTTTCTTGTTGCAACAGTATACATATGATTCATACCAGGTTATGTTAGAAGTACAGTGACTATTTCAAAGCAAAATACAATGAAACTTTAAGGTGTTCTAGCCATAATAGTAAGTAATGATACTAGAATGGTATGCTTGAGGTAAATGTTAAGTGAAAGCATATTATAGCCCAAGAGTTAACAGTGATTCTAGTAAGTCACCTTTTGATGTAAATAGAAGAATGGTTGATGTATTTCTGGACATTGGTAAGGGTCATATTTCTATACAGAAGTTTTGTATGACCATGGGTATGAATTGCATGAACTATTCTACTTACCATTTCCATCTCATAGACAAAAATAAAGAGATTAGTTGGTACTATTATATGGGAAAGTTGCATTAAAGGAGAAGCACAGAATGCTAATGAAAGTTTACATGGAGTAAATGTCACAAAGACGTTTTTGTATTAAGAAAGAAATTCAAAATTGCAGTGATTGCAGCTTTTGGTGAATATAATATGGGTTATAAAGATAGACTTAAAGTTAAGGCAAAAGGTGCATTAAGCAAAGTAAGTCTTGTTAGCAAGAAAATTAGCCGTATTAGGGATAGGTGAAGGCTAAAACAAAGTGATCAAAGTTCAATGAGCAAATATAAATCTGCCAAGCAGCAGTTAAAGGTGACTAAATTAAAAGAAGAAGGGGATAGTAAACTAGCTGAGTGGTCTTCATATAGTGCAGGATGGTTTTGAAACTTAGAAAAAACTGTTTTTTATATTTACAGCTTCTCGATTTTTTTTCATGTCCAACTTTTAGCATTTTTAATACTCCTTATAGTCCAGAAAAACATTACACATTTCACTTATAGTCCCGACACTAAAGTTTTCAATGCATTTCTTTAAGTTTTGCATATATGTATATTCCTAGATAAGTTTTTAATGAAAATTGGTATCATTATGGCTGTATATGAAAAAATTAATAATGATTGGTATTGAAAGAAGAAAACTGAAAAAAAATTCAAGAAAATTCTGTCATATTCCTTAAATTTTCTCCTCCAGAAGTATTATACTTGGGCAAATGAGTATATACAGGTACAGTTTTGTAACTATTATCTAAAGGAACCAGAATCCAAAGTTCCAATCATTTATAACAAAAATTGTAGAAAATTTAATATGTTTTCCTATGTAAAGAAAACACAGCTAAAAATTAAATTATAATTTTTTTTGGTAAATACTATTGTAGACAGAAAAATTTAAAAAAAGGGGCCAAAAAGTAACCAAATTAAAGAGAAAGAAGGTAATAACATACCTGTAGGGCCTGCATATGATACACGGAGTTTTCAAAGTAAAGAAAGTAGTGTAATTTCAATCTAAATCTTTAAATTCATTTTTCTCCACTTTCAATTTTTGAACATTTTTGTATCTTCAAAATGCTCCAACTTCTGCAATTCTCAACGAATTTGTATTAAACTTTACATACATATTTCTAAATAAATGTTTAATAAAAGTTGGTATTTTTGTTTATTTATATTATATAGTTTATTGATTATTGATTTTTAAATCTCATAGTTGCAAACAAATTAAGAAAAATTTAATATATTCAGACATAAATTTTTTTTTGTCCCAAAATGCTTGATAAACACTTTAAAAGTATAGCCAATTTTATAACTGATGTAGAGAGAAACCTGAATCTAAAATTTAAAGTTTCTAAAAGAAAAACTGTATAACCTGGGAATTTTTATATAACATACAAAAATCATACTATAAAAAGCACTAAATTTTTAAAAAAAAAAAAACTATTTAAGATAGAAAGATTAATTTTAAAACCTAACTAGATTCCCTATACCCCACCTAATGACATAATTTCAAGCAGTTCTGATGTAAACTCTGGATTTTAGCATTTTTCACAGATGACTCCCCTTAAGTGACACTGTTTTAAGAAATGACTTAGCCTACATTTCTGCAAATCTGTGTCTCCTCTGAGATTCCATAAAGAAGCTTGAATCAGTAGGAATGCCTTTGAGAGAAAGAATTCAAGTAGTTCAGGTCATGGGAGAAAATGAAATAAAGAAACTGAATATTCTTTATGGTCCTGCAGCAAAAATTGTAAGGAAATACTGGAAAATAATAGCGAATTTAACAAAATGTGTAAAATTTCAAATGTGTTGGATGGGCAACTGAAGAAATTATTTCTGTTTAAGTGACCTTCCATGCTATAATTACGCTAGACTTACTTCTTGTGATGTAAAATGATCACTTTCAAATTCCAAGTAACTTCTTTGTGACATCAGTCTTTTGGGATTGAAAATTTAAGGAAACATGTGACTTTATTTTATAAATAGCAATTCTAATAGCAGAATAAAAGTTGCGTTCAAAAATAAATGAGCCGGAGACATAATTACGGAAACCAGTACCTGTATGTTAGAAGTACTGGCTGTTGAGGCACTCGTCCCACTGTGATACAAGGCGGTGAATGGTTGTCTCATAAAAGTCCCGGGGCTGCGACATGAGACAGTTCCACACGTGCAGCTGGTCGTCGTTGTGCGAGGTGAATCATTTGCCGCTCAGAGCCTTTTTAAGGGGTCCAAAAATGGTGTAATTACAGGGAGAGAAGTCTGGACTGTATGGAGGGTGGCCGAGAACCTCCCAATTTCTGCAGGAGTGAGAAGACTGTATTGGCCGTATGTGGCTTTGCACTGTCACGCAGCCAAATGACACCACGGGTGAGACTACCTGGTCTTTTTATTTGACTGCTTGGCGATGGTTGGTCAAGGATTGCGAGTTACGCTGGGCATTCACTGTTGTCCCGTGTCGCAGGAAGTATATCAAAAGAGGGCTATCTTCATCAATGAAGAACGTCAGCATAACCGTTCCTGCAATTGTGAGGATAGCCTTGGCTTTGTTGGTGGTGGCGGCAGCGTAGGCAGTGGCGTTGGTGGTGATGGTGGTGGTGATGGTGGTGATGGTGGTGGTGGTGGTGCTGGTGGTGGTGGTGTTGGCAGTGGCGGTGGCGGTGGTGGTGGCGGTGGTGGTGGTGATGGTGGTGGTGGTAGTGATGGTGGTGGTGGTGGTGGTGGTGGTGGTGGTGGTGGTGGTGGTGGTGGTGGTGGTGGTGGTGGTGGTGGTGGTGGTGGTGGTGTTGGGGGTGGCAGCAGCCCTGAATGCTTCCTCTGGAGACTTCGTGTTTTTGATTCTGATTCGAAGTGATGACACCATGACTCATCTCCAGCAACCCCTCGTGCCAGGAATTCATTCCTTTTTCTAGCATAGCGCTGCAGATGACAAAGACAATGGGCCATTCGACATGTTTCCTGATGTGCTTTAAGACTGCGGGACACCCATTGAGCATACACTTCGCTCAAGAGCAGTCGTTCCTTCATGATGGTGTGAACACTTTGAACAATCCAACCTCTGCGGCCATTGCTTTCACTGTCACTCGGCGGTCCTGGGTAATGAATGCATCAACCAGCTGGACGATGTCATCGGTAATGCAGTGTGGTGCTCCAGATGGTGCATCATGGACTAACGACACCCATCCTCCCCTGAAGTGCTTGTACCACGCCTAGACGCTTGCAAGGGACATGCACAGTTCACCGTACACTTGTGACATTCATCATTGAAAGTCTGTTCCCCCTACTCCTGTCGCTGTCAGAAAACGAACAACACTTCTTTGCTCATCTTTTGATGCCTCCATTTCACTGTTTGCAATGTGATTGGCAGCTTTGGACGATTGATGCATGCTGATGCTAGCTTTGTAGTCATGTGACGTGCACGCGTGCCGTCTAGCGACGGGCTGTGAATGTCCACGCTCTGGTCGGAACAAAACTTCGTTACACACGCCACGATATTACCTCCTGTCACCGGTTTGCGCATACCAGACTCTGGCTCATTTGTTTTTGAACATCCCTTATAAAATTACTTGTAACATATTTGGCATGCCCTATTATTAGACAGTCATGAAAGTTGTAGAACAATAAGATTATTATTAATAATGGAATTTAGTTATCATATTGATTCCAGAATTACAAGCAAAGGCTCACAAAGTGATTTCAAGGAATATATATAGTTAAAATGTGGTTGGTTGGTATTTAACCTTCCCTATTATTGATTATTTAGGTTAGAGATGTATAAATACCAATTGCAATGAATGAAAGTACAAGGCTGCTAACATAATGAACAGGTCAACTGAATAATGCATTGCAATATGCTAAAGAATAACCACTTGTATTGTGAACACATAATGCAAACAAAATGAGAAATTAATAATATAAAATACTATTAAAATTTAAAAAACATAAACACTATTTATGTCCCCAGGTGGCAGGCAAACCAGTTATACAGAGCTTTAAATATTGGAGATTCTACATAACCAATACAATTGCAGTGTTTTTCCAACAATTCAGGATCAGTCGTTGCATTTGTCTGCTATTTGCAGAAGATTCTGCAAATGGCAGTCAAGTGCAGCGACTGATCATGAATTAGTTGACCTTGATGGTATTGGAGTATTTGAGACCTATCATTGCATTCTTTTTGTTGTTCATACCTTTCTGTACTTAGGGTGATATAACCACCACTTTTGGCGTCCAATTTTAATCAGTTATAAAATAGTTAAATAAAGAACACCTTTTGTTAACATTACAAAATAACATCAAATTAGTGAAGGGAAAGAGAGTGAATGGCTTCATTGCCGACTGTTTAACATTAGATCCAACCAACCAATCATATTTCAAATGCTATGAGTCTTTTGCTGTAATCAAATAAAAAATAACAGCTGAATTGCTAAGTTAACATTTATTCTGTAACATTTAAGATATTCCTGAAATATAGCCTGGGTAGGTTTGAGTTTCTTGAGTATGATGATGTCCATGAGGTTCCTGACACTCAGCTGTTCCTTGATTTTGTATTATTCTGGAAAATAAGAAAAAAGAGAACAGCTGTCAAACAATGACCAGATTTCAGAATCCCACCAATGTTCTGTATTTCCATCTCATAGAGAAAAGAAAATATTTACACACATGCAGTATTATCCCTCTTTTAACTTTCTAATGGAACAAGGGACTACTGTTGTAAATGGAGAGAAAGATTAAGCTATAGGAAAAACTAGTTCATAGGTAAAAATTCCTAGAGAAGGGGTAAACTTTTGCCAATGTGCAATATTATTACTATTGTTATAACTACTCAAACCAAATATCCAGACTGTAAACTAATCTCTGAAGCTATACTGCCTTTATAATTTAACTTACTGACATGCTAGGAGAACAGCAGTTAAGCATTATGCAATACCTAGATTTTTTAATTTCTTTAATTGTTCATAGCATGGGTAAGCTATAACCTAAGATACAATAAATACTTTTTTCTGAATGAAGCTTTAAAGTTTAATACCTACGTAACATAGAAATAACAGTAGACTTTCTGTTTAGCTCTGAATGGTCATTCTATTCAGTATGACAACATATTCATTCCTTTCCTTCATTTAAACCTTTCAGCAATACAGTTCACAAATTATAAGCACTTTCCAAATTACAACATAAGAACTGACTGGAGCATTAACATGAGCTGATAAGTGAAACTGATACATTATGCTAAACTTCTTTCCTTCTGATCACTGATTTTATGACTGGAGCTCTTGAGGTTGCTGCTGATGGTTCAAAGCACTTATTTTTTATGTTTTTGTTTGTCTTTTATGATACATTCAATTTACTTTTTATGTTTTTCTTGTAGATTTTACATATATGTAGTTATCCTAGTTGTGCAGCAAATAACTTGTTTCAATCTCCTTGTTCTTTGACGTCGTCCTATTTGCATGGTTTACTTGATCTGTATCTACATGAGTTAAGAGTCTATATGTCTGTGCAAGTGTTGTTAGCATTTGCAGCTGTAGAATATTTAACTATATTCATTAGTTGCTCAGTTTCATTCATCAGTTCATCGGAGCAGCCAAAATAGAAAATGGACATGTACAGGAGCCTAATAAAGCTATATTTGCTAATGTTCTTTGTAGTGGCTGTGATAAGTGACAACTAGGGGCTGTCTTCTCTCTTTGTCCCTTCCTCTCCCTCTCATGTCAAATGTTAACATAGGTGTTTGTTTTGTCACATGCCTGCCCACCAGAGAATGTAGAAACTTTATGCTGAAGTGCTTCCAATTAGTTATTTTACTTTGATTTTTTTCGTACTCAAGCTGCCTAGTATATTGAAAATGTGTTCTACATTACGAGAAAATGCAAAATATGGTAATGTAAATGCAGGGTAATACAAGTATACAGTGATTTCATTCACATGACTTTCCCTTCTCATTCTACTGCAAAGAATTCTTACAATTGCGTTAGTTGAGATAGACTTTAGTTATATATTTACACATTTCATTGTAAGCATTGGAATATAGTAGGATAAAGAAGTAACTAGTTTTTAAAAGCTGACCGCCATATTTTGTCTTCAAAAGTTTTTGCATATCCATCTGAATAACCAAATAGTAATTTTAAAACTTAGTCATTATATAATGACATTATGTAATAATTTAAAACGACAGCCAACAATAACTAAAAAATGATTGACTAAGTAGAAAATGATTTGGCATATACCAACTGCTGTTTTGGAGATCCACTTTTTCATACAATATGAATATTTTCTTCATCTTACGACAAATCAGCTATGCAAAAATATTACACAGTGAATAGACCATTATAGCATATTCATAAAAACTGAAAATATGCTCTTTGTTTGTCATGAAAATACTATGCCATATGGTAGGTAGTTCACTGAAACCAGTAGAGCTTTTAGTGAGAAAAAAACATATCATGCAGAATTTTCCTACCTTAGAGTGGGGATTTCCTTCAAAATACTAGTGCATTATTCTGTTGTTTAAGGACTATGATACAATGAAGCACAAAATTAATACAATTTTGAGTTGAACTAATACTCAATGCTCCATTTATTGCTAGTATTCACCTAGAACGCGTTTCGTTAGGACTTCCTAACATCATCAGCTGTTGTCGACTAATGGATGCCGGTTCAGTGAACTCCTCGGAGGTGATAGGTGCGTCTCTGTCGGTATCTTGATGAACTTGAAATTGGGGTTGTCTTCAAAGGTAGTATTGAAATTAAACAATTTACTTTCATATTTCTTTATAAAGATTTTTTCCCACGTGGTTAATGCAGTTGGACCTTGGGCACTTTTTAGTAAGTGAATTTCTCGTTCTATGTCATGATTTTCCTTCCAAAAATGGTACGCTACCGCCGATTTATCTATTTCTTTATTCCTTATGTTCCTAAAGTGCTCTTTAAGCCTAATGTTCACGTTCCTTTTGCATACACAGAAAGGAAACACACACAGAAAATTTCATAAAATCAGATGGATATAACCCAAGACAACACAAGCATGCTGTTATCAACAGTTTAACTTACAGGCTGGTTAATGTACCTTTAAACAAGATAGAATATAACAAAGAGTACAATAACATCATTCACATTGCAGAATACAATGGATACAGTGCTGAATTGGTCAACAAGAAAATAGATAAATTCAAAAGACAACTAAGATGCAAACAAGTAAATACTCTCTCCCCAATTAGCAATGAAACCTCATACAGAAAATTTACTTATCATTCCAGAGCTACACACCTTTTCCAAAAAGTTTTCAAAGAACACAATATTACTTTGGCCCCACAGAACAAATTTAGTGTACAACACATTTTGAAATCACATAATACAAAGGAGATACCCACAGGCAGAAAATCAGGAGTGTACCGGATAAATTGCAAGGACTGTGACAAATTCTACATTGGAAAAACAAAAAGGAACGTGAACATTAGGCTTAAAGAGCACTTTAGGAACATAAGGAATAAAGAAATAGATAAATCGGCGGTAGCGTACCATTTTTGGAAGGAAAATCATGACATAGAACGAGAAATTCACTTACTAAAAAGTGTCCAAGGTCCAGCTGCATTAACCACGTGGGAAAATATCTTTATAAAGAAATATGAAAGTAAATTGTTTAATTTCGATACTACCTTTGAAGACAACCCCAATTTCAAGTTCATCAAGATACCGACAGAGACGCACCTATCACCTCCGAGGAGTTCACTGAACCGGCATTCATTAGTCGACAACAGCTGATGATGTTAGGAAGTCCTAACGAAACGCGTTCTAGGTGAATACTAGCAATAAATGGAGCATTGAGTATTAGTTCGACTCAAAATTGTACTAGTGCATATCTGAAAGACTCTGAACTTTAAGACTAAGTTTGGTATTTAACTAATTTTCCTGCTGATAAAGAGACAGAATAACATAAAAGCATGGGCATTTTTTTTTCTAATAACGCTCTTTTTCTTCAGGGAGTCTGATAGCGGATATTACCAGTAAAAACTCAGTGTCAAATTTTTGGGTAGAAACCCAATGCTTGTTCTAGATTAAGAAAAAGGAATTGACTTAATGATAGAGCGAAATACAGTTGAACCTCCTTTATACAGAACACAGTTATAAGTAATTCATATTAATATGGCAATATTTGCAGGTCCTGGAAAAAATGTAATTTACAAAAATGTTTATAGAACCTTATTTATATGTACTTCATTATTATATGTACAGCACAGTGATGAACAACTGAGTTTTATGCAGTTAAATGAGCATATGACATATGCTATCTTAAATGAAACTCGAAACGCATTTTCCTTATCGCAGCTGACAAAGTCACAAACTGAGCAGGCCACTTTGACCACAGAAACAAAAGTAAACAATATCGAGATTCAACTGTATTGGAACACCACAGTGAAGCGAAAAATTATTAAATTTTAGATGAGTCGCATTTTTTAACACATCTGCTTCACTTTCACTCTCATATACGAAAGTGAAGCAGATGTGTTAAAAAATGCGACTCATCTAAAATTTAATAAAAGTAAACAACATTAGCTCGTATACATCTTCCAGCACAATAGTGCCATGACAACTGGTGTTTAGAGCTGAATAGCAGTTTTGTTTTTCAATATTCTTTACTCTTTTTAATCAGCCATGGAGAAAAGAGAAAGAAAATACTCTAAGCTAGATAAAAAAGTAAAATTGATAAAAGAGGTGGCCCTCGATAGACACAAAACCGAAATTGATTTTGACTTAGAAATTGTTTATACATGCTAAGTACAGTCATCACTAACAGAAATGCTATTTTGTGTGAATTTTTAAAATTGGGTGCAATATCAACTCAACACAGCAATTAGTAGGTAAAGAGTTATGCTGATTTAGAAATGGCACTTTTCATGTGGTTCCAGCAGAAACATGCAGCAGCTCTACCAATCAGTGGCATTATGCAGAAAACAAAAGTGACAGATTTCATTAAAATCATGAATATCACAGCTGATTTAAAGACTTGATCAGAATGGTTGCAAGTATTTAAAGATCCTGGAATCACATTGGAAACAATTTGTGACAGAGAAAACAAATTTATGGCAGTCAAATGCTGTTGATGACATCATGGTACTGCACTGGAAGACAAAGGTTCTACCAGGACTTATACACGATTGTCAGCCTCGAAACATCTATAACTGTAATGAAACTGGCCCATTCTACTATCTTGTTCCCAGCAAGATATTAGCTGAAAAGGGTTATTCATGCCAGGGAGCGAAGTAAGGTAGAATTTGCATAAGTTCTTTTTGTTACCATTACAGTGGGTTCCACTTGTCCTACTTATGGTAGCAAAATTCAGGAATCTGAGATGGTTTAAGTGCGAGGAAACAAAACCCACTGAATGTGATATTAATGGAACAGTGGTTAAGAAAACTGAATATATGAATGAAAAAGAAACAGAAGAAGATACATCTTGTTATGTATCGAAGTGTAGCATATTCACCTTAAATAATTTCGAAAAATGTTGAGTGCAATTTTTCCTTCCTAACTGTACCAGTCGTCATCTGTACCAGATGCTGTGCACTGCCTCATTCATAGTTGGACTCAACAAAGAAGTCTCTCCATGACTGCTGTTCAGAGTTGAAATATGGAATATCAGGACCTTTCACCCTACTTAGGTAACCAAAATATGTAATACTGAAGTGAAAATGAGTACAAAAATAAGTTTTAACTTTGATGCAATCAAATTGTTACAGTTAAAGCAATATTCTTATGGAAATATTGATGTTAAATTATATTGGAGCCATAATATGTCTTATGTTATAAGGAATCTTCTTTCTGTAAAGGTAAAGAATGCACTTAAATAAGGCTTACCTCTGAAATCGGTCCAAATTATAGGTAGCCTGCATGACCCATACAAAACTGCCAATGGCGACTGTCAAGGATAGAATGTAATACGCACTATGGGATTTCATCCAAAATGATACTCCAGCCAAGAGGCTACGTTTTCCGAATCTGCATATCTTGTTTAATGATAAAATCTGAAACATGGCAAATAATTTATCCTACCTGATCCTGAAAACATTATTGACACACATGCAAAACTTTCTTGAATAATATTAACTTTATTTTTCGGTGGAGCTACACATAATGAATAGAAAGCAACTTTAATTAATTCAGACACTCAATAGTATCTTGATTCAGTTAGCAAGAATCAAAGCATTGAACATTGATATCTTAATAGATACCAAAATGAAGTGTTTTTAGTACACCTTGACAGTTATTTGATAACAGCATGCATTGAACATCTAACAATTCCAAATTATTTTGATAATTTCTCTGGATTTGCCTATTTTACCTCTAGCTCTTTATTTCTTGTTCTCTACAAGGCACCTGTGTGATGCAACATTGACTGTCTTATCTTTGTGTGCCTTAGTCTGAATCAATGCTATATTAGAAATATTTATTTTTACTTCAATACTCAAAGGCTACCTAGTTTTCTCTCATAACACAGGCATTGTTTACAATAATTAAACATCCCTCCCTTAATGATGTGAATTGCTTTCTATTGCATATTAATTTCTCAGTGCAACTTTTCCTATTATTATATTTGAGGTACACATTTTGGTGCTCTACTGCTCCACTTTTATCGAGATGTACCATGTATGCTTACTTAACATATGTTAAGCCATTGCCTCAAGACTTACCCAATAAAGAAAACAAGAAAAGAAACATCCATATGATATATACATACATTAAGTCATCCGATTTTGAGGGTATCAAGGAACTTTGTTTATCAAGTAAACCTTTTATAGCTCAGCTGGGGATCAAGCCCAGGGTATCTGTTTGTCTCAACACCAGAAGACACCAAATTCTGTCTGCATTCTTGTGTCTCTCCCGAAAACCCTCCTTAACTCTCCCTCTTCTTCTCTTTTTGTCCCTTTCCCATTCCTATCTAATCATCTTCTCGTCCTCTATGGTCTAGGGGTAACATGGCTATGGTTCTTGATCTTGTGCATTCAAATTCAAAACAGGCTAACACTTTATTTAATGTGCAATTGCTTAATATCTCTTCCTTTTGAAGGGAAGTAAAGCCGTTTGTGCAGCATCCTGCCCTAGATTTACAGAAGCAGGAGAACATGTAGCCTGATAAAGAGGCCTTTGAGCAAAATTAAGAAGTCTCTGATAATAAGGAGTGAGACCCTGAGAACCAGAACAGTTAAAGAGCACCCATAAACAAGAACTTAAATTTCTCTTCCTCCTGATTCTTCTTCTCTTCCAATTTACATTAAGGAATTAATACAGGAGTTTATACCTACTTAGTAAGGTGACACATAATGATGTAGAAAATGTAAGAGCGAAACTTAAAAATTCAAACACAAAAGATATCTATAACATTAAGTGTAATTTAGTTAAATATATAAACCAATATACTTTAATTCGCTTAACATTCTAAATTAATAGGTATATGAAAGAATGTATTTTTTCAAAAGCTTCAAATATTCAAAAGTATATATATGGGAAAAGGATTAACAAACCAATTATACACTGTGACTTTGTGGGTTCGTGAAATGAAAGTCCTATTTCACCACTCAAAAATGTTCTTTATTTCCACCGACTTACAGTTAAATTCTTGCCAATTACACAGAATTACGTAATGCACACAATTACGATTCACCAGTTCGTCCGTTACAATTTCACCTGCACTCGTAATTACGTACAATGTTCCGATGCTCTCACACAGTCTTCTCGTCGTACACTAGCGCTGCATTCTTACACCAAGAACTAACTGACTGCCCCTTGCACGAAGTGTCGCTTATATAGGGTTCGCTTGCCGATCTAGAAGGTTCTCGATTAGATTGAATGTCCCGTAATTTCCAGACCCTAGGAGATGGGTAAAGAGACGGCTCAGGGGCCCGACATCCCTCTCCTAACCAACCCTTCAGTTAGTGACAGGAGACAAATGAGTGGGCGTGGCGTGGCCTCCGGTCCCTTCTCAGCTGTTGTTTGTGGTGCTTCCCGATAACTGGGTGACACTGCTCCCTCCTCAAAGCTGGTCGTCCCGAACAGCACCATCATAGCGGGCTAGACGATCCAGGTGTACCACCAACATCTTCCCTCGGGGAACCTTCTCGATGCGGTAGAACACGTCGTTATTCCTCTTCACCACCCGGTACGGTCCTTGCTATGGCTGCTGGAGATTCGGGCAGCGTCCCTTGGTCCGGGTAGGACGGTGCAACCAGACTAGGTCACCTTGCTGGAACCCTTGGCTGTTGGCTTGCCTGTCATACCTGGTCTTCATGCGGTCGCTCGCCTTCTGGATGTTCTGGCGAGCCATCTCGTGCATGTCGTGGAGATGGTCCACCAAGTTCTCCACATACTCGGTCGCTGGCTGTTTCACTTCCAGAGGGCTTCCAAAAGCCAGGTCACAAGGGAGGCGTAACTCTCGGCCGAACATTAAGCTGGCTGGCGTCATCCCAGTTGTGTCGTGTGCAGACGAGCGGTAGGCCAGCAGGAACAGTGGCACCTTGGCGTCCCAGTCTCGCTGATGGCTGGCCACGACCTTCCTCAGGTGTTCCTCTAAGGTTTTGATGTACCTTTCGACCATGCCATCCGACTGAGGATGTAGAGGTGTCGTGCGGGTCTTGTTCACCCCAAGCCTTTGTAGTGCCTCCTTCATTAGGTTGGACTCAAAGTTGGTACCCTGGTCACTGTGTAGCTCTAACGGCACCCCAAATCGACAGAACACTTGCTCCACGAGGGAGTCTGTGATTGTCTTTGCCTCTTGGTTTGGGATGGCATACACCTCCGGCCACTTGGTGAAGTAGTCCACGACCACCATTAGGTACTTTTTGCCTCGGTCGGAAGCTGGGAACGGTCCAGCAATGTCAACGGCGATCCGTTCGAATGGGGCTCCGACGTTGTACTGCTGCATGCGACCCCGGCTCATAGTCTGGGGGCCACGACTCGCCGCGCACACGTGACACTGACGGCACTATCTCTCAGCATCTGCTCGGAGTCTCAGCCAGTAGTAGCGCTGCCGAAGTTTGACGATCGATCGGTTCGCTCCCAGGTGTCCTCCCAAAGTACCAGCGTGCACTTCCTCCAAGACCTCTGGGACCTTACTCCGGGGAAGTACTAACTGTTCTCTCTGCGTCTTCCTAACGGGTGACTCCCATACCCGGAACAGCACGCCCTCTCTTGTCTTCAACGAGTCCAATTGGGCCCAATACGACTTGTAGGTGGCGCTCCTCGGTGCGATGTCCTCCCAGGTTGGTCTCGTCCCTGCCTCCACTTCCCTCAAGAGTGGCTCCAAGTCTGCATCCGCCAGCTGCTCCCTCCTCAGGCCTGCGCTATCCCAGCCATCCGCAGGCACTGCCGTGACTACTCGGACTGCTGCGGCACGCTCCTTCTCCTCCACACTTGTACACTGGCCGCACTCTTCTGGACAGGGTCTTCGGGACATGGCGTCAGCGTTACCGTGGCTCTTCCCTCTACGATGTTCCGAGGTGAAGTCGTACTCCTGCAGCCTCTGGACCCAACGTGCTGTCTGGCCTTCCAGGTTCTTAAAGCTATATAGCCAGGTTAGGGCGGAATGGTCAGTCCTCAGGTGGAATGGCTAACCGTACAGGTACTTGTGGAAGTGCTCCAATGTCTTTACTACCGCCAGTAACTCCCGTCGAGTGACGCAGTAGTTCTTCTCTGCCTTGGATAGCGTCTTGCTGTAACAGGCTATGACCCGCTCATGGCCGTCCTAGATCTGCGATAGGACACCCCCAATGCAATGGTCGCTGGCGTCGGTGTCCACAATGAAGACGCCACCCAGTTGTGGGAAACCCAAAATTGGAGCACTGCACAGGGTTTCCTTCAGGTGGTGGAAAGCGTTTTCGGCGTCCTCCGTCCACACATAAGGCCGGTGTTCCTCTGTCAGGCGGGTGAGGGGTTTGGCGATGTTAGAGAACCCCTTTATGAAGCGGCGGTAATAGCTGCACAGCCCCAGGAAACTGCGCAGCTCTTTCTTATCCCTTGGGCGAGGCCAGTCCTTCACGGCCTTTGTCTTCTCCGGGTCGGTGGCCACTCCGGTTGCTGAGACTATGTGGCCCAAGTACTTAACTTCCTTGCGGAAGAGCTGGCACTTCTTCGCGTTCATCTTCAAGTTGGTCGCCTGCAGTCTCTGTAGCACATTACTCAGATTCTCGAGGTGATCTTCAAAAGTCTTCCCGATGATGATGTCGTCCAGGTATAGCAGGCAGGCATCGTAAGTCAGCCCTCTCATCACTGACTCCATAAGGCACTGGAAGGTAGCTGGTGCGTTGCAGAGGCCAAAGGGCATAACCGTGAACTGCCAGAGCCCTTGGCCCGTCGAGAATGCGGTCTTCTCCTTGTCTCTCGGGTCTAGAGCTACCTGCCATTAGCCCGACTTCAGGTCCAGCGTCGAGAACCACTGTGCACCAGCTAGCGTGTCCAGGGTGTCGTCAATCCGGGGTAAGGTAAAACAGTCCTTCCGGGTGACGGCGTTCAACTTTCTGTAGTCTACGCAGAAGCGCAGCTCGCCGTTTTTCTTTGTCACCAAGACTACAAGGGAACACCAAGGGCTGTCAGACTCTTCAATCACTCCCTTGATCTCATGTCCTCCAGCATGTCTCGTACCGCCCCTTGCTTCGCCAGCGGAACGCGTCTATGTGGTTGTCGAATAGGCCGGGCGTCCCCGGTGTCGATGCGGTGAAGCACTTTGTCCGTGCGGCCGTAGCCACTATCACCTTGGCTGAAGACGCGCTGATACCGCCTTAGCAGTTGTCGAACCTTCTCCAGCTGTTCTGTGGTCAGGTGGTCGGCCGCCCTCTCCACCAAGCCTTCTAGCCGGGGCCCCAGGTGTTGCTTCGGCGCCGGCTCCTGTGTCTCGTCGATAGCTGTTACGCTCACCACGGGCTCGCACATTCCCAACTCCGTCCCGGCCTGGACGTCGTGATGGGCGTCCGTATGATTTAGCAGTCTCACGGGCACCTCCTCTCGGCACGGCAGCAATGCCCTGGCTACACACAGTCCGTTTACAGGCGTCTTCTGGTCCAGCATCATGTTCCTGGTTCTCTGGTTCTCCAGTCGCGCCGTCACCACCACCTCGGTCCTCGCGGGGACAACCACGTCTTCGTCCAAGACGACCCTGCAAATTCCAAGGCGCCCTTCGGGTTGACGGAGTATAACCTCTTCTCCGTTAAGCCGCAGGACCTTCTTGCCGACGTCGACCGTCGCCTCATGGCTCCTGAGGGCATCCAGTCCCAGAATCACCTCCTCAGCCACCTTCGCGACGAACACCCACAGACGCACGGCACTCCGTCCCAAGCTCAGCTCCAGCAGGGCCTCCTTCTCCACAGGCAAGGTGTCGCCCGATGCCGTGACAAGCTGGTATGGTAGGCTTGGCTTCCTTGCCGGCAAATCCTTCGCCACGTCAGGTCTGATGATGCTCACGGCCGCGCCGGTGTCCATCAGCGCGCGCCACGGCTTCCCTCTTACCTAACCGTCCGCGATGAGGCTGTCAACCATACGGCGGCTGACGGTGCGAAGTGTCACTCGAGGGGATGGTGGTGATGGCGCCGACGTGCCCCTCTCCCCGACGGCCCTTACTCGTTTTCCGGCTGCTCTTCCTGGTGTGGGCAGTCTCTCTGCAGGTGTCCGGGCTGTCCACACCCCCAACACAGGCCACTAGGTGTTCGCCGGCGTCCCTCAGCTAGTCTTCTGTCTCCGGCATAGCGGACACTCCTCGTCCTCGACGTCGGGATGGATGTTATTTTGGCCGCCTCCATCCTTAATGCCGCTGTCAGCGCCTCGTGGATGGTTTTATATTCCCCGAGCATTAGGCGCTGACGAATCTCCGTGTCCCGTACCCCGTCGACAAAATTGTAGGCGGCTTCCCGGGATACGAGCTCCAGTGGCAGGTCAACCAAGGCCTTGCTAGCCAGCTGCTCGATCGCAATGGCGAACTCCTGCAGCGTCTCCCCCGGCTGCTGTGACCTTGCCTTTAGCTGGCTGCGGTATGCTGCGGCTAAGCTTTGGTTCTCGAAGCGATCCTCCAGGGCTTCCCAGATGTCTTTGGGCGCCGCCGTCGTCTGCACCGCGTTTAGGACTTCCGCGGCTCTTCCCTGGAGGCTGGCTATTAACTGTGTGGCCTCCTCCTCCAGTGACCATCCGTTGTGCCTGGCCACTGTGTCGAACTGGCGGCGGAAGACCTCAAAAGTTGACGCGCCGTCAGACTTGGGAGGTTTGACGCGCGGCGATGTTATGTCGCGTCCCGGTGCGTCGGCCTTCAAATCCTTCAACCTCCTGCCGACGACGTCCTCCACCATGGCGCTCAGGGACTTGGCGCTGTTGTCGGCCTTTCCTTCCAGCTCATTAACGCGGCTCGCGAAGTCTCCGACGCGTTCGTCCACCTGGCCGATCCGCTTGCCGAGTCCCGTGACGTCCTCCCTCACGCCGGCCAACTGTTCCTCAAATTTCGCGGCGAGTGCCTCGTTCGCAACCTTCATTTCTTCCATCTTCTCCGTGAGGTTATCGTTAGCCGTCTTCATTTCTTCCAGCTTTGCGGCCAGGTTGTTATTTGCCACTTCTGTTTTTGTTGTTAATTCGGCCTTCATTTCTTCCATCTTCCCGGTGATGTTGTCGTTGGCCGTCTTCATTTGTTTCAGTTCCGCGGCCAGGTTGTCATTTGTAGTCTCCAGCTTCGCGTCCAGGCTGTTATTTGCCGCTTCCGGTTTTGTTGTTAGTTCGGCCTTCATTTCTTCCATCTTCTCGGTGATGTTGCCGTTGGCCGTCTTCATTTCTGTCAGTTCCGCCTTCATTTCCATCATCTTCTCCAAAATCTTTTCCAATGCCGCGTCCATGGCTGCAATGTTCGGTGCTGTTGTCATCCCACTTCTGACACCAATTTTGACTTTGTGTGTTCGTGAAATGAAAGTCCAATTTCACCACTCAAAAATGTTCTTTATTTCCACCGACTTACAGTTAAATTCTTGCCAATTACACAGAATTACGTAATGCACACAATTACGATTCACCAGTTCGTCCGTTACAATTTCACTTGCACTCATAATTACGTACAATGTTCCGATGCTCTCACACAGTCTTCTCGTCGTACACTAGCGCTGCATTCTTACACCAAGAACTGACTGACTGCCCCTTGCACGACGTGTCGCTTATATAGGGTTCGCTTGCTGATCTAGAAGGTTCTCGATTAGATTGAATGTCCCGTAATTTCCAGACCCTAGGAGAAGGGTAAAGAGACGGCTCAGGGGCCCGACATCCGTCTCCTAACCATCCCTTCAGTTAGTGACAGGAGACAAATGAGTGGGCATTGCGTGGCCTCCGGTCCCTTCTCAGCTGTTGTTTGTGGTGCTTCCCGATAATTGGGTGACAATACCAATATCAATGATTTCCATTATAGCAGAAATCTTTGAATGTGCTATGAAGTATAAACCATAGAACTATTTTGAGGTTAAAAATCCATTTTCAGTTAGTCAGTTTAGATATCCCAAGGGAAGGAGAACCACACTTACAAAAGACTCCCTTATAAAATTAATTCACCAAGCATTTGAAGAAGGAATTTTTGAACATGTAATAGTGTCTGATCTCTGTAAGGTCCCTGATTATGTGAAAAGTGGTATTTTGTTAAGAAAATTAGAAATATATGGAATAAGAAAATTAATGCACAAATCTTTAAATCCTATATTTCTTAAAAATCTGCAGCAAGTTGTATTTGTAGGAAGGAACGAATCTCAGATGTTACCAGTAAACACTGTGTTCCAAAAATATCAGTTTTTGACACTGTTTCTGCCCCCTTCTCTTTTAATGATTAAAGATCTTTTACACTATGGCACAGGCTGATGATTCAATTAGCCTGTGCTGTTGTCATAATTAGCCTAAATAACTATTGAGAAATCTTAAACAGCTAGGGCTCTTTTATAAATAAAAGCAAAATCTGAGTATTTTATTTATGTTAAAAGACATTGAATAGATAGATAGTATGAACAAAACAGTTAATCTCTTAGGTTTAATTACAGATAAAAAAAGCCTACCAGGAATATCCATATAGATTAAATATGTAAAAACACAGTTATTTTGGTAGCTTTGGTAACCAAATTTAAAAATCTTTATAATGTCTTATTACTCTTTTCTCTGAGGGCATTTCTAGATATGGACTAATACCAAAGCATAGCAATTCAAGAATTGAAGAAATTCTAAAAACTCAAAACAACATTGTTGGAATACTGACAAATTCAAACATGACTGAACACTGTAAACCATTATTTGTTAAATTGGGAATTCCAGCAGTAGAAATTCAATATAGGGGATGCTCATTTGGTATTGGACAGAACCGTATATCAGACAGTATCAGCTTTTTCATACAATGTTTCAGCAAATTTAGCTCAGGTAGTGTTAGACCTTCTAGAGGCAAACCGGAAATGGAGCATTGTATGAGGTTTCTTGCTTCTAACCTGCTTCCTGCTGCACGAAGATAATTTTGTGAACTTCATACTACAAAGCTTTTGAGTCAAATATATTTTTAAGAATTGCAAATTATTTACTGCATGGTAACCTAAAAATATGGATAAAGGCATTGCTTTTGTTTAAAAGTGTTAGTTATGCTGACTCGTTCATGTTTTATGTGTAAGGCACCCAATATCGGAAAAGAATTCAGAACCCAGTACCAGATAAAGTATTTGTAGCTCTCCGATTAATTCCTTCATTTTGTTTGTTTCAGAAAAATATGGAGAGGAATAGAGGGAACTGGATGGCGAAAGTCATGAAGGTAGCAATTGATGAAGTTATAGAAAGCAGGGAGGAACTAAGCATTAGGGATGAAAATGAATGTTTCTATTTGGCTAAAAGCATATAAGGGCACAGACTGATATTAATTTCTGCAAAAAATGAAACAAAGGTGAAACCTGCCATTGGTACATGTAAAAGTACATTTTCAGAAGAGTAGATGATGCATTGAATAACAAAATAAGAATGTTAAATAGCCAACTTATCACACTGAAAAAAAAGTATATTGAGTATAGAAAGTATACCATTCCCCTCCAATAATTTAATAGGGAGACTTCAGTAGCATCTTTCAGTTAGACCTAAGGTAAGCGTGGTTGTTTCGGATTGGCGTGCGACTCGGGTTAGTTTTTCAAAATCTGCTCCCTAGAGCACGGTAGTTTATTCTTTTGTTGGAACGACCTTTGTGGATGAAGAATTTAACTACCTCAGATGGTTAAATATGCTGAGAAAGTAAGGTAAACTATTTACGAGCGCACGAGATGTGAATTAGAAGACTGGCCAACTAATTTCTGAAAAAGATCGCAACAGGTCACTTCTAAACTTGACTACTTTCTTGTTATATATAAATAATTGGCTTCCAATAAGCATTATAGCTTTAATATTCCCGTTATAGTTCAATATATATAATTTAGAACTTCGCACGAAAGTGTGCTGAATGGAGCTTCTAAGTCAACATTTTCTTTTTGTGGCTTATACCACTTGAACCACAACATGTCTAGTGATTTCATGCACAAAAAGTGAAAGGAGTACTGAGCTTTAAATATGAAAAAACCTACTATATCATTTGTGGCAAAAATTTCATTAAGACTGGATCCATTGCCAAATATGAAAGGGTGGGGCCCATGAAAACTGTGGCAAGTCTTGATGTGGATCCCCTTTATTATAAATGTGACACAAGTAATACAAAGGTACATTAAAATAATGAAGTGGTCTTATAGTATTCAGGTCACACAGTTGGGTTCCCTGTTTTCAAATTGGGAAAAATGTGAGATTTATAAATGTCTGAAGTTCTCTCCTGTCAGTGCTTGCTATTGATAACATATTTGTACAATTGAACACACGTAAAATATGTTTAAATATAATTTTTAGCATTATTGTACCCATTTCCAAGGTCATAATGGAACAAACAGCTTAAGTGTCTGATACTGGATAACATTACCCTATTTATGAAATTTTTACTAAGGTAAAGAACATCTATAGAAGTATAACTTAAGAAACATAATACATAAACATTAATATTAATGTTCTATATCACAGATTACAAAAAAGAACATTTAAATATGATAAAGTAAATAATAATAATGAAAGAAATGATGATGATAATAATGATGAGGTTGATGATGATGATGATGATAATGATGATGATGATGATGATGATGATGATGATGATGATGATGATGATGATGATGATGCTGATGATGATGATGATGATGATGATGATGATGATGATGATGATGATGATGATGATGATGATGATGATGATGATGATGATGATGATGATGATGATGATGATGATGATGATGATGATGATGATGATGATGATGATGATGATGATGATGATGATGATGATGATGATGATGATGATGATGATGATGATGATGATGATGATGATGATGATGATGATGATGATGATGATGATGATGATGATGATGATGATAATCTTCAATGCACTTCAAAAAACTTAAAGAGTTTGAATTTTATAGCATTAAAGAATAGACTGCATAAATGGTTGATAAGAAATAGGTTTGCAAGAATATTATGAAAAAGATAAGTGAGAATAAGCACAGCTTCGAGGGTTAACAGCCATGTCAAGTAAATTAAAGTCAGGCTTTCAGCCATTGTATGTATACTCCATGGCCTTCTACCCCATGGTTTGTCACGGCTGATCACCCGTGAAACCTTAATTAATAATGCTTGCAGTGAAAGCTTCAAGTCTTACACAAGGGAGAACTGTAAGTCTATTTTTGATAGTATGCAGAGAAATATAAGATTACTACTTAATTATGTATGTTTTTTGTCTGTGCATGCATGTAATTGAATACTCTTACTTATGTATATAAATGTATACAGGCTATTAATGAACTACACCAAAATATTTTCGTAGCATGTGGAGATATCTTAAACAGGTAATCTGAGATAGGAGACTAATGGCCTGTTGGTTCAAATGTGGGAGTTAGGGCTATACATTTTCTAAAGTGCTAGTGTGCCGCTGCTAATGATAACACCACTTGAGTGCACAACACTTGAAAATGGAGAGACATGTCAGAGAACTCCCTCTGCTGCAATGGTTATGACATTAGCTTTCAAGTCAAAATTAAATGAGTGCAAGTACCCTTCATTTTATGTCATTTGTTTGTCTGTTTTTGTTTATTTTTGTTTATTCTGTGTGGTTGCTTTATAATATTATATCAAAGCTTTTAATTCTTGTATAAATGTGTGCATTTTATAGAGTAATTTAACCTTGTTAGTGCAATTAATTAAAATACTTTCTAGCAAAAGTTAAAGCCTGCTTAATACTTTCACTTCCTGCAGGTCTAAACAGGAGGTGGTATAAGGTATGAATGAACTCACATAAAATAAAAAGTAAATATAAATCTTTACGTCAGATTTATAGGAACTGCTTGAAATGGTGACCTGTGTTTTCAATGCAGAGTTGATAGTGTCGAGGGAACTACTATCATACTCCGTCCAGAATTCCTTATGTGTAGAATAACTTCAGATACTACTATTATTCAGGGAGTTAGATCCCCTTCTGAAGTAATAGGTATTTCATACACAAGAAACCTGAGGTGACCCCGGAAAACAAAATCAATTGGGTTGAGGTTGGAACAGCACGTTGGCCAAGCTACAACTGGTGTCCTCCTTGGACTGGCCAATCAGGTTCAGGTTACTAGTTACAAATAACTATTAGAATTTATGTACTAGAAAGACGAAGAGAAAGTTAACTACATGATAGGAACTGAACCAATGACCCTTAGAACTCCAGTTATTGGCATTGCACATTGGGCCACTAGAACATTTACAGAAACACTAATAGAGTAGTCTACATGATGCAAGCAGGCAGTTAATCGCTGTTCAGTGTCGTGTTGGCAGCTGTTTAGCTCAAGATCTGAAAGATTTTTCAGGCATTTAATCTTGAGTATGCCAATAATAAGCTACTAAAAATTGATATTTCTATACCCTGGAAGCAGTTTTAAGGACATTCTAATTCAAAAATTTCGCCTACATAGCTTAGATACCAACTTATCAGCATGTATTGCCTCTCTCAACTTTCCTGTATTAGTCACATCTAAAGTTGCTGGAATTATTTCAGTGTGGTTCATTAACATCCTGTATAATATTCATTTATTATTCTAGATTGATATATATTGGTCATCATTATTTAGTCATGGTTATATTTGGTCATAATTAGCAAATGATAATAAATATTTCATTACATATTTCCTCTAACCTATAATTGTCTTCTCCACCATCATCCTCACCTACCCCTATCCTCTCTGTGGAACTTACATGAAATGTGATGTCTTGAGAACTGATAGTATAATTTGTTTTAGTTAGTGTTAATAACAATTAATTTATAACTAAATGGTTTAACAGTCTTTATACCCCAAAGTGATTGAACCTATGCATCCCTCCTGGTAGATTAGATTAGAATAGATTGATTTGCATTCAGTAGGTTCACTTGTAGCCAGAAAAGGCTGTGAACATTGAACATGTCTAGAGGTATAAAGTTGAATAGCATATATATGTACAAAAGTTAACATAAGACACATATTATAGTACACAGGCAATATGAACAACAATATGGAAAACAAAGCAGTGATAATTATATATATATATATATATATATATATATATATATATATATGATACAAAATGAAACACTTTTTAAACCAGCTTTCACTTGGCTTATGCCAGTACGTCTCAACCTTTTTGCAATGGATACCATTCTTGTTATTTATTAAATACATATAGATTAAAAATAAACTTTCAGCTTGCATCAAATATTTATAAGTAATGATTTGTCATTGGAATAGTCAAATACTACTTATAGAGCTACAGAAGCATTATCAGGATAATTTGTCATTCAGATAATCTTACACAGAATAAAAAGGTTTGGAGCAAAGGTACTCTCTAACAGCTTTTTTAAAAGCAACGAAATTATCAACTTTTTCTTTAAGAACATTAAGAAGTGCGCCAAATATTTTGATAGTTTCATAATACACACCTTTCTGAAAGCAAGAAAGTTTAGCACTGGGATAATGGATATTATACTTTTGTCTAGTGTTTATTTTGTGGATTACATTATTTGTTGCAATTAAGGCACGATTGCAAACAAAGAATTTTAGGTTCGAATATATATACATGCAAGGAAGCATTAATATCTTCAATCTTGTAAAAAGATCTTTACAGGAGCATCTGGTGTGGGTGTTAGTAATGATTCTTATAACCCTCAGAATGATTTGCATAAGCCAATAATAGTAATGAAAATGTTAACAAACTTCTTAAGTACATATTCATCCCATCTAAACATTGTCATCTTCCATGGTCTGGCCAAAAGCTGCTGAATTTGCAGGTTTAAGCTTGGCTGAGAACAATGGATTTTTGCAGGCATAAAAATCCTTAGCATGGTTTCATTTGGACAGTAAGTAAAGCTGGAGGTTCTGAGTTGCAAATTTATCCCAATAAAAGAATCTAAAGAGTGGTAAGGATGCCTTTGAGTAAAACTAAGTCACCGTGCATGCCCATTATGGAATTGGATACTGAGAGCCACAGTATTTAAAGAATATCCACAAATAAAAATGCAATTTCATTTATCTAAACTTTATAAATAACTACACAGGCCAGAAAGATTATGCCTACATTATTTCAGATACCCTAAAAAAGGTGACATACTTAATTTTGTGACTATAGAGGTGTTTCCACATGGGCAAAGTAATTGAAATGCCAAACTGCCAAATTTCTGAATGATTAGCAAGATATGCTATACATAAAATATCGTTGCACTCAGCTTGGCCACTTTTAGATGAAAAGGTGAATTTATATGCTGAGAAATAACAAGAACATTATGCATCTGATAATGACTTAACCTTAAGGAAAAAAGCACTACCTGCAAAAAAGAGAGCATACGAAAACAGTCTCTTTGAGTGTCTGAGTTAAATATAATTATTACATTCATAAATATTAAAAGCAGAAGCATTATTAACAGTAAAGTATTCAAAGTATTCAAACTCAAAAATATTACTTTCATGTTCAATTCATTTAGTAAAGCTGATTCTTATTAACCTATTTAGACTTTACGTGAATTTATAGTGCAAAATCACTTAATACATATTTATTTTTTGTCTTCATAGCCTAATTTATCTTACTGGAGAACACATCCAGAACATTTCTAGAAATCAGTTTTATTTCTTGGATTAAATGGGGTGCATCTCAATGCCAATAAAAAGTTGGTGCAGTAAGGGAAAATATTCTTAAGACTTAGTACTATTTTTCCTAAAGATAACAATCCAGCTCTGTAAAATGAAATGTGTAGTGTTTAATGCCCGCTTTTACTACATATGGCACCACAGACGATGACACTGATGATACATCAGATGAAGATGGAGCACCTGTGGAAGGAGATGGGGGGAGGGAACCGGAGATCTCAGATAAAACCCGCCCATCCAGCTCTGTTTTGCTATGTGTGATCTTTGGAACTTAACTGATTTATGTCAATTAATGTCAGAATGTTTTAGCATTGTAAACTCATAAAATATTTTATGCAATCTTACTAATGTAAGTAAACTGTTAACATATTCAGTATATAACTGACCCATCATGGCAGACTTGACAATAACAGAATGACACAATAATGATATTTTAAACTGCTGCATTTTTAAACAGAAGAAGAAATCATTTTATGATATTCCATATATTCTTTTCTCTAACCAAAAACCTCTGCATCCTTGTCATCATCGTCACCATCATCATCATCATCATCATCATCATCATCATCATCATCATCATCATCATCATCATCATCATCATCATCATCATCATCATCATCATCATCATCATCATCATCATCATCATCATCATCATCATCATCATCACCATCATCATCATCATCATCATCATCATCATCATCATCAACATCATCATCATCATCACTTTTCTTTCATCAATGAAGTGGATCTATGGTATCATGTATAGCTTGCTTTCAGTAGATCTGTGTTCAATTTTCATTGGGTCAGTTATTCTGATATTACACTTTTTCCCCAGATTATAGGTTAATGCTGGGGAAATCTTCCTGTTCCCATTTGCCTATCATGTTAAGTGTCCAAGGAACTTGAATGGTAGGTAGAATAGCCATATGGTGACAGAGTTTGCTTTATCTGCTCTGGGACTTAGTGTGGGATGGGCCCTCGGAAAGAACTCTGCTTGGGGAGGGGTAAGTCCTTGAAGGGCCTCTCCAGCGTCAGGACGCAATATGTGGAAATGTTAGAGACCACACCTGTGTGTGACTCTGCCGTTCCAATCTGATATTCTGGGTACTTACTACTCTCCTCCCTCTACATAATTTCCATCTACCTGATAAATGACTGTGCACCTAACTGTAAAATCTTCTCCAAGCTTCTTGATAGCGATAAGCATACCTCTTTCTTTTAAGTTTTTGGAAATGTACAAAGAAGCCAGGGATGCATCACAATAAACCTGAGAACTTTTCTGCACTTCTGGTACTCAATAAGGCCAGAAGAATACGGAGACAAAGACAACCATTATTGACTATGATTTCTATAGCAAGGAAGTAAAGGAGAAAGTGAAACCTTGGATGTCAAAAGGGTAGGAACACTCATTTGGGAAACAAGAAAGTAAATGTACTAGATAGAATAGGAAAGGGGATGTATTGTATAATAAAAGTAGGAGAAGTGAACAAAAGTAAGATGTGCCTTGAAGTAGTACGCCGCTTACAAGTGTTTTGAGATTCTGTGATTAAAATGTTCTCAATAAGGACCAGCAGAACAAAAACGAAATTCATAACAAATATGTAGAAATTGATATAATAGTGGTAGGAGACTTTAATGCAATTAGAAATGTTAGGCAGAATATAATATAAAGAATATAGCAGCTATAACATGTAGGAAGAGTAGGGATAAAATATGCAATTATGAGGGAAAAATATGGTGATTTTTGACAAGTGAAAAGTATGGCTATATGCAGTGTACTAACATGTAGGGATAAAGAAGGGGAATTCACATACACAAATGAAACTGAGCAATGAGTCCCTGAAATATATTATATTCAATAGTTGTATGGATACTGAGCAGACTTCAAAGTTAATAACCAATAAGAATGTTTTTTCTTCCTTTTAATTTACACTTAAAGTAAACATTAAACTAGAAGTGAGAGGAGAAAGGAGGCATTAGAAATAAGCATTAAGGAGTTCATAACCTATAGATGGAGAGATAAAAATATAGATAACTTTATGAATGGTTAGAGAAGCGGGTGGATTTATTCAGATTAGCATACTTAGAACTCTTTAGTCTAAATGGTGAGGTAGAGGAAGCTATATCAAGAATGGAGTAGGTAATAAAAAAGATGGGATGGAAAAGGAAGGAGATTTATGCTTGTAAGCAAAACAGAGAAGGTTGCTATAATTATGAATGTTACAAGATGAAGGAGAATGTGGCAGTGGAGTTAGAGAAATGGAGCAGATGGGAACAAAAAGAAAAAGTAGTAAAAAAAGAAAGAATGGGAGATAAATGAGTTATAAAGTGAATGAGACATAAAAATATCAGGCAATGAAAGCAGTATAGAAGATAGTGTAGTAGATAGGTGTGCAAGAACAAATAGGGGAGGAATGAAATACAAGAAAATTAATTTATAAGCTTATATGTAATGCAAAATTTAAAGTTCAGGAAATTTTCATTGAGTGCATATACTCTATAACAATTTAGATAAAGATGTTGAAACAGATGATGTCAAAACACAATTATCTATGTCAGGAAAGAATACAGCACATAGTATTGATAGATTACCAGGGGAAATACTGAAAGCATGGAGAAAAACCTATTATCAGCTGCAGAAATTAGTGAAATTCCTCACCACATTATTTAAAGGAGGTAGAGTACAAGAAAACTGAAAAGGGGAATGGTAGTACCAAACAATAAAGGCAGAAGACCTAATAAGTTTAAGAGGTATTTCCCTTCTATCAATGATAGAATACAGCGATGGGTGTAAAAGAAGGGTAGAAGTTATCAGAATTCCAAGCAGGATTTAGGAAAGGAAGAACAAAAAAACATAATACGGTAAACATAAACACATTAAGCATTAAAATGAGTATAGTTTACATGATCTAGAAAAACATGTAATACCATTAACAAGGACGTATTTTGGTCAAAGATAATTAAGGTATGTGTAACTGAATCATAGGGAAGGGAGGAATATATGTGTATAAATACACACACACCAACACACACACTTATATATATATATATATATATATGTGTGTGTGTGTGTGTGTGTGTGTGTGTGTGTGTGTGTGTGTGTGTGTGTGTGTGTGTGTGTGTGTGTGTGTAGGTTGTTTCGAAAGAACACCGAACGAATGTAGTATAGCTGTTTCGTAGTTTATAACTTAACTAGTCTGAATTTCGATGTCGCAGGTTCCAAATTTCCTTAGGTACAATTTTATGCAGCATTAAACATTACACTATTTTGTGATTAGGCAGCGCAGGAAACCCTGTTGTACGAACCTCAACAGTTCTTATTGGGATGCACCGGTCACGAAAACAAAAGCATTGCCCCTTGTTCGTTATCATTGACCCTTGCCTCGATTTCAGGTAATGGGGAAAAGGGCAGTTATTTGTGTAAAAGTCGATTAATGACTCGGACAGTTCCAAAGTTTACTAATTTTGCTATGGTCTAAATTGCACAGTACTTTCAACCGGTTACAGTGAAAGCAACAGCTTCCTTTTAAGTTAAAATGCTTTAATATAATTTTGAGTCAAACTTGTACTCAATGCTCCACTTACTGCTACTATTTACCGAGAACGCGTTTCATTAGGATCCTCCTAACATTAGCAGCTGTTGATGTTAGGGAGATCCTAACGAGATCCTAAATACTAGCAATAAGTGGAGCATTGAGTACTAGTTCGCCTCAAAATTATATTGATTTTGTGCTTAATTGTATCATAGTCCTTACATATTGGAATACAAATGCTTATTTAGAATTATTAAACACAGTGAAATAAAATGCTTGTCTCATTGCACAAGGCATTTGCTTCCATCCTCAGTCTCACTAACATTAACGTCCCTCTAAAACGTTTAAGTTGTATATGTCCACCAGTTTATTTGCCGCCATCGGCTGTTATAAAGGAATGTTGGAATACGTTAAACACCCATAAACAAATGACTAAGGAATAGCTTCTTTATTGCGGTTTCATAAGCGAAAGAAAATTTTAATAGCAGCAAGCTACCATGGAGTATGCCGGTATGTTTACAAACTGCTACAACAGGCAGCACAGCGCGATTCCTTTGATAGCGTGAGGCACGTTGCGTTGCTCCTGTCACTGCCTAATCCCCATTCATTCTGGAGCGTTTTTTAATGCGGCTCTATTGGTGTTAAAAACTATCTGTATGTGTCACATAGAATCTGAGCAACTACTTCTATATATTTGTTCGGTGTCATTTTGGAACACCATGTATATATGCATATAATGTGTTTATAAAAATAATACTAAAGCCAGTGAGAATAACTCAGGGTTTAGAGAGGGGTTCAAACTTAGTGCAATGCTATTCAATCTATTTATAGATATTATACTTAGAAGAAAGGAAACTTTAATAAATATTCGCCAGTCATTAAAGAACCAGGATTAACACCTTTGCATATGAACTTGTACCAAGATCTATTTAGGTTATGGAGCTAAGCAAAGCTGTGGATGCAATTATAAATTTTGTAAAGGTTGGGGGCTGAAAATATATGGAAATTGAAAATCTTGAATTTTAAAAGAGGATAAAAACCGAATAAGTATATAAAATGGTATTGGAAAGGAACGGAGCTGCAAATAGCAGGGAAAATTGACTACTTAGAAGAATGGCTTAAGTAGCAAGGCCTATTAGAGTGAACAGAAGAAAAAAGTATTAGAAAAGTTTTAAAAGAAAGTATATACCCCTAATCAGAGCATGTGTCAGCAAAATGACAGAATTGCAAATTAATTAACTTGAAAGAACTTACAGCATGGTAGTAGAAGCAAGGATGCTATATGCAGTAGAAATATGGGGACTGGAAGAAAGCTGGAAAATTATATGCAGTACACTTAACGCTTGCAGAATTACACTAGGATTATGAAGAAGCTCGCCAAAAGAAGTAATACAAAGAGAAAAGGTAGAATGTGAGCAGAATGTAAAATAATAGAAACAGCAGTCAAATGCTGCTTAAAAATAGCTTATTAGGGGAAATATATACAAGTAAACTAAAGCATTGCTTGGTTATAAAGGAGAAAGTGGGGGAAAAGTAACTTGGATGGATAACATACCGATAACATTAGAAGAAATTGGAATGTGGGAAACGTACAAGAAGAAACAATAAATTAACCGTATCTGAAAAGAACTTGGCATGAGAATCAAGAATGCTGGAAAGGAATAAATTGCAAGCAGTGTTTATGAAAAATTGTCATTATTAGATTAGAGACATTTATAAATGGAATGGGGGAGAGAAAAGTACATTGAGGTATGTAACAATAGGATATGCATGGGAAATGAGACATAATTAATTGTAGTGTCCTAAGTTCTAGGAAAAGCGGCAGAGATGCATTAAATGTAGTAAATTGTGATGTAATTTGCATTAGATTCTGGAATTCAAGGATACTGAGAAAGGACTGCGAAAATGGAAACATTTTCCAATAGAGCTTAAAGTTGGGAGGACTTTTAACTCAAGGTTAGGGCTATAAGAATAGTTAAAGAAAGCAGAAAAGTATTTAAGAAAATAAGATTAACATGGTTGAAGGAAATCTGAATAAAAGTGCAGAAAATACAGAAAGAGAGTAAAGATATGTAAAAAAGCAAACAAAAATTACGAATATAATTTTTTTCTCCCGTTCTCGCCAATGCTGATCTTAGAAAGCGCTTGGGTTCCCTCAGAGTGAGGGAGCCAAAGCATCTGGCCTGATATGAAATCAAGGTTGAGGGGTGGGTCCAACGCCTGAGATGAATGATTAATGGAGCAGTTGGTGGAAAGATAGTAGGGGAAAACGAAGGACCCGGAGGAAACCCACCCCAGTGCCATGTTGTCCACCACAAATACCATTTTTCGGTGAACTGGGATCGAACCCGGGCCGCCTAGGTGAGAGCCAGGCGGTCTAATCATTCAGCCATGGCGCGGCGATACAGCTATAAATCAGAACGGTAACTATAAGCGTAAAAGGAACAGATATAAACAACTCTTATTATGTGTAATAAAATGTGTATAGTTTATATAAAGTTTAGAAAAGACACAAAATAAATCATTCATTCAAATAAGGTCAAGAATATCGTAGCAGATTAACTCAGCGGCAATAGCAGAGCAATCAAGAATTAGCCAGCTGAGTACTCAATGTAGTAAGGCAGGAGAAATACAATGTCATCTTTGTAAAGTATTGCTTAATGCTAATAAAGGCTACATACATTATTATGTGTTTCAAATGGGAAGAGTTTTGGAGTCCAGCTAATCAGATGCCGTATCACAAGCAGTTACCCCACTCCTTTTATATTTCCCTTTCTCTCTCTCTCTCTCTCTCTCTCTCTCTCTCTCTCTCTCTCTCTCTCTCTCTCTCTCTCTCTCTCTCTCTCTCTCTCTCTCTCTCTCTCTCTCTCTCTCTCTCTCTCTCTCTCTCTCTCTCTCTCTCTCTCTCTCTCTCTCTCTCTCTCTCTCTCTCTCTCTCTCTCTCTCTCTCTCTCTCTCTCTCTCTCTCTCTCTCTCTCTCTCTCTCGCACTCATACAACATGCAGGTCTGCTTGGCGCAGACGTAAGGGTATGCAAATTATATTTTACAAATTTTTACAATGATGCAGTTGCCAAAATTAAAATTGGAAAAGCATTTTCGCAAATTATGTATATTTTAAAATACTATAAATCTAATTATAGTTTATGAATTACCTGTTTTTCTAATTCAATGGAACTGCCAGTGGCTCATCCATATCTCTGCCGATGTCATTTCCGTTAAGAGACAATTCGTCATTGTCACTATCTTCATCTTCTGAGTCTTACAAATTTATGATTATAGGTTCCAAAATCTCGTTATGTGCTATTTCTTTTTTAAAATCATTTTCTTGAAGGTTTTCTGCATGCCTCACGCAGTTTTCCCAGTCCTGTTGTGTTGCCTTGTCAATTTCTTCATGAACAAATCGTTTAACGTCCGTCAGGTTAAAAGTATTATTTCTGTTTGCAATCCCTCTTTTTATTTGAGCCCACACCAACTCAATTGGATTATATCAGCAGGGGTAAGGTGGAAGGCGTATTACCTCGTGTCCCATTTCAATTTCAAGTTGATCCAGCTCATACACTTTTTCCGTGTTTTTAAACGGAAGAATTCTTTGCAATAACTCATGTTTAGTTTCTGTCTCCGAAAATTTTTTGAAGAACGTGTACACCTTAAAAATAATACATCGAGCCTGACTTCGTAATACCTGCGTTTTTGACTCGCCACTAAATTAACCGCAAAAAGCCATTGCACTATTTAACTCTTACTCTACTGTTGTGTGAAAAACAACTGTATGATATTGTCACCCGAACGTCGGAACACCTTATAGAACGGGCAAGCAGGAGGGTTGGACGTGAAGTATTCTGGGCCGCGCCCACCCAATAATCTCAGTCACTAACTGAGGAGATGATTGTCACTTGTCTCTGGCCGCCTCTTCCCTCTTCCTGTGTCACCTGGAACCTTCGCGGTGATTCACTCAAGCCAGAGACGTCTAGAAAACCGTGATTTCCCTATAAAAATGGATGCAATGAGTGAGGATAGTTAGTCAGCGAGTCAGTGCTTGTCGTGCTAGCGAACGGACGAGAAGATTGTGTACGTGCATCGGAACGGTAACGGACGAACTGGTGAATCGTAATTGTGTGCATTACGTAATTCTGTGTAATTGGCAAGTGTTCAACGGTAAGTCGGTGGAAATAAAGAACATTGTTGAGTTGTGTAATTGGGCTTTTCATTTCACGAACCCACAAAGTCACACTGCGTCAGGAAGCGGGACAACATCACCGAACATTACAGCCATGGACGTGGCACTGGAAACGATTTTGGAGAAGCTGACAGAAACGAAGACAGCAAATCAAAACCTTGCAGAAAAACAGAAGCGGCAAATAACACCCTGGCATTGGAAAAGATTTTGGAGAAGCTGACAGAAATGAAGACGGCAAATGAAAACTTCGCTGGAAAAACAGAAGCGGCAAATAACACCCTGGCCGCGAAGCTGGAGACTACAAATAACAACCTGGCCGCGGAACTGAAACTAATGAAGACGGCTAACGACAACATCACCGAGAAGATGGAAGAAATTAAGGCCGATTTGACCACAGAAATGAGAGCAGCGAACGGCAGTCTGGCCACGGAAATGAAGGCGGCGAACGAGGCTCTCGCCGCAAAGTTTGAAGGACAGTTGGCCGGCGTAAAAGAGGACGTCACAGAGTTAGGCGAGCGCGTCGACGACCTGGCGAGCCGCGCTAATGAGCTGAACGGAAAGGCCGACAACAGCGTCAAGTCCCTTAGCGCCATGGTATAGGACGTCGTCGGCAGGAAGCTGAAGGATTTGAAGGCCGACGCGCCGGGACGCAACACAACATCTGCGCGCGTCAAACCTCACAAATAACGTTTGAGGTCTTCCGCCGCCAGTTCGACACAGTTGCCAAGCACAACAGATGGTCACCGGAGGAGGAGGCCACACAGTTAATAGCCAGCCGACAAGGACGGGCCGCGGAAGTCCTAAACACGGTGCAGACAACGGCTGCGCCCAAGGACATCTGGGAGGCCCTGGAGAATCGTTTCGGGAACCACCGCTTAGCAGCAGCGTACCGCAGCCAGATGAAGGCAAGGTCAAAGCAGCCAGGGGAGACGCTGCAGGATTTCGCCCTGGCAGTTGAACAACAGGCTAGCAAGGCTTTGGTTGACCTGCCACTGGAGTTCGTATTCCAGGAAGCCGCCTACAACTTAGTCGACGAGGTACGGGACACGGAGATTCGTCAGCGCCTAATGCTCGGCGATTATAAAACCATCCACGAGGCGCTGACAGCGGCATTAAGGATGGTGGCGGCCAAGGTAACATCTATCCCGACGTCGAGAACGAGGATTGTCCGTTACACCGGAGACAGAAGACCAGCTGAGGGATGCCGGCGAACACCTAGTGGCCTGTGTTGGGGGTGTGGACAGCCCGGACACCTGCAGAGAGACTGTCCACACCAGGAAGAAAACGAGTAAGGGCCGTCGTGGAGAGGGGCACGTCGGCGCCATCACCACCATTCCCTCGAGTGACACTGCGCGCTGTCCGCCGGCGTATGGATGACAGCCTCATCGTGGACGGTTGGGTAAGAGGAAAGACGTGCCGCGTGCTGCTGGACACCGGGGCGGCCGTGAACATCATCAGACCTGACGTGGCGAAGGTTTTGCCGACAACGAAGCCGAGCCGACCATACCAGCTTGTCACGGCATCGGGCGACACCTTGCCCGTGGAGAAGGAGGCCCTGCTGGAGCTGACCTTGGGACGGAGTGCCGTGCGTCTGTGGGGGTTCGTCGCGAAGTTGGCTGAGGAGGTGATTCTGGGACTGGATGCCCTCAGGAACCATGAGGCGACGGTCGACGTCGGCAAGAAGATCCTGCGGCTCAACGCAGAAGAGGTTATACTCCGTCAACCAGATGGGCGCCTTGGAATTTGCAGGGTCGTCTTGGACGAAGACGTGGTTGTTCCCGCGAGGACCGAGGTGGTGGTGACGGCGTGACTGAGAGCCAGAAAACCAGGAACATGATGCTAGAACAGAAGACGCCTGTCCACGGACTATGGGTGGCCAGGGCACTGCTGCCGTGCTGACAAGAGGTGCCAGTGAGACTGCTAAATCCAACGGACACCGATCACGACGTCCAGCCCGGAACGGAGTTGGGAACCTGCGAGCCCGTGGTAGGCGAAACAGCTATCGACAAGACGCAGGACCCGGTGCTGACTCAAAACCTGGGGCCCCGGCTAGAAGGCTTACTGGAGAGGGCGGCCCACCACATCACCGCAGAGCAAATGGAGAATGTTCGACTACTGCTAAGACGATACCAGCGCGTCTTCAGCCAAGGTGATAGTGACTACGGACGCACGGACAAAGTGCTTCACCGCATCGACACCGGGGACGCCCGGCCTTTTCGGCCACCACATAGACGCGTTCCGCTGCCGAAGGAAGGGGCGGTGCGACACATGCTGTAGGACATGAGATCCAGGGGAGTGATTCAAGAGTCGGACAGCCCTTAGTGTTCCCCTGTAGTCTTGGTGACGAAGAAGAACGGCGAGCTGCGCTTCTGCGTAGACTACAGAAAGCTGAACGCTGTCACCCGGAAGGACTGTTTTCCCTTAACCCGGATGGACGACACCCTGGACGCGCTAGCTGGTGCACAGTGGTTCTCGACCCTGAACCTGAGGTCGAGCTACTGGCAGGTAGCTCTAGACCCAATAGACAAGGGGAAGACCGCATTCTCGACAGGCCAAAAGCTCTGACAGTTCATGGTTATGCCCTTTGGCCTCTGCAACGCACCAGCTACCTTCCAGCGCCTCATGTAGTCATGTGATGAGAGGGCGGACTTACGAAGCCTGCCTGTTATACCAGGACGACATCATTATCGTCGGAAAGACTTTTGATGATCACCTCGAGAATCTGAGTAAGGTGCTACAGAGGCTGCAGGCGACCAACTTGAAGCTGAACGAGAAGAAGTGCCAGCTCTTCCGCAAGGAAGTGAACTACTTGGGCCACATAGTCTCAGCAACCGGAGTGGCCACAAACCCTGAGAAGACACAAGCTGTCAGAGATTGGCCTCGCCCAAGGGATAAGAAACAGCTATGCAGTTATTACCGCCGCTTCATAAAGGGGTTCTCCAACATTGGCAAAACCCCTGACTCGCCTGACAGAGGAACAGCGGCCTTATGTGTGGACGGAGGACGCCGAAAACGCTTTCCAGCACCTAAAGGAGACCCTGTACAGTGCTCCAATTTTGGGTTTCCCACAACCGGCTGGCGCTTTCATTGTGGACACCGACGCCAGCGACCATTGTATTGGAGGTGTCCTATCGCAGATCCAGGACGGCCATGAGCGGGTGATAGCCTACTACAGCAAGACGCTATCCAAGGCAGAGAAGAACTACTGCGTCACCAGAAGAGAATTATTGGCGGTAGTAAGGATCTTGGAGCAATTTCACAAGTACCTGTACGGCAGCTGTATTTATTCCTGATGATGATATTGTGATGATATCACAACTAGCAAAATAATATAAAGCTTAACAGACACCAGCTTTAGTTGGCGAAGGTTGAATAAGTATTGTCAACATTGGAGGACATAGGAATTTACCCTACAGTGTTTTGGTCACACTCTGTGGCTTAGGTAAGGATGTACCTTCTTCTACTGTTTTTTAGCTTATTGTGTTGGTTACCTCTAAATTTATATTTAGATTAAATGCGGTACATCTCCCCATAATCCTGAAATCAATTAAACAATTAAGAGAGAGTAAAATTTCAATAGAAATTTTCTATCAATATGTTGAGAGAATAGTTAGCAAGGTTCTACCAGGGATCCAGTGTCTCAGGGTACATTTCACAGCAAAACAAGTAAAAACTGCAATAATGAGGTGATGAGATCATGTAATTATCACAACAGCTCAAAGAGTGGAAGTAGGACCTCTCTATGTGGGTTAGTAGGTACATACAGGAGGCTTCGCATTGAGCGCTCTAAGACAGCTGCTCTCTCACCATCCCTGTAACACTAAGGTTAGGAGAATAATGTCCAGATGAGGTCAAAAGTTTCCTTTGGGTAATGAGGTATATGCTACATTTCATCTGCTTAGAAAGAGAGTGGAGAAATATATGGCCAAGCTCGCCCAATGGCCTGTATGTCCTTATTTGCTATTTAAATGTTGTTTCAGGTTTCTATTTTAATCCAATATAAATGGAAGTATCTGATGATTAATTTGTTAACAAATTTCTGGTAATTTGTTTTGTGAACACTGGTTAAGGGAAGAAGTACTGCACTCTGTAAAAGCAAAGGATTTAACCTAATTGCCAGCTGTTATAGGAAACAACTTTAGCAGTATATGCATATATACATGCAGAAAAACAACACAAATTCAGAGGTTTGGTTACCTAAATATTGAACTAAATTTTGAGGTTGGCATAATAGAATTAGCTTTATATAAGCGTGTTTTAGTTTATATATATTGATAACACACTGGAGATGTTAATTACTTTCTGTGAAGTCTACAAACAATAGCAGAGGAAATTCAAGCAAGCAAAACAACTGTTATAACTGGCGACTTTAACTCTGATTTTGGTAGAAAATTAGATACTAGAATATCAGATTTACAGAAATTGTGCAGTTTGCAGCCTATTGCAAGTAAACGAAAGTAAGAATTCATTCAGCAAGAATTCTGGATCAAGGTGTTACTTAATACTATAGTGATGGTTACCAATACAGGGTTTTCAGATCACTGTGCAATAGTAACTACCTTAAGTGATTATGTAATATTCGGTAGGAACATCAGACAGCCTGCACTGAGATAATATAGTAGAATTATAACTGATTTATATTTTAGCAGATCTAAAAGTCAGATTTGAAACAAGATTGGCACTAAGTTCATGAGATAGATGTGGTCAATGAAATATGTGAATTCTTCATAGCTAGATTGAAAGATCATATGGATATTTGATGCTAATAAATTTTCCAAAGTTAGGGATGCACGAAAAGAACTGGGTGCAATAAAATCTGGATAGAGGTTATGGTTATTGAATTGCTTGAGAAAATAGAGATATAATCAGGATTTAGAATGGTATTATTAGAAATATAAGGGAATATATATGGTGATAAGTTGGAAAAAGAGCTGAGCAATACGGAATTCAGCATGAATTCATAAATAAACAAATACCTAGGTGGATTATAGTTAAAAGGTATTTATGTCAAAATAATGAATCCAGGAACATTTCTACAGAATTACTAAATAGACTAGTACCTGAGTCCCTCAAGTTATTGTTAGTGTATTTCAGAAATACTATAGTGAAGTGGTTAAGCAGTTAGTTAAGGATGAATAAAATATGAGTAAGGAAATCTTTATTCCTAACAGTGACAGAGATGGAAATATAATACATTGTGATGTTGCTAAGAAACAAAAGAGTAGTTGGGCTTGATCAGACACCAATTACATTATTTATACATAGTACACAGTGTTTTATGCAAACACTCTGTTATTTCATTAATGAATCATTTTAAACATAATTTCCTGATATATTAAAAATTATAAAAGTAAAGCCAATTTCCAAAATGAGTGGTAGAGACAAAGTACAAAACTAGCAGCTAGTGTCAGTTCTACTGGCTCTGTTCTAAACTATAGAAAAAGCTACACTAAAATAATTAGACTTATTGATGGGAAAACACAATGTCTTGTCCTGCCTTGTACTTGTTTTTAGACATGACTGCCAACCTGAAGAGTTGACTACTGTAGTGGAATATGACAGTGAACATAGAAGACTTTGATTTAGGCAGGAAACACAATGTAATTCATTCCACAAAGAATGGATTCTAGAAAGATTAATTAATTATATACACAATTTTTCAGTACAGGGATAAAATTCTGGAAGCCATACATAGTGATGACTGAAATGGTGTTTAATTGGATTTAATGAAACACAAAATCTTACAGCAAAATTTGGACTCATATGGGATATAATGTATTTACATGAAAATGGTATCAAACTTACTTAAAAAGTGCACACAGATCATTGAAGTCACAACTAATGAACAAAGCATAATAGCTAATCATTACTCAAGCACGTAATTAAGTAAAGGTTCTGAAGAGCTACATGCTGGGAGCTGTCTTATATTTAGTATTCATTAGTGGTTTCCCTAACCAACTAAAGCCAACCTATTTTAACATGTTTAAAAACGTCCTAATTAAGGGAAATAAAAATATTATAAACAGCCTTGCCATATTGACATATTCAATATCTTTAACTGATACAGAGATTAATAAAAGTACTGCTGCTACTACTACTACTACTACTTCTACCACTACAACCACTACCACCACTATCACTACTACTACCACTACTACCACCACTACCACTACCACTACTACCACTACTACGATTACCACAACCACCATTACTACCACTACCACTACTACCATTACCACCACTACCACTACTACCACTAACACTACCACTACTACTACCACAACTACTACCACTACTATCACTACCACTACTACCACTAACACCACTACCACTACTACTACTGCCACTGCCAATACCACTACTTCCACTACTACCACTACCATTACTACCACTACCAGCACTACCACTACCACTACTACTTCCACTACTACCACTACCACTACTACAACTACTACCACTACCACTACTACCACCACCATCACCACTACTCCCACTACTACCACTGCCACCCTCACTACTACCACTACCACCACTACCACTACTACCACTACCACTACTACCACTACCACTATTACCACTATGACTACTACCACTACCACTACTAACACTACCACCACTACCACTACCATAGTTACCACTACTACTACTACCACTAACACTACCACTACTACTACCACAACTACCACCACTACTACCACTGCCACTACTACCACTAACACTACTACTACTACCACTATTGCCACTGCCAAAACCACTACTTCCTCTATTACCACTACCACTACTACCACTACCAGCACTACCACTACACTACTACTTCCACTACTACCACTACCACTACTACCACTACCACTACTACCACCACCATCACTACTACTCCCACTACTACCACTGCCACCCTCATTATACCACTACCACTACTACCACTACCACTACTACCACTACCACTATTACCACTATCACTACTACCACTACCACTACTAACACTACCACCACTACCACTACCACACTTACCACCACTACTACCACTAACACTACCAGTACTACTACCACTACCACTACTACCGCTGCCACTACGACTACTACTACCGCCACTACCACTACCACTACTACCACTACCACCATTACCACTACCACTACCACCACTACTACTACTTCCACTACTACCACTACCACTACTACCACTACTACCACTACCACAACTATCACTACTACCACTACTACCACTGCCACACTCACTACTACTACTACCACCACTACCACTACCACCACTACCACTACTAACACTACCACTACTACCACTACCACTACTACCGCTATCACTACTACCACTACAACTACCACCACTACCACTACCACCACTACCACTACTACCACCACTACCACCACTACCACTGCTACTACCACTACTACTACTAACACTACTACCACTACCACTACTACCACTACCACCACTACCACTACTACCACTACTACCACCACTACCACCACTACCACTACTATACCACTACTACCACTACCACTACTACCACTACCATCACTACCACTACTACCACTACCACTACTAATACTGCCACTACCACTACTACCACTACCACCAACACCACTACTACCACTACCACTACTACCGCAGCCACTACGACTACTACTACCACCACTACCACTACCACTACTACCACTACCACCATTACCACTTCCACTACTACCACTGCCCCTACCACTACTACCACTACCACTACCACCACTACCACTACTACTACTGCTACTACTACCACCACTATTACTATTACCACTAGCAGTAGATATTTTACATCCTTCCTTTAATGAATAACCACACTAACCTTTAAGTATACAACACAGAGGACCTTTCTTTATTCACCTGAATTTGCACAGATTGTAGTTTAGGTGAAGATGGACCATCTCCTACTGCAATGGTTTTTAACTGCTTAAATTGGTTAACTCTAAATTTAAACCTAGTATTGAATGAGCTATGTCTTTCCTTATTTCGTCTATCATTTTACTTTCTCAGACCTGAAAAACAAACAGCATTTTATATAAATGACCTTTGTGTACCAGCTACACATACAGTAATGAGCAATATCAATCATGTTTCCTGTGCAACACAATAGTAAGTGTTGTCTACCGGAAACAAAAAATAAATTTGCCCAATACAGAGAAATATGTTTCCCAAATGGAAGTCTATCGTGAGCTGGAGTGGGCCTGCATTTCAACATGGAGTGCAGCGATTTAAATCCTGGTATCCCAAAGCGCTTTGTAATAACATTTTATATATGTTATATCAAAAGATACACAAGATCGTGCTCTGGTATGTAAGCACTTTTTTAAGAAATTGAAAACGACCGATTCCCTTTAACACGCTAATCGCCAGGATAATGTGAGTGCCGCTGGTGTCCCGAAAGTTCGTCGCCAGGAATGCTATTACACATCAGTGAATCTAATACCATCATGCTGCCGGTTTTTATTCTTCTCCCCCCCCTCCCATTCAGCTCTATCCTGTTATAGGGAAAAATGGGAGGAAAACGTTATAAAACGTGTGGCAAGGAGGTATTAGTCTTCAAACCTGTATGTACCTAGATTTTGTGGAGGTTGAACCAAATGTTAAGTGCATTGGTTGACAAATATTTATGAACTGGTGCTGAACATACCATATTCATTGATATACATTGTAACTGATGTTTTAAATGTTATAGTTATTATAGTTATGCATTACAGTATGAAAATATACACACAATTTTACTTGGTTTAATAGTTTGGTGAAACTTGTAGTGCTTAGAAAATACATATTTGGCCCATTGTAGTAACAAAAGTGTTAATGTATTTTTTAAAGAAACTGTTCTCTTAGTAGGACGTCAAACGCTGAGTCGCTCTCAGTTTTCATATTAACAGAAACTCCAAATGTAAGAATTTGTCTCTAAGGTGAAGCACCATGCCATATAACTCGTTACCTGAATGAATAACACGACTTTAAGAATTAACACTTACCTCTATTAGCATTATCAGTAGATCTGGACCTCTCCTGAGTGACGAAGGCACCAAGTTACATTTGGTTAGTACAAAAGAAATGCCAAAAATAAAAATGGTGCTGGGTAAGTCGGGCTTGTAGGGAACTATGAAACCTATAAATCGTAAATTGTTCACACGAACATAAACTGTCGTTGCGACTTGTATTATCCACTGGATATCGTATATTATGTCGATTATAGTCATGTTGTTCTGTTAAACCAAACTGATCAGAGGAGAGGCCCGATTAATTCAGAACCAACGTAAAATTTAATCTAAATTCTTTCTATGTATCGTAACAATATAGCAAATAAATAACAGAAGTAAATGTTATTTCTCCTAGGATACGGCCACAGAATAAACTAGGAAAGGAAACTAGGCAACATGATAGAGAATTTATAGAAAGGAAAGCAGCGGGTTCCTCCTCTAATTTGTACGAAGTCAAACGCAACGCTTAAGCCACATTAAAACGATTACTACTCTCCGTACACAATGCAACGCAAATACAACCTTAAATTAATAAAGCATGGACGTATGTAGTAAAAGCTACGCCCGTGTTGTTTGATACTCTAACCTATAACCAAACTAACCTAGAATACATGAAATGACGATTAAAGGAATGATCTAAGAGTACATAAATATGCATATCACCCAACAGGCTACCAAGTTTTATTTAAAACAAGAATAAAAGTACTTAATACATTGAATCATAGTGGACAGCAAATGCAGTTAGAACTAATGAAGGCCTTGTCATACATAAAACAAATAAATAACACAAAATGAAGATTTTTGTGGTATAATAGAATAAGCCACAAAATTTACTTCACAGGAGCAGACACAACATGCTATATTTCCATTGAATCTCAATTACCAAACCATTAATTCTTCTAATTTTCAAAAGATTTTAGCTCACTCGTGTTTGAATATTTAGGTAATGTGTAATTCTGAGGTTTATCAGCAAGTGCTTAGTTATGTTAAGGGAAAAAATATTATGTATAATTTTCGTACTCATTTCGTGTTTAATTTCCATTCATTTATGTAGCAATTACCTACAACATATAGTATCACACATACATCACTGATGAGTCACATCTATTAATCTGTAGTTCTTTTCAGATTTAATTCAAGAACTTTAAAATGTAAAAATACCCATACTGACAAAATGTTCTGTTACATAATGTAGAGGTTAATTGGTTGACTGAAATTCAAATTACGCACTAAACTAATCAATTTATCTACAACATATTTGTTGTCACTATCTCAGAATCTGGTCATTAAACATGTTTCTTAGAATGCTAGTGAAGGTATAAGGGTAGAGCTTGGACATTTTAGGTTTCCAGAGGTATATCCATACTGTCACGGCGGGAGTGATGATGATGGTGAGTATAAGGGCGCTCAACTGCAGAGGTCATCAGTGCCCGTTTTAAAAGAAACTGGTCATGGCAAAAGCCAGATATAAATACCTCTAAAACACTATAAATATGTCAATAGAATGACAAAAAATACACACGCGTTAAAAAAATAAAAACAATAGAAATGTCATCTAAAAAGCCATAAATTCTATTTCCTAAATCCTAAAATCTAATCTAGAAAAGAATCTAAAAATCTTCTGCACTACTGCGTTATCGTCCGCTAGCATTTCTGCAAAGCTGACCGGCAGCTGCAGAGACTTCCGAAGGTCTGCTAGGTGAAAACACTCTAGCAGCACGTTTCCTACAGACAACGCTTCATTGCAAAGCGGACACAGTGGAGAAGGGTCCTTTTTAAAAAGAAAACTATGAGTAAAAAAGCAGTGCCCAATTCGTAGCCGAGCCAAACTCACCTCCTCGCGACGAGATAACCGACAGGAGGTAACCCAGGGAATCGGAAGTTCTTTGACAGATCTATGTTTATTATTGCGGAGAGCGGACCACTCTTCCTGCCAGCAGGTTTGCACAGCTCTCCGCAATACGGCCCTAAAGTCTTCCGATGTCACAGATGGTATTCGAACCCTGGGCTTCCTGATAGCCGTCTTGGCTGCTGAATCCGCCATTTCATTCCCCCGCAAGCCTACGTGACCAGGGATCCATGCACACATCACGTTAAGGCCAGAAGCGTGTAAAACATAGAGGGCATCGTGTATACGCTGCACAATAGGGTGGTAGCTGTACAGCTGCCTTAGGTTTTGAAGTGCACTGAGGGAATCACTCAGGATTAAGCGGTCCCCCAACTTTCGTCGACGTACGTGTAAAATGGCCCGGTATATTGCATAAAGCTCTGCAGTAAAAATGGAAGTGCTAGTGTGGAATCCGAGTGTATACGGTTCGGTTCCACACACGTAAGCACACCCAACACCATTTGAGTTCTTGGAGCCATCAGTATAAATTACAAAATGGTCCTCATATCGCGATAAAAATTCTAAAAAACATGTGCGGATACTAGACATAGACATGGTAGATTTATCATATTTAGTCATGCCCAGATCAACCGGGGACGCTCTGCACAACCGAGGAGGATATGTCCTCTCCCCCCAAGGATACATCTTGGGCATTTCAGTATCAAGATGTCTAAGGAGCTCCCGGAAACGAAAACCAGGGGGCTTTGGTTTAATAGAAGTGTTCCTATAACGCACGTCCATGAACGTATTAAAGAACGGCGTAAACGATGGATGTGTGGGCATGCAATTAAGTCCACAGCCATAATTGGCTAATAACATGTTGCGCCTGTACTGCAGAGGAGGTTCTGCAGACTCAGCATACAGGCTTATAACTCGGCTCGTTGGAAATGCCCCAACTGCTATACGTATGCCACAATTATGGACTGTGTCTAATCTCTTCAGCACAGATGGTCGTGCTGAGCCATAAATGATACTACCATAATCTAATTTGGAACGGATGAGTGCGCGATAAAGTCGCAATAACACTGTACGATCCGCTCCCCACGATTTTCCACTTAGTACCCGCAAGATATTTAAAGATCGGTCACATCGTGCTTTCAGTTGTGCTATATGCGACGACCAACTAAGTTTCCTATCAAATATCAATCCAAGGAGCCTCGTCTCATCTGCAAAAGGTAGGGGATCAGCGCCTAGCCGGAGCCTTGGAGGTAGTGGACTCTGCTGACGCCAGAAGTTAACACAGATGGTTTTCTCAGCGGAGAATCGGAAGCCGTTTTTTAAACACCAACTCTTAAGGTTGTCCAAGGTGGTCTGAAGCCGGCGCTCTAAAAACGGAGTGCGCTCAGACGTACAGTAGACGGCAAAGTCATCTAAAAATAGGCATGACGAGACACCCGGAGGTACACATTTCAAGATAGAATTAATCTCAATAGCAAACAACGTAACACTTAGTACCGATCCTTGTGGCACACCGTTCTCTTTAACAAAAGGTTCGAAAAAACCGAGCCAAACCTTACTCGGAATACGCGGTCTTTCAGGAATTCCTGAAGGAATAGTGGGAGGCTTCCACGTATATTCCAGGTGTGCAGAGTACGTAGCAACCCTTCCCGCCAACACGTATCATAAGCTTTTCGAGGTCAAAAAATATTCCGACTGTTTGACAGTTCTTAAGAAATCCGTTCATAATCTGTGTCGGCATGGACACAAGGTGATCCACTGTTGAACGGCGTCGTCGAAAACCGCACTTGATGTTATTCAGTAGGTTGTGCGTTTCCAGCCACCATACCAACCGACCATTTATGATGCGTTCCATCACCTTGCATACGCAACTGGTGAGGGAAATAGGATAGTAGCTAGAGGGGAGGTGACGGTCCTTGCTAGCTTTCAAAATAGGTATAATGGTGGCTTCTCGCCACTTGTCCGGAAACGTGGTATCAACCCAAACACGGTTATAGACCTCTAGCAGGAATGCCTTACCTTCAGGTGAGAGATGTTGTAACATTTGAACGTGGATTCCGTCCGGTCCTGGTGCTGTCAGTCGCGATGATGAAAGAGCGTGTTCTAACTCTGCCAAGGTGAAGAGGCGGTTATAATCTTCAAGGTTTCTGGAACTAAACACGAAACCTTGATATTCTACCTGAGTCTTGATGGAGATAAACTCAGGAGCATAATTGCTTGAGCTAGAAACCTGAGCAAAAGCACAGCCGAAGGTGCTAGCCACAACAAACGGATCAACAACAACTCCTGCAGTTGTTTTCAGACCAGCGATTGGCAGGTGGGTTGATTTTCCGGCCACGCGTCTTAATTTATCCCATACAACAGATGAAGGTGTAAATCTGTTAACAGATGATACAAAGTTGTTCCATAAGGTATTTTTGTTATCCTTAATTATTTGCCTAGACTTTGCACGCGCTTTCTTGTACGCAATTAGATTACTTAGGGTAGGGTGTCTTTGGAATACCCTCAGAGCACGTCTACGAGCACGAATAGCATTCCGGCAGTCATTGGTCCACCATGGGACAGGAAATCAACCGGGTTGGAAGGCCGAACGTGGAATGGACTGTTCTGCAGCGGAAAGAATTTTCTCTGTCAGATGACCAACTAAATCATTCACAGAATCGTGCTCGTTGTATTCAAAGACAGACAACTGGGTGTAAATGTTCCAGTTGGCACGATCAAAGCGCCATCTAGGGATACGTGAGGGAGACACATCTTGTGCTAAGAGACTAAGAAGACATGGAAAGTTGTCGCTGGAATGTAAATCAGAGATGACATTCCACTGTAATGAAACAGCTAACTGGGATGTACACACTACCAAATCGATGTGCGAATAGGTGTTAAACGCGTCTGAGAGGAATGCTGGCTCTCCGGTGTTCAGGAGCACCACGTTATTGCTCTCCAGGAATTTTGCAATGAGGCTGCCTCTCGAACATGACCGATTTGAGTCCTAAACTGGGTGATGGGCATTAAAGTCTCCCACTATTAGAAATGGTGTTGAGAGTTGGGAAACCAGATCTTCAAGGTCAATTAGCGTGAGGTCATCTGATGGCGGTACATATACATTGCAAATGCAAAATTCGATTGATGGCAGCTTAATCCTTACAGCTACAGATTGTATGTCAGATTGTAGCTGTAACGGATCTACAAATATATCACCCCTGAGGAGCATCATAGTGCCCCCGTGAGCAGGAATGCCCCCTTCTGTTTCAATATCACACCTCAGTGGTGAGTAGCGTCTGATTTTAAAGTCGACTTGTGGTCGTAGCTTAGTCTCTTGTAAACATACCAACAAGGGTTATGCTTACTGAGCAAAAGTTCCAGTTCTGTTCGATGTGCTCTTAAGCCTCGTATGTTCCATTGAAGGATAGCCATGGCGATAGTAATGGGATATGTCAAATAAGTACGCACATTACGTAGGTTTCAGCGGTGGTCGGTTCAATTTACCCTTTTTCTTTGGTGTAGGGCTAGTTTCTGCAGGTTTATCCTGCCTCTTCTTTGCTGCATATGCAGCAGCATGGAAAGATGCTTCCTGCTCCATATCCTCTATGGAAGAAGACGGTTTTCCTTCTACAACTTTCGCTTCGAGGGGCTCGAAGCGATTGGAAATCCTGACCGACGTAGATGACGGTAGCCGGTCGGAGTCCTCCCCAGACGATGACTCCGACGATGATCTCGGAGACGCTCTAGGGCTACGTTTCTTGGGCTTTTCTGGAGCAGACTTTGTGCTTTCTTTCAGGAAGGCAGTTCTATCATACTGAGTCTTGAACTTGATCTGTGGTGCTTGGTACACAATGGGTAATTTCCTCCTGTTGTTAGACGTCGATGCTTTGTCAGGCGACTTCACTGACTTGTTATTTTCAGTAGTCTTAAGTGTGGTTCTCGGAGTTTTAGATGGTGTTACTGATGCTCTTGGTTGCGATCTAGGCACTAGAACTTTATCTGATATTGTTGCCCCGTTTATATCAGATTTTTGGGTACCAGCCTCCCGTTTCGTTGACGGAGTAGCCGCCACAGAGCTATAGGTACGGGAGGTGGTTGGAGAGGGCTTGAGGATACAAAGAAGTTTCCGGGCTTCCGAAAAGGATACATTTTCTTTTACCCGAATCTCCTGAACAGCTCGCTCTTCAATATAACGGGGGCATTCTCGTGAACTTGATGGATGTTCACCGCTACACTTTAAGCATGCTGGAGGTGATGTACACGCATTTTCATGCATGCCGGCTTCACAGCTGACATATGTCGGTGCGGCTTTACAGAATGCACTAGTGTGACCGAACCGCTGACATTGGTAGCATCTCAGAGGGCTAGGTATGTGTGGTCTAACCTCAATCACTTCATATCCTGCCCTGATCCTTTGAGGGAGAGCTACCCGATCAAAGGTCAGGAACAGGGTACGAGTAGGAACCATATCCCCTCGTTCTCTCCTTTGGAAACGATAGACTGCAGTTACGCCTTGTTCCTGGAGGTTCTCCTGTATATCCTCGTTGGACATTCCATCCAACGCGCTAGTGTTTACATCACCGCGCGAGGGATTCAGGGTCCTATGCAGCTCCACTTTGGATAACTGCCCAGCATGTTGGCTTTCAGAATCTTAGCTGCCTGGGATGCTATAGTTGCTTCCACCAGCAGCGTGCCATTTCTAGATTTTGTACATGATTTAACAGCACCAGCTATTTTGTCAAGACCTTTCTGTATAATAAACGGATTACCCGTTGAAAAAGTTCTACCTTCCTCTGTTCGTTTAATAACTAAGTAGCGAGGACCACACTCAACTATTTTTTAACACTGTTTTCAAACAAATCTTTTCCACGTATAATGTTTTTGGGGGGCGTAGGTTAACCATAATAGTTGGTCTAAGTTTCATCCCCCAGTGCTCCTCACCCACCACGGAGTCCAACAAGGGGTCATCCCACTGGGATGACAGGGCTACACAGGGGATATAGCGAGCTCACCGTCCCACTTACCCTGGAGGTCGGTACGATACCTAGTCCTGGCCGATTGATTAGGGGTGGGTTAATCCCTAACCTCCCATTTAGGCGAAGCAGAAGCCAAAGTAGTGTATTAGAAATGCGCACCCTCCCAGAATTCAGAAAAACACTGTTACAAGCTCAGATACGCATCCCTCAACCACCAGGACAAACCTTTTCACCGACACGGGTCTCAACGCACGGCCTACACGTGGGTGGGCCTGTTGACCGTCTCCCTCAACCACGAAGAGGAGCCCACACGAGGGAGACTGTTGGCTCGGGACCCCGGGTTCGCCAAACCCGTACCTTCCAAAATAGGTCCCTGGGGGGTCACGGCGGGAGTGAATGCCTAACCTAAAAGGATTAAGTGTCACTTCATTCCAGTGTTTTTGCTCATTGCCGTGGCAGGATCTAATAAACATAGAACATACAAGGACAGCCACTGTCGACCTCATGAGCAGGAAGTATTGTGTCGGATATTCCAGTACTTTCGACTTTCGCAACTCTAGAAGTTTCGACTTCAACAACGTTCAATTCCTTGGATTCGAGAGTTTTCGATTGCAATTTGCCTGCAATCCGTGCAGCACCTTACTCAGGAAGTCAAAATGATCTTCGAGGGTCTTGCCGACGACGATGATGTCCAGGTATAGCAGACAGGCGTCATATGTCAATCCTCTCATCAAAAATCTATGAGACAGTGGAAGATAGCTGGCGTATTGCAGAGGCCAAAGGGCATAGCTGTGAACTGCCAAAGCCATTGGACTGTCAAGAATGCGGTCTTCTCCTTGTCTCTCGGGTCCAGGGCTACCCGCCAGTAACCCGAATTCAGGTCTAGGTTAGAGAAACGCTTCGCACCAACAAGCATGTCCAGGGTGTCGTCAATCCGGAGTAAGCGGAAACAGTACTTAATGGTAACAGCGCTCAGCTTCCTGTATTCCAAGCAGAAGCGTAGCTCACCGTTCTTCTTCGTCACTAAGACTACAGGGAAACACCAAGGGCTGTCAGACTCTTAAACCGCTCCCCTGGATTTCATGTCATCTATCATATCCCGTACCGCCGCTTGTTTTGCCAGCGGAATGCGTCTAGGTGGTTGCCGAATAGCCCGGGCGTCTCCGGTGTCGATGCGGCGAAGCACTTTGTCCGTGCGGTCGTAGTCACTATTACCTTGGCTGAAGACGCGCAGGTATCGACTCAGCAGTTGTCGAACTTTCTCCAGCTGATCTGTGGTCAGGTGGTCGGCCTCCCTCTCCAGTAAGCCTTCCAGCTGGAGTTACAGGTGTTGCGCCGGCACCGGCTCCTGTATCTTGTCGATTGGTGTTACGCTGATCACGGGCTCCCTCGTCCACAACCCCGTTCCAACCTGGACGTCGTGATCGGTGTCCGTTAGATTTTTGCAGTCTCACTGGCACCGCCTCTCTGCACGGCAACAATGTGCTGGCTACACATAGTCCGTGCACAAGCGTCTTCTGGTGCAGCATCATATTCTTCGTCCGTTGGCCCTCCAGTCACCCCGTCACCACCACCTCGCTTCTCGCGGGGACATCCACATCTTCCCTCAGGACGACCCTGCAAATTCCCAGGCGCTCTTCAGGTTGCCGAAGTGTCACTCCTCCATTAACCCGCAGGACATTCCTGCCAACGTCGACCGTCGCCTCGTGGCTGCTTATGGCATCCAGTACCAGTATCACCTCCTAAGCCACCTTCGAGTCGAACACCCACGGACGCACGGCACTCCGTCCCAAAGTAAACTTCAGCAGAGCCTCCTTCTCCACAGGCAAAGTGTCGCCCCATGCCGTCATAAGCTGGTATGGTCGGCTCGGCTTTCTAGTCGGAAAACCCCTGGATATGTCAGGTCTGATGACAGTCACGGCTGATCCGGTGTCTAAGAGCACGCGGCATGACTGTCCTCTCGCCCAACCTTCCGCGATGAGGCTGTCGTCCATCCATCCCTCGAGGGGATGGTGATGTCGCCGCCAACGTGCCCCTCACTACGTCGGGGCTTACTCGCTCTTGCGGCTGCTCTTCCTGGTGTCACCAATCTTTCTCTAGGTGGCCCGGCTGGCCACACACCCAACACACGCCACTAGATATTCGCTGGCGTCCCTCGGCTGGCCTTCCGCCTGCAGTGTAGTGGACACTCCTCGTTCTGGAAGTCGGGGCAACTGTCACCTTGGCCGCCTCCATCCTAAATGCTGTCGTTAGCTCCTCGTGGATAGTTTTGTAATCGCCGAGCTTTAGACGCTGACGAATCTCCGTGTCTCGTACTCCGTAGACAGAGGTGTAAGCCGCTTCCCGTGTTATGAACTCTGATGGGAGGTCGACTAAGGCTAAACTGGTCAGCTGCTAAATTGCCAGGGCCAACTCCTGTAGCGTCTCCCCTGGCTTTTGCAACCTTGACTTCAGTTGGCTGCGGTACGCTGAGGCTATGTGGTGGTTTCCGAAGCGGTTCTTCAGGGCCTCCCAGATGTCCTAAGCCTTTGCTGCTGTTTGGACCGCGTACAGGACTTCTGCGGCCCGTTGCTGTGAGGCTGGCTATTAGCTGTGCGGCCTCTTCCTCGGGTGACCAATTGTTGGGCTTGGCCACTGTGTCGTACTGGTGGTGAAAGACTTCGAAAGTTTTCGCGCCATAGTATTTAGGAGGTTTGACGCGCGCAGATGTAGTGTTGCGTCCCGGCGCGTCGACCTGCAAGTCCTTCAACCTCCTGCTGCCGATTTTCTCTACCATGGCGTTAAAGAACTTAGTATTGCTGTCGGCCTTTCCCTCCAGGTCATTAACGTGGCTCGCAGAGTCTTCGACGCGCTCGCCCAACTCCGTGACGTCCTCCTTTACACCGGCCAACTGCTCCACAAATTTGGCGGCGAGGGCTTGGTTCGTAGCCTTAATTTTTGTTGCCAGGCTATCGTTCGCCGCTTTCATTTCCGTGGTCAATTCGGCCATCTTCGCGGTCATCGTCGCGGCCAGGTTGTTGTTTGCACCTGCCATCTTCGCCGAGAGGGTGTCATTCGCCGTCTTCATTTCTTTGTACTCGGCGGTGAGGTTGTCGTTAGCCGTTTTCATTTCTGTTGTCAGGCTATCGTTCGCCGTTCTTTTATCTTCCAGTTCTAGCATATTTGCCAATATAGCATTCATTGTATGTTCCACTTCCTGACACCAATTGTGACTTAGTGGGTTCGTAGAATTAGAAGTTCAATTTGCAGCAATTTTAAATGTTCTTTATTTCCGTAGAAATACACTCTGGTCAATTCTTACAGTAGCAGAATTACGTCACATACACAATTACAATCTACCAAGGGCGTTGACCACCAACAAAAGCGCTCACTTTCATCGCACACTAGCTTCAATTACAACTCTCGTTACGACTCTGTTAACAACCGTCACTTGGCGAGTCGCGGCTTCCTTATATATACCACTATTCATATTACTAGATTTTTCTAGAATATTCTGTAACAAACAAGAAATAGAATGTTCTGTAAGAAAATCAAGATGTCACTAGAATTTTCCTTTTTATCTAACTTTATCTGTTCTGGCATGCCTTTTATTTCCGCGCTATGTTTATCTTCCTAGGCAAGCTCTTTACCTCCGTGATACATTATCCGTCGGTTATCTCTCCGCGCCGAACCTTTTGTGCGCGTCGCTGTGACAGTATAATTTCCAAGGTTCACGGAGTCATTGCCTTCGGTATACCCTCTGAAGGGAAGTTCTTATCTTGCCAAGTATACTAAATCAATGAGACGTTGAATAACTCTTCTATTAGTTTTAACAATTTCATTCTGTTTATACCGAAAGTGGTGAGTAGAATTTCAGCCCTGATATGTACTTGTGACTGTTGTTGACGCTGTGTTGCTCCTAGCAGATTATTCATATCATCAAAACCTGAAGTATTCCACACACCATTCTCGTTTGAGAATATAATCTAAGCCAACAAAGTTTTAATGTTTTCTTGCAATCAGAAAACCAGTTAATTCTTTTGTAGTGCTCAGAATTGAAATGGCGCAACATCGTTTTGTCCTGGTTTTCACATCAGGTAACTCAGGCATGGGTATATCCCCCGAAATTAAGGCCACCTTTGCTTCAAATTTCCTCGAAATCATTCCCCGCTTTATAATTGTTTCTAACAAACAGTCACAGCTTCCTCCCTTCCGCCTCTCGCTCATGTCAGTTTCCATCCTTGTCACTCACCGACTGACCCCCACAGTCCTACTGTATGCTCAGGGTGGAGAAAGACTACTCGGCATGCATTCCCTTCGCAATCTGTGGAGAACAGTGATCTCTATAAGCATTGACAATTTGCCTATACGGGAAAATAACTACACAAAATTAATTATATTTATTTACGTTAATTGGGTATTATAATAAGGTTCCAAATGACGACGAAAAGAATAACGAAAACAATTAGAAACACTAGAAACTACACTTTACAAGTATGTGACGAATGAACAGACACATTTCATTCCCCTTGTAACACGAGGCTCGACGAAAGATTCCGACTTCAGGTTTGGAACAGATCAACCGCATGCATATGTGAGCTATCTCCATGCCGTACCGCCTGATAAATTTGTCGCAGAATATCATATATATATGCAACATAGATAATACTGTCACCTAATTATTGGAAGGCCCGACCAGCTAGCAGCCGGGTGGACGACAGGAGGCATTGAGCCTACGCCTACCCATTTATCTTGTAGCGCAAACGAGGGGACGGTTGGAAAAGCATCACTAGACATCTCTTTCCCCTCTCCCTGACGTCTTGAACAGTCGGGATGATTCACTGAACCGCGAGGCTTCCAGAAACAGCGATCTTCCTATATAATGCTGCAGTGGACGAGTCAGTTGAGTTTTTGGCGAGCAGCCGTGAGGAGCGCCGAGTGAGCGAACGCACTGGAAGACAGTGTGCGTGTATCAGAGGAAATGTACGTGATTATGAGCGTGCAATGGACCTGTGACAGACGAACTGGTGGATTGTAATTGTGTGCGCTAAGTAATTATATGTAATCGGCAAGTGTTCCAACTGTAATTCGGTGGAGATAACGAACATTTTGAGTTTGTGCAATTGGACTTTTAATTTCTCGAACCCACAAAGGCACAATACGTTATCACATTCATAAAACTGATGAAACTGAATTTTAAGCTAAATATATTATTCCTAAAGTAAAAGAAGAAATTCTTATCAAAATCGAAGGAAAGGAGTTATTTCCTTCATTCCGTTGACCGATTACAACTGCATGGATGCATCACATTCATGAATTGTTAAGCACCATTGAATTTATTACCGAAAGAAACACTTAACTTTATTTACTCCAGATAACATTCCTCTGTAATGTATAAAATTCACCAATACAATTTGAAACTGAATTCTTAGTCACGTACCTATAAATTCAATGGATTACTGTTGTCATTACATTTTGGAAGCAAGATGTTAAAATCTTTAACACAATTTGAATTGGTTGAATGCTGAAAATAACTAAGAAAGCCCAACTTCTTAAATGCTCTTTTATACCGTCTGTAGGCTTATATGTGTTATCTCGTTGTTGTTGCACATTACCAAAAACACTTTAAGGTAATGTTAATTTAATTTTCAATTAAGGACAAAAGAAAATGACTGTTTTTAAATAAGTTAAGAACGGTAGACGTTTATTTCAGTGGTTTCAAATCCTTTAGTGCATTTTATGGTACTTGTAGCCTTGTTTTCTTTGCTCCTTATGTAAATGTGTTTTATCATCTGCAGAATGTCATTTCAAAGTTCCCGTTATTTTGCAGAACATATTCAAGCTCCGGTAAAAAATTATCTGCAGCATTAGAACTTGAAATTAAAATATATAAAACAACTTTTAAATTTCCAATAGTTCTAAAATGTACACTTAGTAAAATTAAAAATACACATTTCATCGAAGTGTTTAACTTGAACAATACAGCTCTTTAGTAGCGTTGAATAGGCACAATTAACGCATACGCACTAAATTTTGGTGTATACATTGCAGCCGAGTTTCCTGTTTGTATACTCTCTCTTCTGTGGCAGTCTGTAGGACTCGAATGATTGTATGAGAGCTGTTCAATCAAGAATGACCAATTTTTTTTTTGACAACATACCTTTACTCATCCTCATAATTATTATGGTCCTTCTCAAAATAATCTCCCCTGAATGCGATACTTCTGCCCCAGCGTTTCTGCCAGTTTTCAAAGAAATGTGGAAATCATTTTTGAGAGATTCTTCAAAATCGCCTCCGTAGCTGTCACCGCTGATCCTCATAATGGATAACACCTTCCACGAAGGCGTTTCTTCAAGTCAGGGAACAGAAAAATGTCACATGGGACTAAATCCGGGAGGGTGAGGTATGCATATCATGTTGATTTTTGCAAGATATTCAGCACCCACATTGGCAATATGTGGCCACGCATTATCGTGGTGTAGCATCCAGCCTGCTTCACAGAAATGTGGCACTCAATGAAATGTTCAGTATTTCAGAAAGTGATCTTAAGGTAATTCGTCAATCCTCTCTTACAATGCCAGCAGCAGTGTTGACGTTTTCTTCCATAAAAACACTAACTGGAGCACCGGGTTCACCTTCCTTTGAAATTAATTGTCTCCCCTCTTTAAACATTTTAAACCCCCTTCGAGCTGTGCATAAGAGCACATGATTTATAAGAGGGCTTAACCTAATTAATAACTGTAGGCGCAATTGTTCAGCGTTGTTGCTACTGAAATTCATTCACTAAGCCATATTATCTTTACAGGGAACACTGTAGACATAAACGCTTCTGATAACTTTTGAGATATCATAGTCGTTACAAAATAAGAGATGTGTTTAACCCCCCCCCCCTCATACCGCCCTGACCTTGCTCTTAGCGACTTTCATCTGTTTTTGCATCTCAAATATTTCCTTGGCGTTCAACACTTCAATAATGACGAAGAACGGAAAGAAAATGTTTCCAACTGGTTGAAGACACAGGCGGCAAACTTCTATGAAGAAGGTATAAAAAAGCTTGTGCCTCGTTATGACAAATAGCTGCAAAATTTCGGCAGTTATGTGGAAAGGGAGTTTAAGAGTTGTAGAATTCTGTGCAATAAATAATTTTTCTGTATCTGTACACAATTTAATTTTATTACCAAACATAACTTAATTTCTGGACGTACCTGGTATTAAAACACCCAGCAAATGATTAAAAGTGTCTTAAAAGGCTAAATCAAGCACGAGAACTCGCGAGGTGACAAAGGTATAACGCCAGACATATAAGTCGCACTTCTGAACCCAGAACGTACTTTCAGTCAAGTCTCGAAATAGTTCAATTGGATTATGACATATCCTGTATCCTAAAACCCAATGACACTAGGTCGAGTCTCAGCATTATAAATACTCTCTTTTATATTCATCCAAAATTGGAAACAAAACTCACATAAATTTAATTATAAAGTCCCTGAGGGCGTGTATTACCCAAGAAGGTCATCAGTTCGAGCACTTGCTTCGTTAGGGGAGTCGTGTTCCAGGAATAGAAAAAGTGTCATTCCAGTAACACAAAACATACCAATTTGAAACGACATTTTGAATACTACAATAATTCTATATCTGCAAAATTGTGTTTAATTTCCATGTTAAACTCTGATACTGTAATTTCTTTGTTTTCTGTGTTCAAATGTGCATAAATGATTCTTATTTCAATTGCATCTACCTATAGGTGTGTTTGAACAGCTATCTACTTTTAGTTCAGCAATAAAGAAACATTAATCAGTGCCATAAAGCACAAACAAAACAATTAGAGATAAAAATAATAACATTTTTCAGAATAATAATTATAAATTGAGATAATTACGTGGCAAAAAATTAGTATACCTATACAGGGGATTCGGACGACCATCACAGCAGACAAATGAGGGTGTAGTTCTGTGATCGTTCTAACTGAGGTACCTAGTAAAGTGTGACATAAACGTTCCGTCTAACATATGGAATTCGCTTGTTCCAGTGAACATTTGCAGACAAGCGAACGTCAACTGTCTAATTACGAATATACTACAGGCAATGTGATAACATCTATATTAGTACTAATTTCATTGAGTGTTTAACATCCATGTTGAATATGGGGGTAGAACCTAGTAATGCGGTCCATGCTTTCATGATGAAGTATAAAATGCGGATTGTATAAAACTCGACAATAATGGGCAACTTACACACCTGGTATATGGATATTTTTTCGAAAATTTTAGTTTACTAACATATTGTTTCAAATATTTTGTTTGAAATACCACTCCTATAAGACACTTTGTGTCCAATAAAAAACGTATTTTGAATTTTCTGGAAATAGTCTCATACACAGTCCCTACTAAGTTTGAAAGTCTCCGAATAAAGTAAATATTGATATGAAATTATGGTATAGGTTTCCAACTAGCAATAATCGCACATCAGTATAGCTTCGTAGGAAAGAAAAGAAGAAATGGAATAATACTGGAAAGAATAATAACATTCTGGTATAGGTGCTTGGCCAAAGAAGAAGGAGAAATTATGAAATTATGTATGAGACAGCAAAGAAAGATTAGAGAACCGAAACAGTTGGTGGGCAGAGAGAGAAGGTATTTTGGGAAAAATAGGAATGGGAGATATATGGAGATTAGGGGAAAGGAAAACAAGAAATGTGGGTAAATTAGTAAAATGCAAAACAGAAGATATGGGAAGGCAGGAAAAATGGGGAAGTCTAGAAAATATAAAATGATGACAATTTCAAAAACAAATAATAAGAAATTGGGGACGAGAAGTGTATGTAGGTTACTGCAATATGCAAGAGAGAAGGGCTAGCTTGGATGACAACAGCAACTATATTCCTAAGAGGGATAAGAGGTAGGGAAAAGGGAATTTGTGTATTGTTTAGGGGAACAGAAAGCATAGACCACTATGTATCAGAACGTGGGAAGGTTGCAATATGAAGAAGATAGGTTTGGGAAGAAAAATGGGAGAAAGTAGAGAAGAGGATAGTAACTATAAAAATGTTAATGGGCAAAGAGGAAAAGAAGGTAAGAAGTATTGGTCAGTTCCTATACAAATAAAAAGCAAATGGGCAAGCTATTTAAAGAATATATGAAAGGAAGATGGGAGAGAAGAAAGGGACTAATTAAGTAACAAGGAGGTATGGAGGTTAAGAGCTACATAACAGAGCAGAAGAACGTGGTGTCATGTAAGCCAAGGTAGAAACAAGGTAAAGACAAATAAATGCAAAGAATATAAGAAATGAGGATGAGGAGAAGAAAGGGGCTAATTAAGTAAAAAGGAGTCACGGAGGTTAAGAGTTACCTGGCAGAGCAGAAACCAGGGTGTCATGTAAGTCAAGGTGGCAACACGGTCAAGACAAATGAATGTAAAGAATATAAGTAACAAGGGTGAGGGGCAGGAAAGGGACTAATTAAGTAACATGGAGGCATGGAAGTTAAGAAGTACCTGGCAGAGTAGAAGACCAGCGTGTCATGTAGGTCAGTGTGGCAATAAAGTAAAGACAAATAAATGTGTAGAATATATGAAAGGAAGATAAGGGGGAAGAAAGGGACCAATTAAGTAGTAAGGAGACATGGTAGTTAAGAGCTACCTGACAGAGCAGAAGACCAGGGTGTCATGTAAGTCAAGGTGGCAAAAAGGTAAAAACAAATAAATGTAAAGAATATAAGAAACAAGGGTGAGGGGCAAGAAAGGGACTAATTAAGTAACATGGAGAGAAGGAAGTTAAGAAGTACTTGGCAGAGTAGATGACCAGGGTGTCATGTAAGTCAAGGTGGCAACAAGGTAAAGACAAATAAATGTAGAAAATATAAGAAAGGAAGATGAGGGGGAAGAAAGGGACTAATTAAGTAACATGGAGACATGGAAGTGATAAGCTACCTGGCAGAGCAGAAGACCAGGGTGTCATGCAAGTCAAGGTGGCAACAAGGCAAAGACAAATAAAGGTAAAGAATATAAGAAAGGAAGATGATGGGAAGAAAGGGACTAATTAAGTAACATGGAGACATGGAAGTTAAGAGCAACCTGACAGAGCAGAAGACCAGGGGTCATGTAATCCAAGGTTGCAACAAGGTAAAGACAAATAAATTTAAAGATTATAAGAAAGGAATATGAAGGGGAGGAAAGGGCCTAATTAAGAATAAAGGATGTATGGAGATTAAGAGCTACCTGGCAGAGCAGAAGACCAGGGTGTCATGTAATCCAAGGTGGCAACAGGGTAAAGGCAAATAAATGTAAAGAATATAAGAAACAAAATGAGTGGGAGGAAAGGGACCAATTAAGTATAAAGGATGTATGGAGATTAAGAGCTACCTGGCAGAGCAGAAGACCAGGTTGTCATATAATCCAAGGTGGCAACAAGGTAAAGATAAATAAATTTAAAGAATATAAGAAAGGAAGATGAGGGGGAAGAAAGGGACTAATTAAGTATAAAGGATGTATGAAGATTAAGAGCTACCTGGCAGAGCAGAAGACCAGGGTGTCATGTAATCCAAGTTGGCAATAAGGTAAAGGCAATATGTAAAGAATATTAGAAAGGAAGATAAGGGGGAGGAAAGGGACTAATTAGGTATAAGGGATGTATGGATATTAAGAGCTACCTGGCAGAGCAGAAGAACAGGGTGTCATGTAATCCAAGTTGGTAACAAGGTAAGAACAAACAAATGTAAAGAATATAAGAAAGGAATATGAGGGGGAAGAAAGGGGCTAATTAAGAATAAAGGATGTATGGGGATTAAGAGCTACCTGGCAGAGCAGAGGACCAGGGTGTCATGTAATCCAAGGTGGCAACAAGGTAAGGACAAATAAATGTAAAGAGTATAAGAAAGGAAAAAGAGGGGAATAAACAGACTAATTAAGTATAACGGATGTATGGAAATTAAGAGCTACCTGGCAGAGCAGAAGACCGCAGTGTCATGTAATCCAAAGTGGCAACAAGTTAAAGACAAATAAATGTAAAGAATATAAGAAAGTAAGATGAGGGGGAGGAAAGGGACTAATTAAATATAAAGGATGTATGGTGATTAAGAGCTACCTGGCAGAGCAGAGGACCAGGGTGTCATGTAATCCAAGGTGGCAACAAAGTAAAGACAAATAAATGTAAAGAATATAAGAAAGGAAGATGATGGGGAAGAGTGTGTCTAATTAAGTAACAAGGAGGCATGGAGGTTAAGAGCTACCTGACAGAGTAGAAGAGGGTGTTATGTAATCAAAGGTAGCAACACGGTAAAGACAAATACATGTAAAGAATATAAGAAAGGAAGTTGAGGTCGAAGATAAATAAATAAATACAAATAAATGTTGCCAAAGGTTGTAAATTGTAAAATTGTGGAACATGCTCAGTAAATAATTAATTAATTAATTTATATAGTTGTTAAGCAGTCTGTACTGTGTCACGCAGATACATCACTCCTGACTCGGTGTGTGAGTGGAGAAGTTAGTCCACGAAACAGGGACACCAAATTCACTCATTTGCTTTCACTCTCATATAAAAGCAGGTCCACTTGACTAATAGCACCTGTATTTCTGGTGGTGGCAGGAATGAGAAAACGCTTTGGGAAGTTTAAATTAATACCAGGATATGATTGCTTCCTTTCTTCTCCATTCTCGGCACATAACTTTCTCGGCGCGGTGTCTCTATTTTAAAGTAAGCATATACAATCTGCAGAACTCATTTTACCGTCAGATCTCGACATGCTTACGCTTGAGGGAGACAGAGAGAGAGAGAGAGTGAGTGAGAGAGAGAGAGAGAGAGAGAGAGAGAGAGAGAGAGAGAGAGAGAGAGAGAGAGAGAGAGAGAGAGAGAGAGAGAGAGAGAGAGAGAGAGAGAGGTTTATTAGTTCCTTGTTTCGCTTCTAAAATGTCTCAGCCATTGTGTTACATGGAACCGTTAATATGAAGCGATTCAATTAGCCTCTTCAGTCGCATGTTTTATTCTATGTCTGAAAAAAATATGTATTAACATTTTTGGGTTCAAAATGCAAACAAGAACACAAATTAAATATTTTAAAAATTTTATTTTGAACATTTCTATAAAAAAATAGATGGTCCACATTTGGGGACCTTGGTCTATAACTACGACATTGCTTGAATTTCACTTCAGTACCCAATAATGTTTGTGTCAAATTTTGGATAGTTATACTGAGCTGAATGTATAATAATATTGCTTTTTATTGTATATTTATCATTTATATTTTGTAATTAATAATATAGGAGTTCCCTACTTTATATGATACATTTTAAAGCAATTATTACTCAAAATACATAAATACATACAACATTTGGTGCACATAACTCTTGTCTTAGATTTGCATCTAGGACTTTTACACTTGGATGCATTTTTTGCCTCCAGAAATAGAGGTATGTGTCCTATATTGTCATAGCGTACTTCAGCTATAGGTTCTGACACTACCTTTCGTGGTTTCTTAGGATGATTTTGGTTACTGTGTAGGTCTTCATCCATATTTTCTGACATATTTAATAAGCGTGGCCTCCCCCTGGTTTTGGCAGCAGAAGATGTATCTAAAACCTGATTGTTTATCACTGCCTTTGCTATGTGAACTTTGTACTGTAGCAATTACTTTATAAGTATTCCAGGAACACCTTGAGCAATGAACCACCTGTTGTACATCACCCAACAGTGCAGTACAACTAGATCTACAAAATGATTGTTCATACGTACAGGACATTTTCTTGTACAAATATAACATCTGTAGTAACTCATAAATCTGTCACACAGATCAACATCACCCATTTTTTCATTATACAGATTAACACTCTTGGTTGTGGTATCATAACCCTTTTCTACTTTTTATCACCTTTTACATGTTGATGCTGATTCACTTCCAACACAAGAAAATAGAAGTAGACCAGACTTGTTGTCTTTCGATTCAACTACACAGGCTTTCTCATCATCCCTCAGTTTCTCATCCCATTCACCTCTTTTTAATTGTGCATGTCTTTAATATTTCTACAACACTACCAATGCGATTTTTCATAACTCTACCGGTCTGGTAAATAACCTTTCTTTGCAAGTAATCTAATGATTTGATGCTGGTGAAAAACCGATCAGTATAAATGCAATGACCTTTATTTTCAGACACAGTTTCTGACAGAAGTTTAAGTATAGCAGCTCCTAGGCCCAGTTCTTTCAGATCTACATCTGGAACTGTACCTTTACCAACATAAAAATGAAAATCTAAAACAAGTCCATCAGGAGCTGCAAGCACAAAACATTTCTGACCCACAGGGTTTTGTTTGGAAGGAACATACTGTCGAAATAAACAGTTTCCAGAAAATGGCACCATCTGTTCATCCAATGATAAATGTTTTTAACGTGGAAGACTAAGACATTTTCCCCTAATGCTATCTATCAGTGGTCTGACCTTCCACAACCTATCGCTTTCCTCGTGTTGTCCTTCATTATATACAAAATGCATGCAATTTCTCAATTCAAAAAATCTGTTCCTTGACATACAGTTTACAATGACTGGGGCAGCAGTATCATGCTGCTAATACATTTTGCACTGTGGATATACCAGGCAGCCCATTATTAAATACATCCCTGCTAAATGCATCAGCTCCTCTGCACTTGTGTTTACAGATTTGAGGTCACGTGTCTGAACAGAGTACAGATTTGTTTGCTGTGTATGGTTCTCCCAGAAATGTATAGGAAGATATTCTAATAGACATTCCAAAATTCCTTTTAAATCTTTATAGTCAGGAAGAAGATCATCCTCATAGGAGCTTTGCGGCATTCTGAAACAGCAAAAGTGAAGCTGTGTTATATAACTGAAAGCAGAGACCTGTAGTAGTTTTATACACTTTAATTTCCTTCAATACTTCCCGAATAAAAGTATATACACAGTAAAACATGCTTACTTGTTGACTTTCCACTTCATTTCCCTTCTGGGTTCAGACATAGAAAATTGTGCTGCTGGTTCTCTCACTTAAGGCTCTGGATCATCCTCTTCAGGCTCAGCATTAATTAAACTTGGAGATTGCTGTAGTTCCTTAAGTTCTTTTTCCAAGTCGTCATCACAGTCTGACAGCTCAGCATCACTATTGTTAAATATTTGAAGTAGTAACTCCTCATCAAATACATTTATTCCTACTGGACAAAATTTGCAATGTTATTCATATACGTTTTATAACTACTAGTAATTAGCACACCTGTAATGCAAAGTACTTATTGCAAATGGTAATTATTTTGTTTAACTAATTTCTGAATGCTGCTGCACTAAGATGCAATGCATAAATCGTGTTTAATAACCTATGAAAACACATTCACATAACCTATTATTGATGAAACTAGCAATTCACCAAAGTCAGCTAGAAAACCAGAGTCCACACATGTAGACCTGTAGTTATTACAAATATTAACCATAAATAAAATAATCATGTTAAAAACTCATATATTAAGGTGATTACTAATGTTTGTTTTATTGGTAAAAAATTAAGACTAAAGTACTTTGCAGTATACGGAAAATAAACACACTTTAAGCTTGCTTCTTAGTAGCTGCCATCTTGACTCACATCAACAAAGAATGACTAACAGATAACAGATGGTTGCTTGTGGCAGCGCTCCAGTGTTAGAAGCACGAACTAGAGGTACTCAGCTGCTGACCCGTGGGTTTGAAATACTATTTTCCCATTGGGAGAGAAAGATAAAAATTATTGAGCTTAGATCCACGTATGTGGACCCGGGGAGCGAAGAGGGTATAGATTTCTGTTTGTGTATTGTTGACAAAGTCGCCAGCAACGCAATTTCTAGTCATTTGTTTCACAACACGTATTGAATATGTAGAAATCGAACGTGTTTCTATGGCACTTGAAATTATTATCTTTTATATAACTTATAATAAACAATAGAAGTTTTATTTTCTACTCGAAACCTCGATAGAGAGATTTTATAGGATATATACAGGTTGTTTCAAAACGTAAACGAACGATTATACGCGTTACGTAGTTTATAAGTCAACTAGTCCGAATTTCGGTATAGCAGCTTCGAAGTTCTCTTAGGTATAATTTGATGCTGCGTTAAATATTGCATGATCTTGTAATTAGGCAGCGCAGGAACCACAGGTGTGCGGACCTCAGAAGTTGTTATTGACACGCACCGGCCACGAAAACAGGAACATTACTCCTTGCCCTTTATGAGTGACCCTAGCCTACTTTTCAGGTAATGGGACAAAGGGCAGCTACTTGTGAAATAGTCGACTAATAACTCGGACAGTTGAAGGTTGCTCTTCAGTTTAAAACTGCACCGTCCTAACAGGGAGGATTTTGCGAGTGCTTAGATAGCAAATCCAAATAATATGGAACGCTATACGAACGCCGAAATGACGGATATGGTTTTGATGGATGGAAGAGCTGAAAGGAGTTCAAAGAACGCACGATTAATTTAGTTTCATTAAAAATATGAATTGTAAAAGCAGTTACTTCATTGATAATATGTATTTCTTTAACTTCAGAGCATTTTGTTATGACCTTAATTGTAAAATACTTTCAACCACTTACTGTAAATATCAACAGCTTCCTTTTCAGTTACAAATGCCTTATTTAGTATTATCAAACACGTGAAATAAAGTGTTCGTCTCATTGTATATGCTATTTAATTTTGGTTGATTTTTCTACAATGTTGTTTTCTGTTCTGTTTATCATCGAATGCTTCCATCCTCAACCTAACATTAACTTCCCTCTAAAAGGTATAAGTTGCATATGTCCACCTGTTTATTTGTCATCAGGGACTGCTATAACGGAATTTTGGAATACGTTAAACACTCATAAGCAATAGTTCCTTTATTGCAGTTTCATAAGACAAAGAAATGCTTAATAGTAGCAAGCTACTGCGGAGTATGTCGGCATGTTTACAAAAAGCTACAGCACGCGGCACGGCATGTGACCTATACCTGCGAACTCCGACAGCGTAAGGCACGTGTCGTTGTTCCTGCCACTGCCTGATCTACACTCATTCTGGAACATTTTTATGTGGCGCTATTAGCGGTAAAACTAACTATACGTGTCACACAAAAACTGAAAAAAACTACATCAATATTGTGACTTTGTGGGTTCGTGACATTAAAAGTTCAGTTGCACAAACTCAAAATATTCTTTATTTCCACCGATTACAGTTGGTACACGTGCCCATTACATAGAGTTACGTAGCGCACACAATTACAATCCACCAGTTTGTTTGTCACAGGTCTCTTCCACACTCGCAATTACGTACAACTCCGCTGATACACGTACGCAGTCTTCCAGTCCATTCGCTAGCACAGCGCTCTTCACGGCTGGTCGCCAAGAACTGAACTGACTCGTCCACTGCATCCCTTATATACGCAGATCGCTGAATCTGGATGTTTTGCGGCTCAGTGAATCATCCTGGTTGTTCCAGAAGTCAGGGGGTGGCAAAAGAGACGGTGTGATACTTCGCTAACCATCCCCTCGGTTAGCGCCACAAGATAAATGGGTAGGCGTGGTCTCAGTGCCTCCTGTCCCCTACCCAGCTCCAGTTGGTCATGCCTTCCGATAATTGGGTGAAAATATGTTCGTTCGGCGTTGTTTTGAAACAACCTGTATATCCAATCAAATCAAGGTACGAACTCTGGATAATCACACCATATAGATAGCTAAACAGTACTATTTATTCAACGTCATTAAAGAACCTGTAGCATGTTTGAAACACTCAATATTCCACTCTCAGTATATCATGAACAGAGCTATTTTTAGTGACAATGAAACATTAAAAATATTTGTGTTACATTTAGAAACACATGCAAGCTCCGTATGAAATGTTCATCTCATTAATTGTCGATTAATTTTCATTTAGAGCGTAGGTGTCAGCACGGACATTATACAGGAAATACTCCTATTCATTGTAATTATGTTTATGACATTCGCAAACAGGCGGCTGTCAATTTAGTGCTGCAGTTTAATTATTGCTAGTTATTTTTGTGATAATTGAGTTAGTTAAACATATTTGTGATTCTCGTTGACCTAATAAGCAAGTAATAACAACAGACTGCGCAGTACTTACTTTGTTTACGAAGTGTTGATGGTTAACAGTGTAAGTCTTTTGTTTTAATCTTTTTTAAAATGTTCATATTGAGAGAAAATCCATAATTATAAAAATATGCCTTAGAGTAGACATATTCCTGCAGTATATTATATTTCTTTCCTAGTATGCACATCCAACACTTTGATGTCTATAAATTTGTGTTTTCAGACGTCCTGAACCTCAAAAAACCTGTTACACAAAGGGCGGTGCGTGTATCAACGATCGGGTGCTGTAAAATTTTAATTATCACTCTTTAAAAATGTGATAGAGAGTTTGTGTTGATATGTGCTTGTCAGTTCTTCTCTACGTAGTCACTATCCTGATTGTAGCCCTGCGCACTACCTCACTCAGTGCCCTAGGGGCACGGCTTGGTTTGCCTCCTCTGGATTTGTTTATCCAAGGGGTGACTGCTCATCGTCTCTGGAGTCTGGCCTGTTGGTCTTTTAAAAATCTGGTTAAAGGACACAGAGAGATATAGAACAGGCTTCAGAAGTCGCAGATTATCCTAGCGATGGGTTGCGACAATATGAAGACTATTTATAATTTTGACTCTGAATATAGAGTCAATTTTCCACCCAGAGAGCAATGGACTTGTGGCCCGTGGGTTCCTGGGTGTGTCAAGGGGTTCTTCTGGTATACAGATGGCTCCAAGACAGATATGTGGACCGGTGCTGGCATTTCTGGGCCTAAGACGAGGCTGTCGTACTGACTGGGAGGTTATCCTAGAGTATTCCAGACGAAAATATATGCTATTTTGGCTTGTGTTTATCATATCTTGCGCTGCATGGTCGGATTAGTATCTTTTCTAACAGCCAGGCTGTCCTGAAGGCACTACGGGCTAGCACAACAAGATCTAAGTTGGTACGAGAGTACCAAGAGACCTTGAATATTCTCTGTTCTTGCCGACCAGTACAGCTCTGCTGGGTTCCTGGGCATGCTGGGATCAGAGGAAATGAACTAGCTGATAGGCTAGACAGGGAGGGCTCGGCCAACGCTTTTATTGGTCCAAAATCTGTACTTGGTATTACACCAAGAAAGGCCAGATGTGAGATCCTTGATTGGGTATCACTTCAACATGGCACCTCATGGCGTAATCTTACTACAGCTGGGCAGGCTTGGTCTAAGATCGAGGGACCTAGCAAGAAGAACAGCAGGATTCTGCTGACCTTCAATTGGGTACACATTAGAAGTGTTTTCGGCCTGTTGACAGGGCACAGCACCCTAAAGAGGCACCTGCATGTGATGAAGCTTAGAGTAGTGTCGGCATGCAGGAAGTGCAGTCTTCTCTACATATTTTGTACGAATGTGAAGCAGTTGTTGCACTTAGGCACTTTATTCTGGGCTCAGACAAACTGAGACCAGATGATGTATGGAGTACTCATCCAAGATTTATCCGGTCCTTTTTGGAGGCCACGTGACTTGATTAATCACTCCAGTACGAGGGGCACAATGGGCCCAATATGCGGCCTACGTGCAAGGGACCATAAGGGCTCAACCCATTTATTTACATTCATTCACCAAGCTGAATTACACATTTTCCCCAGCGTTTGTTGACCTTCCGAATACCTTGACTTTAGAAGTCTGCAGAATTCGCTTTAAACCACTCTTCTATTTCAGTAATGAGGTCATTTGTGTTGTCAAATCGGCGACCACGCAACGGACTCTTCATTCCCGGGAACAAGAAAAAGTTGCTTGATGCGACATAGGGTGAATAAGGCGAATGCTGTAAGGTCTGAAAGCCACATTCCCTTGTTTTGTCAACTGCAACTTGAGATGAATGAGCTGGTGCATTGACAACCAAACAAGGAACACCTTTGGAGAGCATACCTCGTCGTTTCCTAATCAGAGCTGCTCGTAACTTGTTCAGGAGATTGCAGTGGTATCTGCTAATGCTGGTTTGACCCTTGGCAAGATAATCTGTACGGAAGCCTACATGACAGTCACAGAAAACTGAAAGCATGACCTCCCATCTGACGTTTGCACTTTTGCATTTTTGGGAAGGGGCAATCAGCATGTTTCCATTCCATGTCCATGGCTTTTGTTTCTGGAACATATTGATATATCCAGTATTCATCCATGGTTACTAGACGACAAAAAAATCATATTCATCCTGTTCCAACAGCATCAACATCTGTCTTGAAAGGTGCCGCCATGTTTGCTTTTGGAAAAGGGTTAGCAAACGTGGAACTCACCGTGCAGACATCTTAGACATGTATACTTCGTCCACTCGCTACCATAACTAAGATGTGTCTCATTCATGATCATTTGGATGACTGCTCATCTGTCTTCCAGTATTAAACACTCCACATTCTTCACTGTGACAGCTGAGTCTGCCAGCTCTTGGCTCATCTGTCAGGGACATCTGACCAGTTTGAAAATTCCTTTTCCACCTCACAATAGTGTCATACGATGGGCAATCATTTACATAAACAACCGTCATCTCATCATGGATTTCTCGGGCACTATTGTCCTTCAAATGCAGGAACTTGCTTACATTACGAGCCCCAGTGTTCTCCATTTTTCACCTCAGTCACTTCTGGCACTCACTGTAAAAAAGGACTCAAATCACTGAAGCTACCAACATTATGCCCCGGGGGATCAGTGATGACACTGAAGAATCTTCAGCACTCTAGCATAAAAAGTACTGGTTGATAATTAAGGCCTTACTACACCCCTCATATGAACGTCCGTAAGTGGGAATCAAAACCTTGATTACAAACCAAAATTTCTATTTAAATTCGCCATCTTCTAATGACGAAACACGAGAATTTTCAAGACAATTTCCACTCCAGTCTATCTTTTACATAGAAAATGTTTCCCTAGTTCTGATTTTCTAAATGTAACTAAAGCTTTTGATTAAAATACCATATCCTTGGTATATTTGTGATAAGAAATGAAAGGTGTCTGCTGTTTTATACTGTAAAACAAATGCACAATATTGTGACTTTGTGGGTTCGTGAAATGAAAAGTCCAATTATACCACTCAAAAATGTTCTTTATTTCCACCGACTTACAGTTGACACTTGCCAATTACACAGAATTACGTAATGCACACAATTACGATTCACCAGTTCTTTCGTTACAGTTCCACTTGCACTCGTAATTACGTAAACTCCTCCGACGCACGTACACAGTCCGTCCTCTCACTGGGCGCTCCTCACAGCTCGCCAAGAACTGACTGCCTCCGGCCCGGCGCGTCGCTTATATAAGACCTGCTGGCCAATTTAGAAGTTTCCGGATAAGACGAAACAACCCGCACGTTCGAGAACCTAGGGGGAGGGTAAAGAGACGGCACAGTGGGCCGCAATGCCTCTCCTAATCATCACTTCAGTTAGTGACAGGAGACAAATGAGTGGGTGTGGCGCGGCCTCTGGTCCCTTACTCGCTGTCGTTTGTTGTGCTTCCCGATAATTGGGTGACAATATTCGTCATTTTTTAAAGATGTTTAGCTGTTTACAGTATTCAAATTCGTTCTCAATTGCTCACTTTCGCTTTCCTAAACATGTACTTCCTTCCATTCCCTTTATGTCCCATTCACTGAAATGTTCCTCGCTTGTGTATCGTATCATACCAACCATTTCGTCAATGTTAGACGCCGATGGCATATTTGAATCCAGAAAGCGTGCACTATTTGCGAAAATTCCAATTACACATTGCCAATGGCAATAAATTAATATACCGCCCTATTTACGTTACATAGGAAAACGGAAATGCAATGAAATCAAGTTACGCCAGCAAAATATAATTTACTGCGTCAAAGATGTACCATTCACTTCAGTGGGCTATAAAATGTATGTTTGTAAATTAAACCATAATATTGTAACGGGACCTTTGGAGCACCCTGTACCAGCTGCGAACGGAAGGCAGGGGGGGAGGACCGCGTTAGCCACACCTTCTCCTCGTTTGTCTTGTAATGGTGACAGGCTTGTGGTTAGGGGAAAACATGACTGGTCGCCTGTTTTCTCTAACCCTGTTTCTCGATCTTTCGTTTACTGGAACAGTCTCCTGGTCACTAGAAACCGGCGATATTCCGATATAAAGAGGGTTACAGACAGACAGAGTGAGTCAGTCAGTTGTTGGTTTGAGTTGGTCAATCAGTTGGTTAGTGTGTGTGAGTGGCGACAGTTCTTGGTGTAAGAAGGCAATGTTAGTCAGTGACGTGTTAATGTACGAAAGGGTTGTGCAACGGAAGACTGTACGTAGCTGTGAAGGTGTACCGGAGTTTATGTAATCGCGAGTACAAGTGAAGTTGTAACGGACGAACTGGTAAATTGTAATTGTTGCAGCACGTAATTTTGTGTAATCGGCAAGAGTTAAACTGTAAGTCGGTGGAAATAAAGAACATTGTTGAGTGGTGTAATTGGACTTTTTATTCCACGAACCCACAAAGTCACACTGGTGTCAGGAAGCGGGAAGATAACATCACCGAAAATTACAACCATGGACGCGGCATTGGAATTTTTTTTGGAGAAGATGATGGAAATGCAGGCCGAATTAACAGAGATGCTGGAGACTAGAAATAACCTGGCCGCGGAACTGAAACTAATCAGGACGGCTAGGGAGAACATCGCCGCAGAGTTGAAACAAATGAAGACGGCAAACAACATCGCCGAGAAGATGGAACAAGTGAAGGCCGAGTTAACCACGGAAATGAGAGCAGCGAATGACGGTCCGGCTACCGAAATGAAGGTGGCGAACGAGGTTATCGCCGCCAAGTTTGAAGAACAGTTGGCCGGCGTGAGGGATGACGTGACGGAGCTGGGCGAGCGGAAGGGTCAAGTAGACGACCGCCTTAATGATTTAGAGGAAAAGGCCGACAACATCGCAAAACCCCTCACCCGCCTGACGGAGGAAAACCGGCCTTATGTGTGGACGGAGGACGCCGAAGACGCTCTCCAGCACCCGAAGGGGACCCTGTGCAGTGCTCCTATTTTGGGTTTCCCACAACCGGGTGGCGCCTTCATTGTGGACACCGACGCTAGCGACCATTACATTGGAGGTGTCCTATCGCAGATCCAGGACGGCCATGAGCGCACAAGAGTGGAAGAGACGGAGCGTGTCGCAGCAGTCCGAGTAGTTGTGGCAGTGCCTGCTGAAGGCTGGGATAGCGCAGGCCTGAGGAGGGAGCAGCTGGCGGACGCAGACTTGGGGCCACTCTTGAGGGAAGTGGACGCAGGGATGAGACCGACCTGGGAGGACATCGCACCGAGGAGCGCCACCTACAAGTCGCACTGGGCCCAATGGGACTCGTTGAAGACCAGAGTGGGCGTGCTGTTCCGGGTATGGGAGTCACCCGATGGGAAGGCGCGGAGAGGACAGTTGGTACTTCCCCGGAGCAAGGTCCCGGAAGTCTTGGAGGAAGTGCACGCCGGTACTTCAGGAGGACACCTGGGAGCGAACCGAATGATTCACAAACTACGGCAGCGCTACTTCTGGCTCAGACTCCGGGCAGATGCTGGTGGTACACCTGGACCGCCTCGCACGCTACGATGGGGCTGTTCGAGGGCGAACAGCTTTGAGGAGGGAGCAGTGTAACGGGACCTTTGGAGCACCCTGTACCAGCTGCGAACGGAAGGCAGGGGGGAGGACCGCGTTAGCCACACCTTCTCCTCGTTTGTCTTGTAGTGGTGACAGGCTTGTGGTTAGGGGAAAACATGACTGGTCGCCTGTTTTCTCTAACCCTGTTTCTCGATCTTTCGTTTACTGGAACAGTCTCCTGGTCACTAGTAACCGGCGATATTCCGATATAAAGAGGGTTACAGACAGACAGAGTGAGTCAGTCAGTTGTTGGTTTGAGTTGGTCAATCAGTTGGTTAGTGTGTGTGAGTGGCGACAGTTCTTGGTGTAAGAAGGCAATGTTAGTCAGTGACGTGTTAATGTACGAAAGGGTTGTGCAACGGAAGACTGTACGTAGCTGTGAAGGTGTACCGGAGTTTATGTAATCGCGAGTACAAGTGAAGTTGTAACGGACGAACTGGTAAATTGTAATTGTTACAGCACGTAATTTTGTGTAATCGGCAAGAGTTAAACTGTAAGTCGGTGGAAATAAAGAACATTGTTGAGTGGTGTAATTGGACTTTTTATTCCACGAACCCACAAAGTCACAATATGGTGTTACTAAAGAGAGAATATATTATTTAAATATATCATAATCACAGAGAACTTAATGTCATGACGTTACGTTGGCCATGGTAGCTCAATGGTTTAGAGCGACTGAACGGTAACCAGGAGATACGTGGTTCAAATCTCGGCCGTGGCATTGAATTTTTCAGTTTCACTCCATCAAGAAACTTAGCCCATATATAGCTAGTATGCAAGAATGGTTCATTTCCATCACCTAACTTAAATGATAGTCAGATTTTTTAAAACTGTTTACCTAGGTAATATATTTATAACTACATTCTCTTTGAATGACCAGGGGATAACAAAGACCTCTCCTAAAAGATGATTGTCTGGTAACTCTAAACTCTATGTACCCTATACTCATTTGAACATCATTTCATTCATCGTCTGATATGACTTAAAGTTGGAGGTTTTCTCTTATCCTGAAGGATGAATGTGTGGTGACTCTAAGTTCTAAGTACCTTGTACTCATTTGAACGTAATTTCATTCATCGTCCGATATGACCTAACGTTGGAGGTTATGTCTTATCGTTAAAGATGAATGTCTGGTAACTCTAAGCTCTATATACTCTGTACTTATTTGAATATCATTTCATTCGTCGTCCAATATGACTTAACGTTGGAAGATTTCTCAAATCCTGAAAGATGAATGCCTGGTAACTCTAAGCTCTATGTACCCTGTAATCATTTGGACATCATTTCATTCATAGTCCATTATGATTTACTGTTGGAGGTTCTCTCTTATCCTGAAAGATGAATGTCCGGTAACTCTAAGCTCTATGTACCCTGTACTCATTTGAACATCATTTCATTCGTCGTTCGATATGATTTAACTTTGGAGGTTTTCCCTTATCCTGAAGGATGAATGTCTGGTAATTCTAAACTCTATGTACCCTATCCTTATTTGAACATCATTTCATTGATCGTCCGATATGACTTAACGTTGGAGGTTTTCTCTTATCCTTAGGGATGAATGTCTGGTAACTCTAAGCTCTATGTACCCTGTACTAATTTGAACATCATTTCATTCATCTTCCTATATGACTTAACGTTGGAGGTTTTCTCTTATCCTGAAAGATGAAAGTCTGGTTACTCTAAACTTTATAGACCCTGTACTCATTTGTACATTATTACTTTTGCTTCTTTTGACTATATGGTCTACAGAGACACACATATACCTACCCAAGGACGTTTTTAATCAGGCTTTATTATGCGCAAGTGTGTATATCTAATTATTTCCTGGTGTGTAATTTTTGTAATAATCCTATTTTTGGGTTATCTATTAGCCTTTCACTCTCTGTTTTTCATTTCCTTCATCTTGTATTACTTTACTCTTATTTTCAGCGTCTTTTTGGTGCCTATGTTTCTATCTATGTCCTCACGTGTGCTGGAAAAGCCCTAAGGATCGAACTGAGCAGATGCACTTAAATCCTGGAGCTTTAGTCACGTGACGGCCATCGTTTGACTAGCCCAGAGAAAGCAACACCATGTGTGTCAAAAGGAAACACTGGTTACTTTCATCACCACCTAAAGAGGGTTTCATAAGTATAAAGCCAAACTTAAACCCTGTTAATGTTCTGGTAGGTTAAATGTAGTATTTTGAGAGGGAGATTTCATTGAATTTTCAGTCATTAATTGTCTTGGGTGACGTCTTCGAAAACCATATAAAAGACCTCTCTTTTTATGGAATGGCCTCCGACCTAAATACACCTCTGTACCGATTTTGAATTAATTACCACTTATTTAACATACTTTCCTGGTAAATTGCTCTGTGTGGGAACATCATTAGAAGGCTGTTGTATAACTGGTATACAGTAAGAAGCACACAAAATATTTCTACATGAAAAGGTAGATTTGTAAAAGCATACAATTTATTTAAAATACATATTTTCTTTAGTTGACCATTTCCGAAATATTCCTAGTTATTCACTTGTATTGTTAATACTTACATTTGTCTCAAATGGAAAGTCATTCTCCTTTATGTTATTTTGTCTTTTCTGCTAAGGGAAAGAGAGCATAGCTACCAGATGTCACGTTGGATCCATTATTGAAAGATAAGGTTTGGTTACTATAGCAACAGATATCTCTTCATCTTATTATTTTCACTGTGACGTTTGAGATTAGAGCATTTGTTACGATGTATTCTGGTATGGAAAAGCTAGAATTAGAGTAGGAAGTATTGAAAATGTTCAACACAAATTCCGCTTCAAGTAAGACACTGGCACATTCTACAGTTGGACCATCTGTTATAGCAACGTTGTAAATTGCGGAGACAACAGTTTTTGTAGTTCCTTTTAAATATTTGACATTGAAACAACATATTGGTGTGGTAACTGAGCTGTAGCGCATTGACATGTTAGCCAAAGACCTGTTACTCAAATCCTGTGTTCTACCTTTTCAGCCTCAGCCTACCCGAGACATGTGCAGAACACTTGCCTTACTAATCTTTTCTGTGCTGCAGTTCTTAAAAAGGTCTCTCTGAACCTGAGAGCCAGAGAACCGTGTGTACTTACCTGATTATGCAGCCTCAGAGACTGGTTGAGTGGACAAATGTGCAGACAAGTGATTCTAGGGTTAACTTGCAGCTTTGTCTAAGTCTGAGGGCCAGGGAGCCATGTGTACTTACGAGGGCTGTTCAATAAAGAATGACCACATTTTTTTTTGATAACGTACCTATACTCATCTTCATAACTTTGATGGTCCTTCTCCAAATAGGCTCTCCTGAATGCCATGCACTGGTGTCAGCGTTTCTGTCAGTCTTCAAAGACATGCTGGAACACAGTTTTTGAGAGATCCTTTAAAATCGCCTCCGCAGCCTTCACCACTGCTTCTGATAATGGATAATGCCTCTAACGAAGACGTTCCTTAAAGTTAAGGAACAGAAAAAAGTCACATGGGGCTAAATCCGGACTATAGGGAGGGTGAGGGATGCACTTCACGTCGATTTTTGCAAAATATTCAGCAACAACATTCGCAATATGCGGCCGCGCTATATCGTGGTGCAGCATCCAGTGTGCTTTACGGAAATGTGATCTTTTGCGGCTGAAATGGACTTGAAATGTTCTCAGGACATCCCTGAAGTATTGTCTAGTTACTGATGTGTGTGCAGGTACAACATGCTGATAAACCATCCCATGAATATCAATGAATGAGATGACCATATTTTTTCCAACAGAAGCAACCACTTTTGCTCCTTTGGGGGTTGACGATGAAGGAGATTTTCACACTGAGCTTTGCTGTTTGCTCTCAGGATCAAAATGATGTAGCCAAGTTTCATCAGCAGTGATTATATATGAAAGAAACTCCGGATCTTCCTCTAACATCAACTTTAACTGTATGCTACCGCCATTACAGCGGTAGGCGATACTGAACATGTCTGTACTTGCCTGGTTCTCACAGGCGGGAACCAGAAGTACAAACAATGAAACTACTACGGCGTATTTGTTTCACATTGGGCTAACACATTATCATAAGCTTGAATTTTAGTGCGAAAAATTATGACTGTATAAAATTATGATCATACTTTATTGAACAGCCGTCGTAAATTGAACAAAGAGCCTCAGAGACTGGTTGAGTGGCTGCAGCAGGACAAGTAACTGTAAAGTTATGTGACTTGCAATTCTCTCTGAGCCTGGTAGCCAGAGATTCGTGTGTACTTATATTGAAAATGGAAACTCAGAGACTGGTTGAGCAGCTGCAGGCAGACAAATAGCTGTAATGGTATGTAACTTGCAGATCTCTCTGAGTCTGGGAACCAGAGAGCCGTGTGTACTTACAAGGTACATGGGATCTCAGAGACTGGTTGAGCGGCTGCAGCATGACAAATAGCTGTAATGTTATGTGACTTGCAGATCTCTGTGACCCTGGTAGCCAGAGATTCGTGTGTACTTACATTGAACATGGAACCTCAGAGACTGGTTGAGCAGCTGCAGGCAGACAAATAGCTGTAATATTATGTGACTTGCAGATCTCTCTGAGTCTATGAGCCAGAGAGCCGTGTGTACTTACATTGAACATGGAGTCTCAGAGACTGGCTGAGCGGCTGCAGCAAGACAAATAGCTGTAATTTTTTGTGACTTGCAGATCTCTGTGACCCTGGTAGCCAGAGATTCGTGTGTACTTACATTGAAGATGGGACCTCAGAGACTGGTTGAGCAGCTGCAGGCAGACAAATAGCTGTAATGTTATGTGACTTGCAGATCTCTCTGAGTCTGGGAGCCAGAGAGCCGTGTGTACTTACATTGAACATGGAGTCTCAGAGACTGGTTGAGCGGCTGCGCAAGACAAATAGCTGTAATGTTTTGTGACTTACAGGTCTCTGTGACCCTGGTAGCCAGAGAGTCGTGTGTACTTACATTGAACATGGAGCCTAAGAGACTGGTTGAGAGTCTACAGTCAGACGTTATGTGACTTGCAGGTCTTTCTGAGCCTGGGAGCCAGAGAACCGTGTTTTCTTACATGGAACATGAAGCCTCAGAGACTGGCTGAGTAGCTGCAGCAAGGCCCGGTGATGAGCCAGACAAGTGACTGTAGCATTGTGATGGCCTCGTAGCACTGTGCCGAGATGCGCCTCGCTGGAGTGTGGTCCAGGCCCGCTTGATGTTTTGAGATGATGTGGAGGTCCAGGCGCCAGGCTAGGGCTGCAGGGGGTTGCCCACCCTCCACCACACAGCTAACTGGCAACTCGGTGCCCTCCTTGAGTGGTAGGAAGGCGTTACCGGGGTGCAAGCGCCGGCCGTCTACTTCCAAGTACAGGCCTCGCGGCGGTTCTGCAAAAACAAAACCATTTGTTTTCCATTTTTTGTTGATGGTGACGTGTGTAACTTGCAGACCTGCACATTGCCAGACTTGGTGTAAATTATTCTAAATTTCAGGAAATTCTGCTTTGAGATAATAATCGCTGGTTCATAGCTGAATAAGCATGTCATAATCCCAATGGAACAATATATAGGAGTAATTGTTTTGCGCCTTTGACATCTAAAACCTTGTATAAACAAAACTGAGCTGGGGATTGGAAGGTATTTCTGTAGTCAAGATTATTCCCTAACCTTCTCATATTCTTGAACTACGAGTGAAAGTGTGAATGTGTATGTGTGTGAGAGAGAACTAATATGTCAGAACAAAGAAAGAGAACAACAGTTGGCCATAGAACAACCTGTTCCGAAGATAAATGAACCGATCATTGCAGCTGAAGCCGCGGTATAAATGGAAAAATTAAAAATAAATGTGTGTGCTTAAGGCCACACAACAGAAGTGAAAACTTAAAAACTGTTCATTATAAATTATTCTTAAAAATAATTTTAAAATTTTAATGTTGACACTCATTCTTGCACATAGATGTCAGTTGCGAGCTAAACATTTCATGACTTACGCTAAGTGTACTCACAAATGAAAATACTCTGAAACAACTGAATGACGACGGACTAGCGATCGTGCGAAGAGGGTTATACATAAAGAATGTATAAGGGAAGTAAAATCAAATAACAATCAATTTCCCTTTTGTTTCACTATTTTGTTTCTTGTGCACATACTCATTACTCTATATTTTATTGCACATTGCGGCAAACACGCATATCATAGTTAAATTAATTGGGTTCTAATTGGAGCTTAATTGGAGCTATGAGTTCTCTTGTTCTCAGCTGAATGGTTGTAGGAAATGTTTGTTTGTCGTTGTTGTTGGCTACTCAGTCGTATTAATAATACTTGGTTTGTTGTAGAATTATTTGCTTTAATTCTTGAATCAAAGTTGGTTTATCGACTTGGATCGGTGACCACCTTTCAGACTTCAAAATCTTCGCTTCTCTTCTTAACGCACATGAACACGTTCTTCCCGTCATAGTATCAACTTGTAAGTAAAGTTTTTCTACACGTTCTTCCCGTCGTAGTATCAAATTGTAAGTAAAGTTTTTCTACACGTTCTTCCCGTCGTAGTATCAACTTGTAAGTAATTTTTTTCTACGCGTTCTTCCCGTCGTAGTATCAACTTGTAAGTAAAGCTTTTCTACACGTTCTTCCTGCCGTAGTATCAATTTGTAAGTAAGTTTTTTCTACACGTTCTTCCTGTAGTAGTATCAAATTGTAAGTAAGGCTTTTCTTACTTCACCATTCAGTTCTAACATTATTCCAACCACCTTTATAACTTTATCACGTGACTAAAGTAACTCACCCTTCTCAAATGTTACATTGTCATTGGTTTCTCATTTTATTCCGAAATTTCCAATTGGTTTTCAAAACTCATATGACTCACTGACGTTCCGCCTACACTGAGTTGTTTGTAACGGTATGCATCGTTACCAAATAAATTAAGTAAATCCTTTTAGCGTTCATGCTCAACTGCATTTTGAGTGTCCGTTGTCCCAAAACATTCCTAGCTGAAAGAATACAATAGTCCTCAGACATTAAACTTTTACTAACACAAAGAAGGTAACAGCTCTTCTTTCCTCTCTCTGCGAAGTGTAGAGATATTTACAAGAATATTTTCTCTTTCTTGCTCGGATGCTTGTATATATGTTATATTAAATTATATTCTTCCTTTCTTATGCTTTAAGGCAAGTGCTATTTTAATCATTCTAATTTCATATTATTATAACAAGATTGTTAAATTAGTTTAGCAAAGCATTTCTATTAACTTATCTTCTCTTTTAATTATTTGACTTCGATTAATTCGCCGCCTCCTAATCGCTGCCTGATACTGCGGTTGCAACGTTCATACATATTTTCATATATATTTTATTGCATCATATTTATTTCGAATCTTTTGTCACAATTGATACTGATATTAATACATCCTCTTGTCCCTCGATCGGTTTTTCAGTTTATGGAAAAATATAACCTATAAGTTGTAAATGAAAATAAACGCAAAACGTCATTTCAATGCGTGATAATTTTATTATTTACGTGTTATTACATTTAATTTATTGATTATTTACATTTTAGTGCTCAAAATAAAGAGAAATTGTGAACCAGATCTTAAATGAAACATCTCCTAACACTTTTATTTCCAATTAGCACACTCGTTTTATTTTTCGTTATTATGGTTTTAATTATTCAAATACCGAACTTCGGTGATATTATCTAGTCCATTTGCCTATTACACGGGGTAACAATGAAAATGTTTCGGGCTTAAAAATAGTGAATTTATATTATATACTTTTATATATTTCATATTTATATTATATACTTATATAGTGAATAGTATTTCCATCTGCTGTATTAAAAGATCACCATAAAAATAATCGATTAGCTCTTGATTTGAAGATAGTGATAATTCATATTTAGAGTGAAGATTTTAAATTTGGGGTAAATATTTTGGAGTTGGCATACCTGTCAAAATAAGGTAGTTGACAACTACAAGCATTTGGTGACAGTATCCTGCAAAAATACCGTATCCTTGGATGCAACATGTCCCTTAAAATGAAGTAATTTAAACTACGAATGCCTTCGCTTTAATACTATCTATACTGCCATTAACCTTAGAAGGGAACCTCATGTAACAAAGGCACAATGCAAGCTGTGTGAATTGGCTAATATATAAAAGAATGTAGTTTAATATCAGACTACAGAAATGAATTGCTGTATATTGTTCAAAAGTTTATTTTGTTAAAAAGTACTGTTAGAACATTAAATTTTAATTTTCAGTTTGCCTTTATAAGCATATGCATGTAATTAATAACAACTTAAGTTCAAGATATGCACATGCATAATTTTTTGTTACTAAAAAATCAGTTACAGTGAAGTCAGTTTTTTGGCACACAGTAGTGTTTGCTTGATTTTTAAATGTTTAATACAGTGCAATTAACACTGGTGAAGGTAAAAAAGATTGCGAATAATCAAATTTTATATGTAAAATATCACAAAGGAAAGATTTTAAAAGTTATAAGGAATCTATGGTATGGAATGTATTCATAAACTTTTGTAAGAAGCATTGAGAATTAGTCATTAAATGTCAGAGTTTACTGGTGTATTTCAGTGTCATCTTCATTCATGTATACAAACACAAAACTTAAAAGAAAAGTAAATGCTAAAAGACTGCTTGGCACAAAATGTAATGAGTTAGTGGAGTTAAAAATGTAATGACTTTGTAAAAAAAATGTAAAGTGCATCAGTTTTCTTGGACAATGAACCGAACCATCAACCACGAACTATTGAAAAATCAGCAATTTTTAATAGTGATACAACTTTATGTGATTTCAAAATAACAAGTTTTAGTATTCTACTGAAGGAAATTGGGTGTGGGTATATGAACAATTGTTCAGAAATGAACGCTGCTAATGTCAATTTACATCAGTCTACCTTCTATGGTTTGTTGTAAACTAAAGAATATTAGGTATCTCACCACACAGATACAAGCTATCTTAAGAACTTATTTAAGCAGTACTATGATAATGATACCACGACTTGAAGCCAGCACGTAATCTGCTACAGGAAGTAAACATTTGTTGATTGCTCATCAAGATTTGTAAATTTCAAACTCAAATTTACAAGGCTCTTAGTGACTGCTCAAAGAAATGGCACACTGACACTGTCCCTAAACAAAACAGTTTGAACACTTATCTGAAGAGCTTCTAGCACTTGAAAGCATGAAACTGGTTTGTTTGGATTGGCATCACCTGTACTTCTACATGCGATTTCATAGGCTGCTTTTGCTGCAGGTCATCTTGTGACACCATATCTTGTGCGAGAGACTGACTGCTGTCTTGATCATCTAGCTTTGTACACCTAAAAACAAAATAGGCTTTCAGAAGATACATCTTCAAAATGAAAATGAATATAATGACTTCATGTGTGTCAATAACAGGTTACTAGGTGAGATAGTTCAGAAAAAAATGTGAGGCTTGCAGTTAAGAGGTCTGTGCTTCAGATACTTCAGATCATTAACCCTGACTGAGATATTTTCCAGACTTTCCTCACTAAAAGCTCCGAAGGTACCTATACAGAAGCATGGAATGTTTTCTTGCATGTGTAATCATTATCTATCACTTGTAATGGCATAGGTAGTAAGTGTGAGTTTTAAGCAGGACATCTTCAAATTTACACTGTGACTCTTCAGACTGAATAAATAAATATCAACTGCTGTCATATTGTTTCTCCTTGAGCTTATTTAGTATGGGATCTTGAGGTAGTGAGAAAGGAAGAATGGTAACTGACTTTCGGCTATCATACTTTGCAAAATATCAGGCTATAAGCTGCTACTGGCATAGGTTTCTAGGTGAGATAGTTCAGCAATAAAATGTGAGGCTTGCAGTTAAGAGATCTGTGCTTCAGATAATGCAAGTTTTAATCAGAGACAGATCAATTCAATAAAGTATCACACATGGCAAAGTCTTAGTATGAGAAATGCAAATTCATAACCTTTTATTCTTCCACTTCACCTTCAGATTCTCCCTCTTCTTCTCATCTCCTTAGTAATGGTATTAACACTAACACTATCCTGAACAGTCAAAAGTCTGGTTCATATTCATCACTGTTCTACAAGTCATTCAAATTTTCATCATCAGTGCTTTCAAAGCCTTCATTGTTTTTCCTCTTTCTTATTTTTGTTTCACTTATCACAGCTCTATTTCATTTAGTTCACCACATGATTATCACATAAAATTTAAATAATAGACCACAGCAAGAACACAGTTTTTTTTGTTTTTGCAAAAAAAAAAGAGATTCATTATCTGCACAACGTATGTCTGAATCATATACAGCTTTAGCCCAGATTCCCTTCACCCTTGATCTTTCAAAAAGAGAGATTTTCCTTTTTATCATAAGCCATACATGGTGAACTTACAAATCAGATAAATCATGCTCAGATAATTGAGAGTAAACTGTATACTCCATATGACTGGAGTACCCCTGTCCCAAACTTAAATGTATCAGACTCTAATAGCAACTGTAATGAATGATAATCCACTGAGGGCAGCTTATTTAGACCATACTATTGAGAAAACACTACAATAACAGTATGTATCTTTAACTGGGAATTCAAGTTATATAACAAAGGTCTTTTAACTGTCCTTCATTGAATTTATAATACCAGCTGTATTTCTGAGCCATGGATTTGGCAAACTTGCACCCATAGCATACTGAAATTTATCCCAACGTAGTTTTTAGCCTTTTCGGTGAGAGAAGATAGCAGTCAATACGCTTTTCAAAAATACCTACAAAAAAAGGCAGACTATTTTAAAAAAAAACACAGTGTGGAAAACAAAATTCTAACGTGTGAAAATTCTTGTGCAAAACATTTTCTTACTCTGATGCATTATGCAGGTTGAATTGAAACTTAGTGCCCTGAATGCACCCTTTCCCCTCAGTAACACACAGGGGAGTTTGCCCTGCTGCTGCCAAATATTATTGCACAAACTACAGTGAGATTCAGAATATCTTCAGTAACTTTGATGAATGTAATTCATTTCAATAAAAAATGTACAATTATTTTCATCTACTATGCCATGAAACTTAGTCTACATAAAATCAAAATGCTCTGTGATATCAATGATATTAAAGTTGATCATGCATGATCAAATATAAACTACATTTTTACTTATTCTAATATTACAAGGTGTATTACATACCTCGAGATCTTTATATAAAGGTTTGAGTGATAATATCTTTTAAAGTCTTAGGAATGCAAATGAAGCATTATTAAACGAAAAATGCATGTACAAGGGAGGGAGAGGAGGTGTACCAGAAAATTTAAATGCGTGATAAATGCTGTGCTTGGTATCAGAGTTAACCTTCATGTAGGAATGAAATCCTTTTTCCGGACAATTTATATGAATATTACCATCATTCCTTATAAGATGAGTGAAGTTTTAATAGTTATATTTGTGTATAATGGAAATGAATGTTTGCAGAATGTTCTCACTTTTTATATGTATGTACAAAGGAATAAAAGAGGCCGAAGCAGTTGCACTACCCAGCATGATTTTTGCGGCAGAGCCTCTGACATGTGATTATGGCTAACCAAGGTCTCCCGATTTGACATGCTGTCCTAACAATAAATTTGAAATATACAAGTCAAATGGAGAATTTAAGGTCAGGACGGCACGTTGGCCATGGTAGGTCAATGGGTTAGAGCGACTTAATGGAAACCAGGGGATCCGTGGTTGAAATCCTGCCCATTGCATTGAATTTTTCATGTTCACTCTTATCTATCAAAAACCTTTGCCTATAAACTGCTAGCATGAAGAAATGATTAATTTCCATCAATTAACTAAAACAATAAGAGTTAAATGATGAAGTGTGAGACTCAAGTACTTACGATAGTAAGTTACCACAAATGGTGTATCTCGGATGCGAGAGCCCCTAGTGGCTTACCAGGGAAATATACGAGTCAAATGGAGAACTTAATGTCAAGATGGCACGTTGGCCATGGTAGTTCAATGGGTTAGAGCGACTGGACGGAAACCAGGATATTTGTGGTTCAAATCCTGCCAAAGATATTGAATTTCTCATGTTGACTCTATCTATCAAAAAACTTAGCCTATAAACGGCTAGCCCACCTCGGTAGCACACGTGGATAGATGGTAGCATGTCTGCCTCATGTTCAAGAGGTCCTGAGTTCGTATCTTGGTCAGGCGAGCTACCTGGATAAGGTTTTTATGGGGTTTTCCCTTATCCTTAAAGATGAATGTCAGGTAGCTCTAAGCTACATAGATCGTGGACACATTTGAGCATAATTTCACCCATTTCATTCACCATCCAATATGACTTAACGTTGGAGGACCTAAACTTAGAACAAAAAAAGGGCTAGAGTGAAGAAACGATTAATTTCCATCAACTAACTACAATAATAAGAGTTAAATTATAAAGCCTGGGAATCAAGTACTTACGACAGTAAGTCGCTACAAACGGTGTATCACGGATGCGAGAGCTCCTAGTGGTTTACCGGGGAAATATACGAGAATTTAATGTCAGGACGGCACGTTGGCCATGGTACCTTAATGGGTTAGAGCGACTGGACGGAAAGCAGGAGATCCGTGGTTCAAATACCGCCCATGGCATTGAATTTTTCAGGTTGACTCTATCTATCAAAACCCTTAGCCTATATACAGCTAGTGTGAAGAAATGATTAATTTACATCAATTAACTAAAGTAATAAGAGTTAAATGATGAAGCCTGGGACTCAAGTACTTACGACAGTAAGTTGCCACAAACGGTATATCTCGGATGCGAGAGCCCCTAGTTGTTTACTGGGGAAATACATGAGTCAAATGGAGAATTTAATGTCAGGACAGCACGTTGGCCATGGTAGCTCAATGGAAACCAGGAGATCCGTGGTTCAAATCCTGACCATGGTGTTGAATTTTTCATGTTGATTGTTTTAATTTGTTCAGTACTTTTTATTCCTATAGCTCTCATTTTGCAGTACTTATTGCAAGAAAATCTGATGTATTACATATTAAATGTAATGGATTCGTGACCAGCAACAACCCAAAATTAGTTAAGATCACATCACATCTCTTGCCGCATGAAAAAGTTTCAAAATGATGAGTAGTATTATCACATCTTTAAAAAGCATGTTGTTATTAGCTGGCTTTGGAATTCTTTCCATGAAAGACAGAGAGGGAGTGAGAGGGGGGTGGGGGGAATATAGTACTTTAAAATTTGGAAATTAAAATCAATTACCATAAATATTTGAAGTGAAATGGCTTCTGGGCTTGTAGGCCAAGGTTGAAGTGCAGTGAAAGCCTAAGCATACACATTTCAATAAACATGTTAGAAATGGTTAACACCATAAAAAACAGCCTGTTAAACTAATGCTGTATGTCTTTGTGAGATATGCAATTTTTGTTTAGTAAGCTTTTGTCTATCCAATACAATTCAGTTGTACAAAACTAACAATTCAATATGAGGAGATAAGCATAAGGAATCCGTATGAAGGCAGAATAACAAATTATATTCTTGTAACTACACAAATGAGGATGTTAACGAGCAGTGGAAACAATACAAATAAAGAAAACAGCCAAAAATAAAAGGGCAGAAAAAATTATGTATAAAGACTACTGAGCAAGTAAATCAAAAAGTAATAAAGCAATTGACATAGTTATTAATAAAAGTGTTGTTAAAAGTGGAGCTAATTTTATAATAGCGAAACTATTGAGTCATATTTCATTATAATTTACAACTTCATCATGTCACTTTTAAAAACAGGAACATTTTCGGGACTGTTCCAGTCTAATCCTCATCTGATTGGTAATTTAATCGTCAATCAGCTGAGGATGAGATTGGAACTGTCCGAAAATGTAACTGTTTTTAAAATGATGGGAGAGAAGTTTTAAGTCCAAAAAAAGTATTACTTAATAAGACTTTTAATACATATAATATAATTTATGTCTACAAAATAAGTCTCATGAAGCAAATAAAAACTGCAAAGAAATCAAACTAAGATTATGGAGCTAAGAGTTTAATCTTGGAAAATATTCAAAGGATACAGAAAATAACATCCATGAGAGCATCTTATAACATACAAAATAATGAAATATTTAACAAAATGGAATAGAATATTCTGTTCATCTAAAGTGATTAGAGTTTGTGCAATTCCAGTTACTCAGTAAGGTCTCAGTAATAGTAATTTATTTCCTTTTACATCAACAAATGGAAATACCAAATCAAGATTACAATTATAAAATCCATACTGAAATATGCCATATATTCCTAAATACTGAAAATCCTATCATGTTTTCATGTTGCCCACCATTGAATAGTAATTCGGTCCCCATACATGTAACCTTAGGTTTTTGTGTATTGGAGGTCCTCTGCTCCTTTTCACACTTTCTGCCATTTCACTTATCCCACTCTACATTATTCATTTAACTGTTCTTAGCCATCTCTCTTTAACTTTCCCTAAATAATTCCCTATATTTCTCCTGTTCTTTTCTCCTTTTACGGACAAAATTTTTCTAATTACTACTTCACCCCCCAAATTGTCCCATTTACGTAGCCAAGCCTGCTCTCTCCATATCTTTGTTTGACTACAATTTAATATACAATGGAAATTTGCATTCTCTTCTCCACACAATGGACATTTATCTATCTCCCTCTCTTTACCTATACCTTTCAAGCTTCTCACTCCTGTTCTTGCCCAAGCAAAACCTTCTCGCCCTAACATACTACATATATCTATATATCCTTCCCTCCCGCAGGTTGTTTTTATTTCTCTATATAATCTCAGTGAGCTTTTGTGACTTGTATTGGCAAAAATGTATTGTCTGTCAATATCTTCTAATCTTAGCTTAACTTCTTTCCAGAAGCCTCTATACCCATACTCTGCATCTATCCAAGAATGACCCATATCTATCTGCTTCAGCAAGTCATACATTTTGTGTGCCCAAGACCCACCCCAGTTAGTTCTCTTTTGAATATGAAAACATTCTTTAATTATATTGCCATCTTCCAAGTTAGTGATTCTGTACAAACATTTCATTGCCCTTGACAAGATTTTAATTTTGGTAGAATGCCTGCCTAGTTCTAACTGTGCTGCCCCAGTAGGCGATGCTACTGGTAATCCCAATATATATTTACAAAAGGATCTATGCACTCTATCAGTCTCTCTCCAAGCCTCATCTACTCCCCAAACCTCTGATACATGTAACATTCTATTTTCTACTACTGCCATATAAATCCTTTCCAACTATTTGACATTTATATCTGGCAGTTTACTGTAGCATGATCTTATCACTCTCATGGCCATATTACCTTTTGCCACAGACATCTTTTTTTGTTCTTTCCAGCTGCCATCTGAACTCAACCGTGTAACCAAATAACCAAATGTCCTTACTACTTCTATTTCTCTTCTATTAACCTACTATTTCTCATCCTTACGCAATCTGTATCCTTTTTTGAAGACCATAATCTTTGTTTTGTTTTCATTCACTTTCAAACCCCATTTATTGCAATAAGAATTGGCTGCCTTGATTGCTGTTCTCAGCCCTCCACTTGATATGGACCCAACTACTAGGTCATCTGCAAACAGTAGCCCCAGTATTTCTTTATTATTAATAACTGGTGAATTTAACCTACAACTTGATATCTCCTCTAAAATTCCATCAATATAAAGATTATATAATACTGGACTAAGTTTACATCCCTGCCGTACTCCTGCCTTACTCGATATAGATTTAGTTACTTTGTTGCCTGGTGGTTTTATACACAACTCATTCTCTTGGTATATCATCTTAATTACTTCTATAAATGCCTGACTTATCCCCTTACTGCTTAATTTTATCCACAATGCATCTCTATTAATAGAATCAAAAGCCTTTTCTAGATCAATAAATATCATATATACCCTTCCCCTTTTATTGCTCAGATATTTGTGCACAATTGTTTTAATAATAAAGATATTGTCCAATGTACTCCTCACTGTCTAAAACCTGCTTGGAACTCCGATAGTTTATTCTCCTTCTCAACCCAATTTTGCAACCTATTTGCTAGAATTCCAATGAAAATTTTCCTGGAATAGACAATAAACTAAGCCCTCTGTAGTTAGCTGGGTTACTTTTATCTTTCTTTCCCTTGTAAATTGGCTATACCATGCTTGTCCTTCATTTCCTAGGAATTTTCTTTTCTTCCATTATTTTATTGAATAACTTTATCACTATTTTCCTCCTAGTTTTATTGAGTGCCCAAGCCCTCCAAAATTATCCTGGTATACCATCAATACCACTAGCTTTGTTAGCTTTTAACCTTCTTATTTGTTCACAAAATTCAGCATCCGAGATATATCTAATTCATCAATTATCTGCAGACCCCCTAACAAACTTCTTCTCACTCTGATATAATTATCTTGTCCTAACAGTGATTCAAAGTATGCACACCATTGATCTGCGCCTATATACTCATCTCTCCCCACATCTTTATATATCCCTCTTATTATTGACCAAATTTTCTTAGTGTCATGTATTCTTGCTGCTTCATTTAGCATTCTGCCAATTTTCTCACCCCATTCCCTCTTTTCTTGTTCCATTAGACACCTGTATGCCCATCCCAAGATCAGGAAATGTTCCCTTTCCTCTTGTTCCCCTGATTGCCGCCAGTTCTTTAATTCCTGTGCTACTCTTGCCTTTGCCACCTGGCAATCCTTGTCAAGCCACTGCCTACTGATGCCTTTAGAAACCCCCATTTTCATAGCGGCCCCCGCCCTTTTAACAATATATTCCATTGCCTCTAAGGCTTGCTCTATTTTATTCTCAGTTAAGCTTAGTACCCTCACTTGTAAGATTTTAGTACTCTCTGAATTCAGTTCATTAACAAATGCTTTATGCAACTCTCCTTTCCACTTATACACTTCCACCACAATGAGACTTTTCTTCATCAAGCTTCTTCATGCGCTTATGGCCTTCCCCTAACTCTAATCTTAAAGGAAAGTGACAGCTTGATGTTAAAACTTTCATAACTTCAAAATCTAGGATCCATTTATCAATTCCTACAAAATACATTAAAATATCTACCACACTTTGGCCATTTTTATTAGCAAATTTCAATTCCCCTTCTTTGTCACCAGCTTTCAGGCCATTACAGATCACAGGATTATTCTCCGCACAGAAGTATAAAAGTTTCCTCCCTTCATTATTGGTAACCTTGTCTTTACTGTGCCTGATCTCTACTTCAAGTTCATTCTTAGCTTCATCCCTTGGATTAATCCACTTAACCTGGTGTTCCCCTATTCTTGCATTTAAATCACCTACAATTATTATTTCACCTTTCCCATACTTACTTTCCAACACTTCTATGCTCCAACCTAGTTTCCTAAACACATTTGGATCATAGAACTCTGATACAGTAGGTGGGTTTACACTGTAGCAATACAGACAGTTCCCCCATTTTGATACATGTCCCCTATGGAGATCCATAACACTGATCTGCTTGACAGTTCTTTTTCTTCTTTCACCTTGAGACATTTATCTTTCATTATAAATCAGCCTAAACCACCTGAAGCTCTGCCTTTCCTTTGGTTTTTCATCCCACTTATGCTATAAAAGTTGAATCCTGTAATTATTACACTAGTTTTTTTTTCTCTATCCAGGTTTCCACAACCATTAATATATCACAAGTTTTTAGCACATTATAGATTTCCCCACTGCACAATTTCTCCCAAAGCCCGTCCAAATTCCAACCCCCAATGGGTAATGCAAATCCCTATGCTTCATCTTTCCTTTTGAACCTCCACCTTTCAAAGTTCATCTGGTTCCTGGTGCGCACACAGTCTTTCACTTCCAGGATACTTCCTGATGGCGTTGAAACCACTTGTAAGTCGCCTAAATTCTATTCAATCTCAGCCGTTCTCAAACTACTTGACGCGGCATAAACTTCCCCATCAGCTTATCTCCTTGCGTGTCATTTAACTGTGGTGATTCGACTCGCTCGGTCCTGTGTTCGGTCCGTACGTGTGACATCACCGTTGACGTATCATCTCTTTCCCTCGTCAGCACCGCTGCCTCTGGCTTCCTCACAGGTGACGTATGCTCTGTTTCCGTAGTTCGATCATGTGCCAGTTGGACATTCCTATCGTCTTTTGCCCTCAAAACGTAGTTGCCCTCCCATGTAACATAGTGGTGACGAAGTTCCTGCTTCACAAAATCGATCCACAAATCAACACCTTTTAAATATGCCCGTTTTCCTGCTGCTCTAGCTTTCTTCATTTCCAATAAAGCTAAAGATTTTAAACCACGCTGTTTCATACCCAAATCTTGCTCAATAAATATTTTAGTGCCTTTTAACTATTTACTGTTCCACAACACTTCCCATTTGAATCTCATTGATGCTACTTTCACTATTATTGGACTTGGTTTCGGTCCAAATCATCCTATTCTAAAACAATCCACTATCTCCCAACCTGCCATATTTAGTTTCCGTTTTTGTTGGAATATATGTTCTACAACCTGCCGACTCGTCGGTCTCTTCTCTCTTCTAATCCAAATATTATCAGGTTTAGTATCTGATTCTCTTCCTCTAAATTTTCCAATGGGGTTAGTCTGTCTTTACATTCTTTTATTTCTTCCTTTACTTCCTCATCAAATTTCTCTAATGCTGTTAACATCCCATTAAACTGTTCGGCAATCTTCTTGTTAATTCTATTTTCCATCTCCTTCACTTCCTTTATTTCTTTTGTGAGATATTTTCTAGCATCGCGGCTTGTTGCTCCATTGTCGGTCCGGGGTTTAGTTCCACTCCCCCAATAATTAACAAAGCCCATATCACTAAGATGTACCAAACACTTATTAAACATATACCAGAAGATCCCTGCTGAGTTTTCTGGCTCGTTCCAAATGCGTTAAAAGCGCCGATCCTAATTCTATACATTTGCGCATCAATCATCTTCGGTCGCGAGCGTGTGTGCTTACGCGTCCGTCTCCCTTCGTGTCAGGCAGGCAACTCCAGGTCTGAGTAAGAAAGCTAGGATGCACACATTCTAAGAAAATATAAAAGGATGCACAATGGGTCAACATTGGTTGAGATGTTTAGAGCTTCTACATTCCATCCTTTTTAAACCTAATCTAACCTAAAGCTATACAGAAAAAGGCAGCAAACGGTATAACCTGAGATGTGTGATGAATGCAAATGGTTCTTATGACTTACAGTATCTGAATGCCATTTCAAAATATATGTAGTTTTAGTACAATATAAGAGGTTTTGCGCATTACTATTTGAAAATAAACAAAAAGCTCTTCATTGCAAACATAAATGCTTATGTCATAAAAATGGACTCGCCATGTTTTCATCTAGATGCCTCATGTACTGATAATATATTCACAGTTAAGCGGAGAGAAGAGAAATACAGAGAATATAAATTAGAAATGAACATCATATCCATAAATTCTATGAAAACATTTTTAATAAAATAAAAGACAACTCATAAATATACTAATAGCTAGAGGCTAGCCATAACAGTTTTGTGGCTGTTATTTCTTGTTTTTAAATTTTTTTAAAAATTAATGTAAAATTGTTATGAAAAGATTAATTTGTACAAAATTCAAAGTGTAAAATTAGGTTGTTACGAGATGATATAATGTATGTTAAATGTTATATAATATTGTTGTTATAGAAAATTGCAAAAATGTTATTACATAATGTGGTGACGTGGGCCGATAAAAGATAAGTAATTTGGTTGTTACAGTAACGCAGAGGAATAGAGCTCAAGATTATCTAAAATTAGTATACTTCTGCAAGCAACTTTCACAGGAGTAAAACGTATAGTTGTGTCGCTCCGCAAATGTGCACAAAGTGTTTTGTGTGAATGCATTTGTTTTGCACTAATAAATGTGCAAGAGAGAGTAGAAGTTCTTGATGCAACGACCATTGTTTGTTAAAAAGACAGCATTTATATTCGAGTCAACATGAAACATACAATGCCATATACCGCATTGTGAATAATATATACAACTAGTGTGAAGAAGCAATTAAGTTCCATCAATTACCTAAAGCATTTATATTGTTTAAAATTGTATCACAATTTAAAATTGTTTTGCTGGAATAATGCTCATAATATTTACAAGAAACGAAGAGTTGTTTATTCTCCAACAATTGTAGTATCAAATTCCTATACTCTGCGACCATGTCCAGAGTTAAGATTTGTTGCTCCAGAGCTACCACGGAGAGACAAGATTTCTACAAGATCACCAAAGGTGGGAGAAACTTATCATCGTCATCATCGTCGTCGTCGTCGTCGTCGTCGTCATCATCATCATCATCATCATCATCACACCACTCCATCATCTAATCATCCCATTTGCAATAAATCTGGTAGCAAGTTTATACACAGATGTATTGTTATAAATGTAGGAATATATGTCAGAGGAGACATAATTAATTTAGGGTTAAAAAAGGGTGCTGACTATCGCCCCTTTTTTTTATCTTACATTTTGTCCTACAGAAAAATAAAAAATGGTAAAAGGAAATGAAGAGAATGAGTATCTCACTTTGTATAACTAGGGTATACACAAGGTTTAAGTGTGATAAATACAAAATAATTTGTAGGTTTTCAATGCACTATGTAAAACAACATATAGAAAACAAACACAAGGAGTATTATAAAATGAAGCTTTATGAAACCATGGCAACAACAGTGTTTTATGAAGATCCTGAATTATCATGAAAAATTAAAACAGAAACTAAACAACAGAGATTTCTAAGAAGTCTAAGCAACTGTGAGACTAAATTAATAAGAGCTTTAAATCAGACATTGAAGCAGAACTAAAAATTTACATATTAAACAATAAAATATACACAAGCAGAATGGAACAAAATATGCTGAAAAAATCCTCAAGAAGGCCTGTAAGACGAACTGAAAAACACCTTGATTATGCATGTTTGGAGGAATTTAGCAACAGTAACGTCCAAAATAATTGAAATAACCTATTTTTAATTTGAGAAAGCAAATTGGAATCAACAGTGAAAGTAATGTAATAATTAAAAATTATACAATGAGTTGAACGAGTTACTTTGTACTTTACATACCAATTTGTATTTGGAGTAAATTCTAACTTTTGTCATAGAAAAGAATGTGTAGTGTTTAACGCCCGCTTTTACTACATACGGCACCTTAGGCGGTGACACTGATGATACATGAGATGAAGATGGAGCACCGGTGGAATGAGATGGTGGGGGGAAACCGGAGATACTGGAGAAAACCTGCCCCTGCTCCGTGTTGTCCACCACAATCTCATTTTGCGGTCACCTGGGATAAAACCTGGGCCGCCTTGGTGAGAGCCAAGCAGTCTAACCACTCAGCCATGGCGCCGCCAATCATAGAACAGACAAAGTAAGGTAACTTGGTATATCAACCGGGAAAATGTTGGCTTGAAATATCTTAATTGTATTTTAAAAGTTAAATATTAATTATATGAGTACTTGAAGGAGAATTGGTTCAGCATAATTTAAAGTTAAATAAGTCTTTGAACTTTTATGTTTTATATTGCATTAAACTCAAGTAGACTGTTAATATGTGTTTTCACTAAAATATCATTAAACAAAATTAGCACAGCAAAAGACAATACAGCATATAACAAGCCACATCTCATTCCATATCATTGCAAACCTGTGAGTCTGAATAAGTCTAAATGGTCCAGTATATAAATATATAAATCTGCTGGTGGTGGAGCTTAGTACTTCAATTACTAAGCAACAAAGGCAAAACCACTGGATGTGATGAGAGGGCAGGGAGCATGTACCACATTCAAGGAGTTTCAAGTGTGAATATTTGTTAAAATGTTAACTTTGTTAACTCAGTAAAGGTTCCCTCCTTTATCTTGTAAGATGAGTCGGGAACTTTATTTAAACTCTTTGGACCATGTGCTCATTTGAGCATCTATTTCTAGCTTTTTATCTATATTTCTTATCTTTATGATCTATACTGCTGTATTAGGAGCAACTTTTGAAACTGATGCTTACTGGTCATTACTTATTCCTATAACAATAAAGATAACAGTACCTTTACAGCAGATGCCAGAAATTGTGCCGCTGAATCATTAGCACCTTCTAAACCAACTTCCCATGCTCCTAACAGCATTTGCCCCATGATGAACCCCTTATCTGGTAGGAATAATTCCTGCTTGGCATAACGCAGTTTTTCTTCATATGAATTTGGTGGCAGTGTGCCAGGGCTGCTAATGTAATCTGCAACATCTGCTGGCTGTAATTTGATATAGGTTCATTGCAGCACACAAAACATACCATTAAACAAAACAAAAAACTTATGCAGGGAGTATTTCCTTAATAAAAAGAAACGAGCAATGACAAATGCATTGCCCATTCAACTTAGGAGTTCTGCTTGTGGTGTGGTTGAAAGTGCCACATTTCTGCTTTTTCTTTAGGGTAGCTCTGTAGAATGTAGTGTATGTCACTATAAGTGCCTCTAAGTTTTAAGCATTAGATCAATTAAGGCATTTCAGAATTACGGAACAATGGCCACTAATGTTTCTGCTTACATAAGGAACTATCAAGTACCTTACGGCTCTGTACTTTTATAGCTCAACTGTAAAGCACCAATAAGGCAGCAGTAATGTTGCAAAAATTAACTGCTTTCTTAGCTTTTGTTTTTGTTAATGTTGTGCTCCAAATCACATACCTCTAAAGCTACTCATAACAGAAAAAATTAACTTTTGGATGAGGAATTGTATTCTTCTAACATTATGCAATTAGAAACAGGTTTACATACCATTAATATGTGTATTCAGGAAACTGAACTTATTTAAATATCTGGTACAGAATATGCAATACTGGCCAAAATGACTTTGAAGAGTTCCTTAACTTTGGCCTCAGTAAATATAGCTTTCTCACAAGTTATAAAATAATGAGGCACAATAAATTCTGAGTTGACATTATAGCTGATTACATAGAAAATGAAGCTAGCTAGAGTGAAGCAATAAATATTACACAAATATAAATATTTGTAACAAAAAACTTCACTTATCTTAAGAAAATGGTGTTAATTCTTCTTCCGAATGGAGATTGATACAAGCAATCTGTTTGGAAATCAATCTCCATTAGAAAGAAGAATTAACACCATTTTCTTAAGATAAGTGAAGTTTTTTGTTACAAATATTTATATTTAACATTATAGCTTTTATAGTGTCAAAGGATCTTAGTTTAAATTTTTATTACTTTGTTGGGTAGTGAAGAAACTTGTATCTCTCAGTATGAAAAGACATAATTTTTGACAGCTATGAAAAAAATAAAAAATGGGAGGGAGGCAGACATTTTGGTTGGTTATTTCAAATATGAACAAAGACAAGACACACATATCATCAGCCATTGAATTTGGACAAGTGTATATTTACCACTCACAAATTAAATTTAACTTATTTCTCTAAATGAACAAATTATCAAACCATGATAAGAGTGCCTAGAAAATTACAGGCTTATACAACTTATTATATTTGTATATATTTTCTTGCGTCACTGTTAAAAGCTTCATATTTTACGTAATTACAGGCTTGTTTGCACGAACAGCGGGATAGTATGTCAAGTATTGCACCATATTTATACTAGTTTGTCTTGACTTGCTGCTCCCTCTCCATTACTGGCCATGACAACTAATGCACAGTAAACAAATCTATACCCATGGCATTGGTGTCCAATTTTCACTGTCTATCACAAAAGTAAACATTAGCTTTTCAGTTAATTGATGGAAATTAATCATTTCTCCACACTAGCCGTATATAGGCTAAGATATTTGATGGATAGAGTCAACATGAAAAATTCGATGCCATGGGCGGGATTTGAACCACAGATATTAGCTTTTCAGGCTTTGTAATTTTATTCCTAGTGAACATTCTCTAACTAGCTTATATTTTGGCCCACAGCCAAAGCTATGAGGGGCTATTTATATTTTGAGCGTAATAATTAAAATAGTAATTTCTGATCGAAAACAGCTTTACTGTTTTTCAAAATATTCTCCCTTATGATCAATACACATTTGCATCGGTTTGAACCATTTATCAAAACATTTATTCCAGTCTTCTTGAGACACCTCCAAAGCATGGCTTTTGAAGGCATCAATTGCTTCTGGCGAAGAAAATCGTTGTCCATGCAATTCTGATATTCAGGAACAAAAATAAGTCACTGGGTGCCAAATCGGTACTGTATGGTGGATGACCCACCAATTCAACTTTTAGAGCTTTCAAATACCCTGTTGTTAGATGAAATGCATGCGCGCTCGCATTCCCTTGATGAAAAACGATCCGACAGTTCCTGTTGGTTTTCCTCACTCTGTTGCCTTGTCTTATTATCCTTTCTACTTTCACTGTATATCTTAATAATAGCTCACTATGTAATTCGTACATTTCTTTTTTCTTCTCCCACTACTTGCACAGATCAGCAACCTGGTAACATACTATTGAGGAAAACATACTGGATCAGGAATCGGTTAGAATTTGAACTTGCAGTAATATACACATGTTAAGCTTTCTTGAATATATTTGGAAAATATGGAAAAGTATAGCATATAAAAGGACAAAATATTTAGCACTGAAAAAAAATGCACACACGCATGCACACATACACACATATATAAATAAATTCCCAAAATTACATGCCAAACTGAATAAAACCACACTTGAATAAAAATTTCAGAATGTTTACCAAACATGAAATAACACTTCAAATATGTATATTCACAGAAAACCCCTTTTGACTTCACGCCTCTCGCATTTAACTTTGGTCTGAAGGAAGCAGCTTGCCTAAATCCCTGTTAATAGCTTCATATTTTATATAATTACAGGCTTGTTTGCATGGACAGCGAAGTAGTATGTCAAGTATTGCACCATATTGATACCAGTTTGTCTTGACTTGCTGCTCCCTCTCCATTACTGGCCATGACAACTAATGCAGAGTAAACATATCTATACCCATGGCATTGGTGCCCAAGTTTCACTGTCTATCACAAAAGTAAACATTAGCTTTTCAGGCTTTTTAACTTTATTCGAAGTGGACCTTCTCTATCTAACTTATATTTTGGCCCACACTCAAAGCTATGAGGGGCTATTTATATTTTGAGCCTAATAATTAAAATAGTAATTTCTGATCGAAAACTGCTTTACTGTTTTTCAAAATATTCTCCCTTATGATCAATACACATTTGCATCGGTTTGAACCATTTATCAAAACATTTATTCTGGTCTTCTTGAGACACCTCCAAAGCATGGCTTTTAAAGGCGTCAACTGCTTCTTCTGGCAAAGAAAATCGTTGTCCATGCAATTCTGATATTCAGGAACAAAAAAAAGTCACTGGGTGCCAAATCAGTACTGTATGGTGGATGACCCATCAATTCTACTTTTAGAGTCTTCAAATACTCTGTTGTTAGATGAGATGTATGCCCACTCGCGTTCTCTTGATGAAAAACGATCCTACATTTCCAGTTGGTTTTCCTCACTTTTTTGCCTTGTCTTATTATCCCTTCTACTTTTACTGTATATCTTAATAATAGCTCACTATGCAATTCGTACATTTCTTTTTTCTGCTCCCACTACTTGCACAGATCTGCAACCTTGTAACATAATATTGAGGAAAACGTACTGGATCAGGAATAGGTTAGAAATTGAACTTGCAGTAATATACACATGTTAAGCTTTCTTGAATATATTTGGAAAATATGGATATGTATAACATATAAAAGGACAAAAGATTTAGCACTGAAAAAAAAATGCACACACGCATGCTCGCGCGCACACACACATATAAACAAATTCCCAAAATTACATTCCAAACTGAATGAAACCACACTTGAATCGAAATTTCAGAATGTTTACCAAACATGAAATAACACTTCAAATATGTATATTCAGAGAAAATCCCCCTTTTGACTTCACGCCTCTCCCATTTAACCTTGGTCTGGAGGAAGCAGCTTGCCTAATACCCTGTTAATAGCTTCATCTTTTACGTAATTATATGCTTGTTTGCATGAACAGCGAGGTAGTATGTCAAGTATTGCACCATATTCATACCAGTTTGTCTTGGCTTGCTGCTCCCTCTCCATTACTGGCCATGACAACTAATTCACAGTAAACAAATCTATACCCATGGCATTGGTGCCCAAGATTCACTGTCTATCACAAAAGTAAACATTAGTTTTTCAGGCTTTTTAACTTTATTCTAAGTGGACCTTCTCTAACTAGCTTATGTTTTGGCCCACAGCCAAAGCTATGAGGGGCTATTTATATTTTGAGCGTACTAATTAAAATAGTAATTTCTGATCGAAAACTGCTTTATTGTTTTTCAAAATATTCTCCCTTATGATCAATACACATTTGCATCGGTTTGAACCATTTATCAAAACATTTATTCCAGTCTTCTTGAGACACCTCCAAAGCATGGCTTTTGAAGGCATCAATTGCTTCTTCTGGCGAAGAAAATTGTTGTCCATGCAATTCTGATATTCAGTAACAAAAATAAGTCACTGGGTGCCAAATCGGTACTGTATGGTGGATGACCCATCAATTCAACTTTTAGAGCCTTAAAATATGCTGTTGTTAGATGAGATGTATGCGCGCTCGCATTCTCTTGATGAAAAATGATCCTACAATTCCTGTTGGTTTTCCTCACTTTGTTGCCTTGTCTTATTATCCTTTCTACTTTTACTGTATATCTTAATAATAGCTCACTATGCCATTCGTACATTTCTTTTTTCTCCTCCCACTACTTGCACAGATCAGCTACCTGGTAACATACTATTGAGGAAGACGTACTGGATCGGGAATCGGTTAGAAATTGAACTTGCAGTAATATACACATGTTAAGCTTTCTTGAATATATTTGGAAAATATGGAAATGTATAACATATAAAAGGACAAAAGATTTAGCTCTGACAAAAAAATGCACACACGCATGGGTGCACGCGCACACACACACACACAGACACATACATAAATAAATTCCCAAAATTACATTCAAAACTGAATAAAACCACACTTGAATCAAAATTTCAGAATGTTTACCAAACATGAAATAACACTTCAAATATGTATATTCAGAGAAAATCCCCCTTTTGACTTCATGCCTCTCCCATTTAACCTTGGTCTGGAGGAAGCAGCTTGCCTAAAACCCTGACATTCCATAAAGCTGTCCCCCTACAAGATGCATTCAACTATGGCATAAATCACAATGGGGTTTTAGTCATTCTTTATAAATGACTCAGGAGAAACATTCTGCAATGGTCTTTTAACTTAGTCCAAAAATTTCTCTCATATAAGCGTGATTAAAACTCAAGCAAACATCTGACACAAAACAGTTTGGAACTCTCTCACCCTGAACCTGGCTAATACGAGTTGAAGCAGTAGACATCCTGGTGCCTGGAACCTTCCATCTGCAAATGCCTCCCTTGACATTCACATAACGCCAATCCTCTAGTGACTAGATGCAACGATAGGCATTTTACCATAATGCCCTGGTAAAATTCTCTCAAACTACCAAACATAGGATGTCATGTAGCTTTGACTCTGTAGTACTCCTTTCCCTTGTCCCATGTAGGCTGTTGTATCCCTCCACAGCTGTGACAGGATTGAGTTCCTAGTCTAGACCGTACTGCTCCATTGACTGGCTGTGATTTATAACTGCCCTCTTTCAGCCACTACTGCCATACTGCTCCGGAGACTTCCTGCTCTGCTAACAGACTCCCTGTTTGCTCGAATGAGGGGAGTTATATAGTGCTTGCAGGACGAAGTGGGATAAGACGGGCTGGCAATAGGCAACCTGACAGCACAAAATTACTTCAGGCTGCCCAGTTCAATATATATCGATAGTGGGGTGACGACCATAACGTGAGAACTTCACCATAGACTTCTGGCAAACAAAAGGTTGTGAACCATTTGGCTTTGACTGTTCTACTTTCCTCTAAAGGCTCTGTTGCCACATTGCCACTTTTGCTGAAAAAGCAGCTGACCATTTGCTCTGAAGTGCTTTGAGTGTGAACAACTTGTGTTGGATATGCTCCATTTTGAGACCCATACAGTCGATTGCTGTTCCAGCTCATGTGCATAGATCTATGATTTGTCATCTGTTACAGTCTTACATAAGTCTTTTGAGGAATTGCCATTGTATTTCTTGACAATTTTTGTACACTGACACGAGCTTCTATTTGAAATTGTATCCAATTATGTGAGATCCAACAAGAGAAAAACTTTTTCATGGCTAAATAACTGCCCTTTAGAACAAAATGCATGCCGCACACGCATGCGCCCATGACAAGAAATAAAGAAAACTTAATAAAACCAACTATGAACATTTCTACTTATGGCCTGAACTGCTTAACCTCACATGTTAACTTATACAATGCACTGCCACTGGAACTAAAAAACTGCAGGAACATAAAAGGTTTTAAAAGGAAACTTGCTGAAAATGTACTGAAGGCATATTTTGATAGCTGACAAACTGTCACTCATTTATAGCTGAACTGGTTAAAAATTAATATGTGTTAATGTCTCATAGAATATGTAGCTTTTTGCAATGTTCTCTGCTCTTATTACTTCTTCAGTTACAGTGAATGTTTGTATCTTTGTTTTTTTATATATGTTATTTTTGTATGGTAACTAATTCCTACTATAAAAATGTATTATAAATATTCTTAAGGGCTGCCATATTTTATATATTTTTGTACTCTTCCCTAGCATGAGAAACTTTTCAGATAACATTAAATAAATAAAATAAATACCTGCCTGTATATGGTAAAGTTGTGCACATTAGAAGAAATGAAAGGAAATTTCAGGGAATAAATTTTATTTGATATCAAAAGATAATTGTGTGTCGAATGACAATTTTCTGAAAGTATGCCATAATTTTCTCTTTCACAGGAAAACACTTTCCTCTGAACTTTCACAAGTTACACATTTATAATTGCAAAAACTTAAATTAGATCCATAAATATTACATCTGATTCCCCAGAAATTAGAGTGACTGCTGAAACCACCAATTTCTCTGAAATGAATTACAAAATCACAACAAATATGATGTAAGCAAAAGCATAAGAACATTTAACCGTATTACTAATCTCAAAATTTCCTTTATCACTGCGGTATGTCCTCTTCACTTTAGACCTCTTTGCTTTCCAGCCTCTTGAGCTCATATAAGGCATACGCACTGATATATCATGACATTTATTGAACAGAAGTATCAAAAACATATTGTGCAGGTGCACTTCTTCTGGAGAAAGCATTTTACGCATTTCTGCATCAAAATATTTCTTTGTTTTCTATACATGAAAGCATTGAAAGAGATTAGGTTCAGTGATTATAAGTAACAAAATTAGTACACATATTTTTACAGAATAAAAAATTCCTGATATATACCAACCACAAAAATTCCTCCACTAATTACAATTTACATTCATAGCTGTTTTATAAATGTTTCTTGTTTTTCCAATCCCTATCAATCACAGAACACATTCACTTGAAATGCTTCAAAATACATTTTGCTGTATGACCATGACAGCACAATGCAGTATAAGATTAGAACTATTTAAAGAGTAAGTCAGTACGCTCTGGCCATTATCTCAAGATAATTTATTCATAGTTTAAATACATAACATTTCAAAGATATGTCAGGATGTGTTGCTCATATTAGTACATTCTGTCTAACCACCACAAGAACGCAAGAGACGAATGAAGAGGAAAGGGGTTTGAACTGTTTATCTGCTCTGGTAGTGGATCTGTTTACTAGGAAATGGATGTATGAGAGTACATATGAGTCACCCAGTTTGCCAGATCTAATGGTTTCTGTAGTAACTGCTGTGATAGGTATTATGTATGGGTGGGTTATGAGACAACACTTGCATATTTTAAACGACTATAGCATCCTTGACATACTCGAAAGACGAGCATAAACTGTGTGGGAACAACAAAAGTGATTATGTTACACACTCCACTAGCTTGCCTTTTTGTGCTGGGCTGACAGTATATACACACAAGTACATGCATGCATGCATGAAACAGTCAAACAGTTTGAACATTGATCTGTATATTTGTCTATTGTTTGCTTTTTCCAATATTACTTTTTCTTTAATTAAAGTTTGAAAATTTTTCTCATTTCCATCCCTATATATCTGTATGTAATTACGACTGAAGTGATATTTGTAAGAGATCAATTATACTACCCAATATGAAATTTACTTCTGTTAAGATAATACATGTTTTTAGTCAGTTTCCACTGGTAGATTCAGCAAATGATGCTTAAAATGGCAAATCATGTCACAATTTTTAGATATTTTAGATACAAGTAATTGAAAATGAGTTTGTGTACCAGCCGGTAACACGTGTCATAGGTTGCCTACCCTTGTCCTACATGATTACTTACACAGATACAAAATGTAAAGATGAAAACATGCTGTACAATTTAACCAAGCCTCTACTTCAAAGATCCTGACTCTCAACCAGAAAATTCTGAAAATGAAAGACATTTTGTAGAGCAAGTAGACTTGAATGTTTTGGCACGTAATTTAAATATGTCAAAAGAAGAATCTGAACTTCTGTGTTCCAGGTTGCAACAATGGAAATTACTTCCACCTGTTACAAAAATTATACAGTTTCAAAATAGACATGTGAAATTTGGAAAATATTTTTCAGTGGAAGAGAATATATGTTTTTATATATACATTAATGATTTAACATGCAAACCAGGAATTGAGCATAGTCCAGATTGCATATAGATTCATGTAACTTAAGCTTTATAGATTCCTCCAACTTTAACTCATCAGCTTAAAGGCTGTATTACTTTATAATGGTAACAAACTTCCAACTGTTCCAGTTTTCCATTCTGTAGGTCTTAAAGAAAGCTATGAAAGTATGGCCAACATTGTATGTGTTTTAAAATATGAGGTTAGTTGTTGAAAAATGTGTGCTGACGTTAAAGTAATTGGTTTGCTGCTTGAATTACAAGGAGGATTCACAAAATATTGTTGCTTTTGTTTTTGTGGTACAGTCATGACATGCATAAATATAATGTGGTACAACAGTGGGCAAGCTGCAGGAGTATGTTCCAGGGGAGAGAAATGTGAAACAAACACCACTGGCTCAGCATTCTTCTCCCTCCCTTACACGTAAAACCTGGTCTGATGAAGAATTTTGCTAAGGCGCTCAATAAGGACAGTGGTGGATTTGCAAATTTGCAAGGAATGTTTCTACAGTTAACCTAACCAAAATTGAAAGATGGAACTTTTGTTGAACCTCAAATCCAAAAACTCATGGAGAACAAAATGTTTGAAAAAACATTGCAAAAGGTGGAATTAGCAGCTTGGCCATCATTTACAGGGTTTTGAGTAGCTTCCTTGGAAACACAAAGGGGTGGGGGTGGGGGGGACTACATAACTCTGGTCTCAAATTTGTCGAAATCTTACAAAGACATGGGTTGTATAATGCCTTTGAAAATCCATTTCCTCTATTCACATTTAGACCTTTTCTGGAAAATGTGTGTGATGTTAGTGATGAATAAGGGAAACAATTTCATCAGGACATTTCCATAATGGAGAAGAGTACCTAGGTTGTAAGGACTCGGTAATGATGGAGGATTATTGTTGGTCTCTTGTGAGGGAAAGCAGACAGGAGTACAAGACATAGTCACATGCTACCAACCACCTTTAAGGTATCTCACTTAAATTTGTAGTCCAAATGCTATTGATGTATATAAATCAACATCTTATATTAATCTTAATTCACCATGATGTATACTACTACACCATATATCATATCACAATAATAAATTTACATATCATCTTACCTGAATTATCGTAGGTGAGAATTCTTTTTAATCTGACATTATAGGAGGTTTCTGTGGTGATTTTGAAAATCAGCACATTTTCTTCATTAGGTATCACCCACTTTTATCCCAGAGGTATGAAAAAAGTTTTTGTCTGTTTTTATTTATTGGGCGGTGTTCAGTGCAATCATTTTATTCTATTCTTTTTTTTAGAATAAAAATGGAATATACGTTTAAAATATTTTATTGTAAGGAAGAAAGCTGTGAGTGAAAGCAAAATTTTTATACCTTAAAATCAACACCAAGTATGAGACTTGTATTTTTACGCAACTGTTTTCTAGCTCATATGGTTGCAGTGACAGGAAATATGTATCGTAAAACAAAGTGTCAGTCGACCCATCCTAATGTTTGTTTGCCACTGAAAGGGGGAAAAAAAGGAACTATCAAAGAAAGCTACTGCTAGACATCATGAGCCAGGAGTATGTGCCTCATTGTTGTACCATGCTGATGTGTTCCAGACCATTTGATTTTGGCAGATCTAGAAGATTTTTTTGAGCTCGAATGATGTTCCATTCCTACAAGTCGAGAGATTTCGGTTTCCAGGAACATATCTTCCATGATCAGCAAGGTGCATGAAAAAGCCAGCATTGGAAAGCTGCTAGTTTTGAGCTGACTCTGATTATCGGAGTTGATGTGAATGAGTCAGCCATCCATACCACTGAATTGCAAAGGCTGTTGAAAGTTATGAGTAGGGCCCGGATTTTGATGAAAAGTCATCTTTTTTCTGAGTAGTCACAGACGATGCTTATTGGAAATAAGTGCATTCTGGAACAAATACGTTAGATATATATGGTTTTTATAGGTCAACAAAATGCATTTTTACAATGTTTTTATAATAAGTTCATTTTTCAACATTCAGATGTATTTTCCAGTCATTTTATATCTTTTCCATGAATTTATAGGGCATTTTCATCTGTAGCGCGCATTCAGGAGGACTGGGTTCGATTCCCATGGTGGACCTGACCCTGACCCATGGGCTTTTTAGGTTTTTTTTAAAATAATCTGTGATTGAATGCTCAATTGTATCATCATTTTTTTTATGAAATAGTAACTTTGTAAGGGTGGTAAACATGTAATTAACACAGGTCAGCGTCCTAACAGTGCCGGTGGATTTATGATGCATCAATTCGAGGAATTGCAAGTTACATCATGCAATACATGTGGATTGCAACACTCAGGACTTCAGGAGCTATAAGTGTTGCAGCAAGGAGAGTAGTTTGTGAGGTGTATAATTTTACTGTGTTGTGGTAATCAAATGCCGAAACAAAAACAGTCAACTGCGCTGCGTTTGAAACAGTATGTTTCAGGTTTTGGCAGAAAGATATTCTCTGCTGATGGAACTGCATTGTTCAGTAAATTGTGCAAAATTAAAGTCACTGCAGACAAACAGTTCACTGTACATGTTGAGCGCCAAAAACAGTTGCGAGCCCTTTAAAATGTGAAAAGAAGGACAAGCGTCTCAGTTGCTGTTAAAAGAAACAGTTTCTACCTCAAGTAACATGTCATCTTACTTTTATAAGCAACTATGTGAAGTGTTTGTTAGTACAAATATTCCGCAAGGAAAATGAAGTAATTTCAAATTACATTTTCTTGAACGTCACAATAGTCATTCAATTCCATATGAATCAACTTTACGTAAAAATTACGTACAAAAATGTTATGAAGACATGTTAAACCGAATATGTGAATATGTTACTGGGGAAAAAAATTATGTATCAATTGATGAGACAAGCGATTAAGAGGGGTGTTATGTAGCCAATGTAGTAATAGGTATGCTAGAAACTACTAGTGTCAGACAAATGTTTCTTCTTACCTAAGAGGTTACGGAAGCTGTTAACCACTGTCAGATATGCAAACTGTTTGATAAATCCATGTGTTTATTTTAACCTAGTGGAATACAGCATGACAACGTACTCCTCTTCCTAACAGATGCGGCACCTTAAATGTTATAGGCGGCAAAATCGATCCAATCATTTTACAATAAGATGCTGCATGTTAGGTGTTTGGCCCATGCTTCTCATCAAACTTTGGAACAGATCAGATCAACACTAATTTCCACAGTAAATAAAATATTTCTGAAAATGCCAACCCGAACTATGTATTTAAAAAAAAAGCCCCTAATACAGCTTTGCCCCTGGCACTAATTTTAACACGTTGGGGTACATGGGTAACTGCATGTATATACCACTGTCACAATTTTCAAACAGTGAGAGAAGTGATGAATAGTTTGGTAGGGTAGATTCTGAGGCAATTGAGAGCGCACGGGATCTGTTTTTTCAAATTCAAGGTAAATTAGCTTTCATTAAACAAAAATTTGCAGTTTTGACAGATACCATGAGCTTCCTTGAAGAACGTGGCATGACATTGGATAAGTCCATTGAGTTAGTGAGGATTGCGGAAGAGAGCATACAAAATTTAAAAGGTCAGATTGCGGACAAAATTAGAAAGATACTAAAATCTGTGTTGGACAAAAATAAAGAATACCATTTTGTCAGATTGCCGATATCTTGTCAGGAGAAAACTTCAGAATTGATATTTTTTAACAGGATTTAACAGGCAGTGACACAGTGTTTTTCAAATATGCATCTTTAACATCTGTGGAAGTGGAGAGAAATTTCTCAAAGTATATAACGGTTTTAACTGACAACGCGGTTGCTTTACTTTTGATAACTTGAAGAAGGTGGTGTACTGCAATGCTAAGTTTTGGCTAATGGGTATAGTAACTTAGTTTTTCATAATTTATAAAACTGAAAATGACCTGATGAATTTTTAATTTATTCATTATTTAGCAGCAATACTTGCATTATTTATTAAGAAAGCTATTAATTTATTATTGTAAAAGAAATTTCTGATTTTCGTTGGGTCATTTTTCTTTACAATTAATGTGCAGTTTTTTTGTATTTTAAGGGCATTTTATAGCTCATTTTAGAGTTTTTAAGTCAACAACTTTCGGGCCCTAGTTATGAGTCTTCAAGCAGAGCAATGTAAAAGTAAATGTTGGTCTGTAGGGAGTGAACGTTGAGAAGTTTCCAGCGGCACAATTAGGTGCATGCAACAAAGACATAGAGAAACATTAAACTTACATGCTTGCCCTGTATGTATCTATGTACTTACACAAAGTGAGTGACTTTAAGTTAGTACTGAGCAAATGGTTTTGGTGGGATGTTAGTTTAGTACAACTACATGTAGTCCTTTGTCACAACATCTTAACAAATATGAAGAAATTGAAGGGGAGGGCTCATCTTTTTGGGAAATATCATTATTACGTTATAATAATGTCATATTACATAATGTTAAGTCAATAAAATTGTGAGATAAAATAAAACAGGATAATAATGGAATCAGAGATGTAACATTTTCTTCTGATAAGAGAATAAAAAATGTTTGGGGAAAATTTATATCAATAGAAAGCAGGACATAAGACTTAGAATGTGTTGTGCAAGACTTGCTGGTTAGTAGAGACACTTTTAACTGCCAGCATTTTAAGATCAATGTGTTTGAATCAGCATCTTTTGTGATAAATGATTACAACATTTACACTAACCAGAATTAGACAACTATCTAAATGGAAAAGTGGAATAAAACTAAAGTATCAACATTTTACCTTCCACAACTGGCTAGGTTAAGTACATCTCCCAAATTTCCTGTCCCTCCATTTCATCTCCATTGTATTTCACATCATCTCTCATCTGTGGTTCCTTTCTGGGAGAAGTGTCGGTGGGTGTCTCAGCACTGTAGTGACTCCTTGGGTAAGCTGCCCTCTGTCTCCACTTGCTTATCATTCCTCCCAGGGATGTCCCATTTGGGGCTTAGATTCATTAAATCACACGTTTCAGAGCTGAATCCCCTCCGTAGTAATCCCAATCTTACCTTACACTACTGGATAAATGGATAGATATTTTTTTCTACAATGAAATGTTGGTAAATTAATGTTTATTTGAAAATGATATTTAATATTGTCATGCTTTTCTTTAGTATTATCTGTCAAAATTCAAACCCATATCCGAAATTAAATACTAGGTATTTCTTCAATGATGAATACGTTTAGTTCTGTAGACTTTTGAGGCTGTGGTTTGTTAAAATAATGCTTCACCAAGAAAAATTCACAATGGAATGATATTAGCTGACAGTCATTCATTTGAGATGTATATTTGCATTTACTCATTTGTGACTTATTTTCAAACTCAGAACTAAAAACAATTTTACTCTAAAAATGCACTTTTTATATTTTTGTGCTTGATATATAAAAGAAACTGAAGTTTCAAACATTTAAGAATCAGACAAAATATATATTTTTGTATCATTTTGTTTTAAAGGCTTTTAATTCATTCTTGTGTTTTGGCACCATTGTGTTGCTGAATGGAGACATTTATCTTTAAACAGTAAAACATAAAATAAAGAAATCTTACCTTCATTAGGAACCAGAGCTTCATGGATTGAAAATACCTGTCAGAATAAAACAAAGTTACTCTGATTTATAATTTGTATATAAAATTTGAATAATCAGTTTTGTAAAATTCAAACCCACAATTGAGAGATGAACCACAAATATTTTATGACAACACTCCACTATATGGCTAGAATGACAACAAAACTGAACATATCTAATTCACCTGTCATGGGGTGCTTATTAATCTTAATAGTACTTGATAGATGATATGTTAAGAGAATATTCTACAAGACGTTATCTGTTACCTCCCAAAAGTTCTGGGTGGTTGGGAAGTTTTGTTTATTAGAGAATTTCTCTCCATACTCCTTAGAGCCTGGAAGTATAAGAGACAGTGTAAATGTGTGTTTAGGAATTTAATGTTTTTGAAGAAAACCCAATGGAAACAAATGCAAAGTTGCATAAATAGTAAGAGTGAATGTCACTGCTGGTGAACAATTGTTCCAAGGGTAACCAATGGCTTTAACATGGTTACAATGGCTTTAGATATTAATGGCAGCATATAAATGGAGCAAAAGCAAACAATTAGATGATGATGATAATTCTATTGCAATTATTCTTCATATTCCTTAAGACTATAAAAAACCATATCTCTCAGTAGATTTTCCATAGTTGCTTAAAATAATTTTATGGAAGGCCTTGGTCGTTGTTGTGCAATTTATTATACATAGAGTGCACCGCCTACATATATATTGTATAATACAGCAGCTAGATTATCTCTGAAATTATTTAAAACAAAAAGAGTATTAATCATAAATGGTACTAAAAATTTGGAATTTTTGAAATGTACTCCTTAAAGGGAACAACTTAGCTCTTTATTTACAGCACACCACTTGACACATAGTCAACTTTCCAACAAGAATGCAAAATAGTTCATCCACAGCTAGAGGGCGAATGTGTGGAGTTTTAGGGCCTGTCGACAGCTAGGTCATTTGGGCCCACCACATCTCATCAAAAACTAATGGAATTTCTGATCATTATGCACAAAGTCTTTGAAATGATAAGATAAATTTAAAACTCAAACCTAATATACATATCGGAAATATAGAGGAATATATGAAAATACTCTAAACGAAAAAACTACTTAGAGTCGGTTTTTAAAACTCTGTCACATATATTTTTATTTTTTGAGGGACTAGTTTTGGAAGCAACAGTGTTGCTATAAAGTATGTATACTATTCATGTTGCCTTAACCTATACATACTTATGTACTAACGTGAATGGAAATTCATAAAGCATTTTTTTTGACGGTTTCCCCTTAAATGAGCACAGGTACTTACATTTTGGATTTTTCACCCAGTGCTGTCTCCAAAGCTTTGCGGGCGTTATTTAATTCTGTATCCGCAGATGTTTGACTTGTCATTTTAAACTATTTTAAATTAAACGCACAGATTGTTGTCAGGTTATTTTAAGACGCTACTGCCAACCTATTGAGATGGCTACTGCAAGCTTAGTTACTGCGTCTGAGTCTGTGGTCTGAGTATAATGTTGAATCAAGGAGGCTCTGATTTCCGCGGTGAAAATGCAGAAAGGCAGTGTTATCTTACTGGAGAGAGACTCCTGGACCGTCGAGGAGGCAACACCTGCAAAAAGAAGAGCCCGACTACCATTTACAAGGATTGTCCTGCGAGAAGAAGGGAGACCGAACCAGCGAGATCTACCGACACGCCGAGCCGATCACCTGCATCGGGCTAACAGCTGGGTAGAGCAACAGGCTGCAGCCAATAGTCTTCTGACTGGTGTCTAGGCGCCCGCTTGGGTTGGTCCTCTGTTGCTCGCGCTTCTCAGCGCCCAACTCTGAACTATTTTCCTCTATATCTGTCTAGTATTTAGGCGCTGCTAACATGCCCACCTGAAACACAAAAGAGCGAACAGTGCAAGCAGATTAGGTGCCAGGCAGCAGGCTACTAGGCTTTTACTCTTTTTCTCTCTTCCCTCTTCTTACTTTAGTTTGACTAGCTTTATAAGGACTACTAACATGGCCCCCGTGACACGACACCAGGACGCACTAGAAACGCCCCGGGACAAACCGAGCACTAGTGGACTGACTAAGAAAAAGACTAAAAGGACTAATATCCCCGGCTCTGACGGCTCGAAGAATAAACCGCACCCAATTGAACCCGTGGCAATCATTTTGGATGAGGACTTGGCATGCAGCGACAGCGACGATAACCAACCTCAACCGCCGCCGGGGAAGCCCTGGACCAGCGCTTCTTGCACCAACCGAGGCAGAAATTTGCAAGGGCCTATGTAGCAGACTACAACAAACGTATCCTGGCTGCATTGACCGGCAAGTTTGACAGGGTCTACAGGCCGAAAAAGTACCTGTCCTACCGCTTTGGTTACCACGGGTTCCAATTCACCACCCTAGATGATCAGAATAATTTCCTGCGACACTGCCGCACCAACAAGGTTCCTTTCCACGTTACTACTCCTCCTGATCAAAGAGCCTACAAGGTTGTTATCAAGGGGCTGTACGGGAAGATGACTGTGGAGGAGGTCAAGGTGGAGCTGACGAGCTTGGGCTTCGAAGTCCTGAGGGTTGGCCATGATGATGATGATGATGATATATAAGGGCGCTCAACTACGGCGGTCATCAGCGCGCTTTAAGAAACTAGTCATGGCAAAAGCCATATATAAAGCTTTCTCAAAGTTATACAAGTGTAATAAAACATATTAAAAACACACGTACATAAAAACCATCAATCAAAACCTACTAAAAATGTTGTTCACTAAATCCTAAACTCTAAACTAGACAAGAATCTAAAAAGCTTCTGCACGGGTCTCCACGCAGGGCCTACACGTGGGTGGGCCTGTTGACCTTCTCCCTCAATCACGAAGAGGAGCCCACACAAGGGAGACTGTTGGCTCGGGACCCCGGGTGCCCCAAACCTGTACTTACCGAAGTAGGCCCCTGGGGTGTGAGGGTTGGCCAGCTGCACTCCCGTAGGGCTATGGCTCATCTGCCGATATTTACGGCTGATATGCCTAATGTGACTGACTCCGCGGCCATTAAGTCCCTTACGGACCTAACGCACTGTAGAGTGCGTGTTGAGGACTACGTCCCTCCCAGCGGTCAAGTGCAGTGCGGCCGGTGCCTCCGTTTCCGGCATCTGGCCCGGAACTGTGAGGCGTCTCAAGTCTGCCCTGGGTGTGCTGGAAACCACCACGTAGGCCGCTGCGAGGCTCCCACCCGAAAGTTCGCCCTGTGTGGGTCACTGGAGCACGGGGCACGGTGGAAGGGATGCCTGATACATAGGTGCCTAGCTGGCCTACCGATAGCACCTGCAGCACTAGGAAACCGACGGATGTGGTATGTGGCGTCCAGTCACCGCGGTTCCTGTGGTGCAGTTACCCGATCTAACCCTCAACCCAACGTTGTGGCATCACAGAGGACACCACCACCGACGTCGCAACAGAGGACAGCACTACGCCCACCTGCACCAACAGCACAGGTCCGAGAGAAGCCACAGACGCAGCGGACATTCAGACCAGCGAGGAGGCAACACACCGCAACAATCCCTCCCCCGCACATTCCGCCATCCAAGCCAACATAAAACCCCTGATCCATCAGGAGAGCTGGGCACCATCACTCTAGACCATACCTCAGAGTGATTCTTGTCCCGTCTACGCGCTGGAGACGTAGAAGCGGGTCACCTGCTGTTCATCCGCATACACAATTTTCTGTTTCATTACTTCCAGTTCAAAGGACCGATCGAACAGCAAATAATGTCATACCTACATGTGGTTGCTCGGAACGCACATGTAATGTCGCGTTGACCAAGGGCGCAATAGAGAGCACACCCCCTGATATTCCATACTCAACAATGGACAATGACAAATGCTTGGAATTTCTGTTCTGGAACTGCAGAGAAGCGCGCTCTAAGCTAAACGAACTCAAACATCACCTAGCACACAATCCAGCAAAGTTAGTACTGCTCAATGAAACGTTCTTGAGTGAAAAAACCCATTTCTCCATTCCCGGATACCGCGTTTACCGCACTGACCGCCCAACCGGAGTAGCAAGAGGAGGAACCGCAATACTAGTCCGCAATGCGATAGACCATTACCAAATATTTATCCCACAGCTAACTAACATGGAGGGAACAGCAGTTTCCATTAACATCAAAGATCAACCGTTAACAGTACTGAGCATATATTACCCAGCGGGACAACTTTTATATCAAGATTTAGACCCAGTGCTTAATTTACGGCGGCAAGTCATAGTAGCAGGGGACTTCAATGCGTCACACGAAAGCAGGGGATGCCAATCAAATAGTGTGACTGGCAATACCCTACACAGGCACATGCTAAACAGCAATTATGTAATTGCGCACCCACCTTAGCACACATATATACTTAAAAACAGGCAACAACGACCAAACACACTAGATCTAGCCCTCTGTAAGAACACAACGTTTAGATTTAACCTGCGGCTAATAGCCTAGCATCAGATCATTACGCGGTCCAAACTGAAATAGAAGAACCACCAACTCTTACCCCACCATCGCAGAGAAGGGACTTCCATCATGTCAATTGGGCGGACTTCCGCGAAATATTAGACTCTCACCTCCAGGACCGCGATCCTCTGCAGGATCAGGAAACGGTAGACAGACAGACTTTTAAACTTGAGATGGCATTAGAGGTGACAATCAGTTCAACTGTTCCACTAAAAGCCCCACTGAAACATGAAATAAACTACGCACCGGACATAATTGTACTAATGCGAGAGCAGGTCGCGACAGGCGTAAATGGCAGCGTACAAGAAACGTATATAAAGTAAACCAGGCTACAATCAACAGACAAATAAAGGCACTAATAAGCCTAATACTGCAGCAACAATGGGAAAACACCTTTGCGAGTGCGCAAGAGGACAGCCGCCAGATTTGGCAATTACCTAACAGGCTGATTAAGGAACCACTCAAGGTGCCACCACTGAGCATACCGAATACCCCAAATAGATATGCTGAAACCACGGAAGACAAAGTGAACGTACTCGCGGGCGCATTCGAAGCAATCTGCTGTCCCAATCGAGAACCTAACGACGCAAACTTCAACAAGTAGAACAGAGCGTTACCGACATCCTAAAGAACCCTACATACAATAGAGCACGGAAGAAGAACAAAGGGGAACTATAGTGGTTAAATAAAAAGCTCAAGAACACTAAAGCTCCTGGCCCTGACGGAATACCTAATTTGGTACTGAAGAACCTGAGTGATCTCGCATTAGGGATACTTTGCGATATCGCAAACTACTGCTTACAATTTGGCTACTTTCCAAACCCATGGAAACATGCCCGAGTTATAATGTACCCAAAGCCGGGGAAGGACCCTAACCTACCAAACAACTACAGGCCTATCAGCCTACTAAACATCGTTAGTAAAGTGGCAGAAAAAGTCATACTGAATCGACTAATTACCCACATCAAAAAGCACAACATACTCATTAATGAACAATTTCGCTTTTGGGCAAGCCATTACACCACTCTACAGCTCACTAGATTTGTGGAAAATATTACGAATGGCTACAATACTAACCGATGCACAGCCGCTGTCTTTCTCGATATCCAACGTGCATTTGACACGGTGTATCACCCAGGCCTGTTATACAAGCTGAGGAGATTAAACGTTCCTGATACCATCGTGAAACTTATAGCTAATTACCTAAGCGAACGCACCTTCAATGAAACCGCTGCAACTCAAAGACACATAAGAGCCGGAGTTCCCCAGGGGAGCATCCTGGGACCGTGTTATTCAACGTGTAGTTAAATGACATTCCCACCACCACGAACACGCAATAATCAATATGGGCAGATGACAGGGCAATAACCACGCATGCGTGGAAACCGGAGATGGCGGTAAGACGACTGCAAAGCGCCCTAGATCACCTAACGCCCTGGTTACACAGTTGGCGTATAAAAGTGAACGTGACAAAATCGCAATTGGTTTTATTCACGGAGCGAACATTCCATAAAGTAGCCCTAAGAACACTCACACTATTCAGCAAAATATTCAGTGGACCGATCACGTAAAATATCTCGGAGTTATAATCGATAAGAAACTGACATTCGCACAGCATGTGAAGAGCTGCAAACGAAAAGCCAACTACCAGCTTCACCGGCTATACCCCATACTGAATAGAAATACTAAAATTAGCACAAAATTAGGTCTAACACTTTATAAAACACTGATACGACCAATCATTACATACGCAGCCCATGTCTGGGGCCATTGCGCAAAATCACACATAAAACAGCTCCAAGTACTTCAAAACAAAGTACTAAGGATAATCACCAAAGTACCAGGGACCGCACCAGTAGATATACTCCACAACAATCTCAACATGCATACCATAGAACAGTTTATCAAACGGCTAGCTTAAAACATGTACAAAAGGTGCGAGAATCACTTCAATCCCCTCATTTCGAATCTGGAGCAGTATGATGCCAACACAAAAGGCCCCTGTCGCTGTTTAACAGGACCATTCCGATACACAAACACACCGATGAGGAAGTCCAGAATGACTATCTCACCCAACCTATGCAGCCAGCCAATTAGCTAACAACACGACACCAAGACACCCACTGCCCTTCTGCGGCCCTCCAAGTCCTTTTGCTACCCAGTTAAGGCCAACTCGCGGGTAGAGGCCCCCCCGCAAGTGGTACAGGCTCGCACCAGCATCAGCAAAGGTAGGCTTTTACGAGTCTACTGGAGTCTACCAATGATCCCCGGGATGCCGTATATTAGTAGACGTTCCGTTAAACACTGTAGGCAAACATGGTCATATACTGAGGACAAATGCAAGTATAGGGCCAGGATCCGTGTTTTGGTCCTGAACGCTATCTGGATATCCGTGGTCAGTACGTATTTCGGGAAGGCTGTCCCATCCCCCCTAGGGAAACCGAACTATGTTTTCGGTCATAGTTGGATTCTTTCCAGATGGAGCGTTAGTCTGTCCTGCAGGATATTTTCAAACAATTTGCGTAGTGTAAGTAGCATCCCAAGGTGTCGATAGTCTGTGGGATGTAGGCTCTCAACTCCCGGTTTCATGATTGGAGCTTTAAACATAATATCGCATACGCCGTACATATCATCACATGTTACAGTAAAACCCATTAATCCGGACCAATAGGGGCTTAATGTTGTCCGGGCAATCAAAAGTCAAGTGAAATAAACACCTAAGAGAAAAATTGTGAATGAAATGAAGAGAATTTACTGTATCATTTTATTAGAGCGACATATTGTGGATGAAATTGTAGTACGTATTGTGTTGTATTGTACTGCATAATTTTATTAGAAAGTGGGATACAATAGGCCTACCTGATTTGAATTACATTCTTTATTTGTTTGCTTTGAAGGAACTATTAATTTTCCTTTGTGGTTTATCATACATCTCTTTCACAATGAGATCACAGACTGCTCCTATGATGGTAGTATGCGAAAATCTGTTTATTGTCAGTATTCTCGACAAAATCTATTAAACAATGCATATGCTGTTTAACCTCACATCATTTCACTTTCGACGTTGCGAAATCCTAATCCTAATCCTCAGATTCGCTACTGGTATCCCTTGCATTGCTTACACTTTTCAGAAGGGTTTGAGGCAAATAATTATACTATTGGGAGTTTCATGTATTTGTTTAAGGCATTGGATTTGGATGACCATAATATTCTATTATCCAAACTTGATGTCTATGGTATAAGCGAGGTATCTTATAACTGGTTGAATCCTGCTCCGAGGGTAGAAGACAGTATACCTTAGTGAATAATGAATTAAATGGACCTAATATTAATTCCAATATTGAAATTGTGAGATGTGGGGTTCCACAGGGATCTGTTCTGGCACAACTACTTTTTCTAGTATATATTAATTACCTTCCACTTAATATTCCCCATGCAGAAACTATTCTGTATGCTGACGACATTAATATAACAATTAAAGGCTGCAATTATTTTGAAATAAAATATCATTTGTGATGACAAATATGATATATTGGCTAACTAATAATAAGTTACTACTTAATATTAAAAAAACACATAGTATGCATATTACACTACCCAATAGAAATAAAGGTGGCACAGCACTTGTAATCACTTTTGACAGTGAGGTAATACATTGTACCAATGAAACAAAATTTTTGGGAGTAATTATTGACAAACTTTTAAGCTGGAAGCGTCATATTCAGTATATTACTACAAAAATTAATAAAGCCCATTATATAATATCAGCGTAAAATAATTGTAATATCCAAACATTAAAGCTGATTTACAATTCAAATGTGCAATCTTATCTTGCATATGGTATTGTGCCATTGTGGGTTCGTGAAATCAAAGTCCTGGTTACAAACACCAAAAATTGAACTCTATTTCTGTAGAAACCCGGTTCGTACACAGCACTCCAGAATTACGTCACATACACAATACAATTGCAAGGTCATCGACACAGCTCACCAGCTGTTCACTGGTGTTAATAGTAAATAATATAAATAGTAAAAATTATTATATAATTCAACAATAAATACTAGTTATATAAATAATGAAACCCGGTAATGAAGATGATGATAGTAATAATAATAGCCTGAAAGCAGTCCAGATCATAAAATAATTATTCGCATCATCATCATTACCATCATCATCATCATCATCATCATCATTATTATCATTATCATCATCATTCTTATGATTATTCTTATGATTCTGATTGTTATTATTATTATTATTATTATTATTATTATTATTATTATTATTATTATTATTATTATTATTATTATTATTATTATTATTATTATTATTATTATTATTATTATTATTATTATTATTATTATTATTATTATTATTATTATATTATTATTATTATTATTATTATTATTATTATTATTATTATTATTATTATTATTATTATTATTATTATTATTATTATTATTATTATTATTATTATTATTATTATTATTATTATTATTATTATTATTATTATTATTATTATTATTATTATTATTATTATTATTATTATTATTATTATTATTATTATTATTATATTATTATTATTATTATTATTATTATTATTATTATTATATTATTATTATTATTATTATTATTATATTATTATTATTATTATTATTATTATTATTATTATATTATTATTATTATTATTATTATTATTATTATTATTATTATTATTATTATTATTATATTATTATTATTATTATTATTATTATTATTATTATTATTATTATTATTATTATTATTATTATTATTATTATTATTATTATTATTATATTATTATTATTATTATTATTATTATTATTATTATTATTATTATTATTATTATTATTATTATTATTATTATTATTATTATTATTATTATTATTATTATTATTATTATTATTATTATTATTATATTATTATTATTATTTATTATTATTATTATTATTATTATTATTATTATTATTATTATTATTATTATTATTATTATTATTATTATTATTATTATTATTATTATTATTATTATTATTATTATTATTATTATTATTATTATTATTATTATTATTATTATTATTATTATTATTATTATTATTATTATTATTATATTATTATTATTATTATTATTATTATATTATATTATTATTATTATTATTATTAGTATTATTATTATTATTATTATTATTATTATTATTATTATTATTATTATTATTATTATTATTATTATTATTATTATTATTATTATTATTATTATTATTATTATTATTATTATTATTATTATTATTATTATTATTATTATTATTATTATTATTATTATTATTATTATTATTATTATTATTATTATTATTATTATTATTATTATTATTATTATTATTATTATTATTATTATTATTATTAATATTATTATTATTATTATTATTATTATTATTATTATTATTATTATTATTATTATTATTATTATTATTATTATTATTATTATTATTATTATTATTATTATTATTATTATTATTATTATTATTATTATTATTATTATTATTATTATTATTATTATTATTATTATTATTATTATTATTATTATTATTATTATTATTATTATTATTATTATTATTATTATTATTATTATTATTATTATTATTATTATTATTATTATTATTATTATTATTTATTATTATTATTATTATTATTATTATTATTATGATTATTATTATTATGATTATTATTATTATGATTATTATTATTATGATTATTATTATTATTATGATTATTATATTATGATTATATTATTATTATGATTATTATTATTATGATTATTTTTATTATGATTATTATTATTATGATTATTATTATTATGATTATTATTATTATTATTATTATTATTATTATTATATTATTATTATTATTATTATTATTATTATTATTATTATTATTATTATTATTATTATTATTATTATTATTATTATTATTATTATTATTATTATTATTATTATTATTATTATTATTATTATTATTATTATTATTATTATTATTATTATTATTATTATATTATTATTATTATTATTATTATTATTATTATTATTTTTATTATTATTATTATTATTATTATTATTATTATTATCATGATCATCATCCAAAGTTCAACTAAGTTGAAACTCCATAAATGTTCCCTTAATTCTTGCCTCCTTTTTCTATAGGTCCACTTTACAGTATCCACTGATATTGTTGTGTCCAGGAATTCAGATTAATTTAATGCTTAGATTGTTCCTGATTAGCCTTGTAGATCTTCTGTTTATTTTATTTCTGTTATACTAAAATTTGCTTTATTGCTAATTCCATTTAATTTACTCAAAACACTATAATAATCACAAAACATAATACTTTTATTGACTTTATTGTTTACATAGCTATTTCAATGGCAATAACATCAGCTAAGTATATAGAAAGCTCTTGATTTAGTGTAATTTTAATTTTATGTTCAGTATTATGGATATATACTGCTGCTCCCCCACCCTCTTCAGGAACTTTTATCCATAATGTAGATATAAGTCCAAAAATTTGATGACAGTTTTTCCACTTCAGGAGAATGTTGTTTGCTTAACCGTTATCTTTCTCAATGTGGTTGAGATTTATATAGACTTGAAACATAATAATATTCCTATTACAATATTCCTATTGGTAAGCTTGGTTAACCATACTCCTTTAAATTTTATGGTTCTTTTCCCAAATATACGAAGGTAGAATGTTCTTACTACACAAATATAACTATTTGTAACAAAACTTTCACTTATCTTACGAAAATGAGATCTGTTTCACAAACATCTCATCTGCGTCGTCAGAAAGTGCAGCTCGACATAATAACTTATCTCTTCAATAGCTTATACATATTTCCTTGCAGCAAATCTAGCCATGCATCACATATAGTAGAGACTGCTCTATATTAAAGTAATAAAAATAAAATGTCAGCAGCATTACAATCAGATTTAGGCCAAATTTAAGATCATAAAGAAATAAAATGAACTATTTAACTACCAGCCAAACTTAAATTCATGTTAAGAAGAGCTCTCAAAGAAACAGAAAGGGTTTCAGCATGTAGCATGTGTCATGAGCGCCACGTCTAGGATATCCAATAAAATATTAGGGTTGTAAGAATAGCAGATAGGACCTGTCAAAGCTCAAATATGTATCCTATTGCAATCATCTGCCAAAAGAAAACTTCACCCAGCAGGAGTTATTACATGATAATCCAATGGCTGATGATTGTAGTTGAAGTCCCCAAACAGGATCACATGAGTTGGAAGAAAAATTAGAATTTGCATATCATATTCCTCCAACTGAATTGAGAGTGGTTGATAAGCTGCAATTAAAGCAGGCACTTTCGTTAATGGAGCTTTTTTATACCTACCTGAAGGTTGGTCAATAAAAAAATTATTATCATGTCAGTAGCAAGTGCCTGTCACAAAAGAATTGTATATGGAGTTTAGTTCAGTTCAGTTACTCATTGTAAATATCAGTGTTGTGTCAGAGTCTGCGAGAAGAGCAGTGTCAAAGATAGTAATAGTATAATGTTTTTTGTGCGTCAAAAAATTACAATCAGTGAAAGTTGGTGTGTGAAAGAGAGACTTAAAGGAAAATTAGACTGATGTGCTTGCTCTGTATTTGTAAAAAAAGTGAAAGTGTATGTAACTTAGCATTGGGTTATTGACTCTAATGACAAATAAAGTGAGTTGGTGCAACTTTATCTAGTCATTCTAGTCACAATATGTTATAATGTGACAACTTCCATTTCAGAACAATGGCTACACCTTCAGAAGCACACTTCAGGCATTGGAGTCAGTTCTATAAACATGGCAACCAGGGAGAATGAATTTTCATAAGGAAGAAAATGGGTTTCAGATATACAGGCAATATCTACATTGTGTCAAGATGAAAATACCGGAAAAGTGGTTTGCTTATATTTAAGCCTTAGTATCCAAAAAAATTATGAGCTAATGATGAAACACCACTAGTGTAGGATACAGGATGCAAGGAGGAGCTAATCGCTGCTCAGTGCTGCACAGGCAGGTGATTAGTTTGAGATTTGAGAGATATTTGAAGCATTAAATCTTGAGAACACTAATAACGAGCTACTAAGAATCAATATTTCTATACTTTAGAAGCAGTTTCAAAGACATTCTAATCCAATAACTTCACTAACCTAGTTTAAATAACAACTTATCAACATGTGACATCAGTTAAGTTTAACACAATTAACTGTGTTATGTTTAGCTACAGTCCATACATTGTCTATATCAACTTGAATATGTTAGGACATCTACAATTGCTGAAATTATTTCGGTGTAGTTAGTTAACACCTGTATATTATAATACATTGTATTTACTCTAATGTGTTTGATGTCATGATATTATGCATTACTACAGCTATTAAAAATCTGAGTAAAAATAGAATTTGACAGGGAAACAAATCATTTTAAGCCATATATGGAGCTCACACAGGGAACATTCAAGGATTTCTAAACAGACTGAACATAATCTCACATACATTTAACTGAAGATGTTAAAATATTAGTATGTGAGAACCGTATGAAAACACAATGAATAATAGTGAAATGAAGACCAACCACAATTCCCTGCTACATATATTTAATTTGGAGTATTTAGTTTACTCTCTGACCAGAATTCCTATAGGATAGGTACACTGCAACAGCTATGGATATAGTTACTTTTCTAGCTATGTAGGAACAAATTCTATTTCCCTAACAGAAACAAAATCACTTCTTGGCTCTTACCTACAATTTACTTTTGCTGCAGTTGATTATATTGGTGATAGCAAAATAAATAAGTTTGTAATAATATATTTATTAAATTAACATTTTATGAGTTATAATAATTGCTGCATTAATTAATACTCAACTGTCCCTCTCTTGAGCATCATCAATCAAGATACAAAGCTATATACAATATACAAAGTTCTTTTACATGTAAAAGCTAGTTTAAATTGCTTTAAAACATATGCAATAATACACCAGCATGATACAAGAAACAGTTCAAAACCAACTAGCAATTAGTCATAATACCATGTTATACAAGCATTCCTTCACTTATAGGGGTACCCAGCTGTACAATAACTGACCTCTCTATTTAAAATAGATTGACAACCAAAATATTTTTAAATTGAAACTACATAAATTTTTAAGGGAAGAATGTTTTTATTCTATTTAAGAGTATTTGGAGGGTTATGTTATATTATTATATTTTGGCATTTACTCTTATACATGATTTTTGTAATTTCTGTATTTAAATTTTGTACTTAAATTTTGTAAATATTTTTGTTTTGACGTGTTCACAATCTTGTATGGAGATTTGAAGCATGAATAAATTGAATTTGATTGAAAGAAATAGTTTTATTTAATAAATCCTTTCATGGAAGTGTTGAAAACAGTGTTGTTGTATTCAAAAAAGTCTTCAAAAACAAAGCATTCAACTAGCTCCAGTGAACCATTACTCCTTAAAAAACCTAATTTGCTCAAACATCAAAGATGCCATTCCATCTACAAAAAAATCTGGTATATATCAAATTGAATGCTGTGACTGTAGTCAAATTTATATTGGAAAAACCAAAAGAAATTTAGAAACAAGAGCAAAGGAACACTTTAGGAACATAAAATACAAACAATTAGAAAAATCAGCAGTTGCCACGCATTTTTGGAAAAAAAACCACAACATAAATCCAGAACCAAAATTACTAAAACATACATCAGGAAAAGAAGAACTGTCCGCATGGGAACAAATCTTTATTTCAAAAATAGGAACAAAGTATTCAATTTCGACATCCCCCAGAAAGATTTGTTCAGCAAGTTCCTCGAACCGCCACCAGAGGAGACCGAAGACAAAATTATTGCCAGCTACACCAATGAGAACTAGTCGATGTCCGGCTGAAGATAGAAGGAAGGCCTCAGAAACCGGTTCTGGGAAAATTTAAAAGTGAGTGTTGTCTTGTGTTATTAATCGACTCCCAATTAACTTAATAGTTTTATTTGTTTGTGCTAAATCAGAACACCAGGGTGTCTATTTAATTATTTTATCATTCTTATCAAAATTATTGTTGATATATCAAATATTGTTCTTAAAATATCTTCTTGTAAAAAGTACTTCCTTAGTAATGCATATGCAAAGGTGTGTGTCAGTCCCTTACAATTTAGTTTATACAGTTTGCGAATACTCTAAAAACACTAACCCCACTAGCCATGTGTAAGCTAACGCACAGATAGGCAAGAGTCAAGGAGAATTCAATGCCATAGCCGGAATTTTAAGTCTCCATCCACTTGCTCTTAACCATTGAGCTACCATGGCTAACATGCCAGCATGATATTAAATGCTCCAACTGACTCATATTTTTTTGGTAAACACTAGGGGTTCTCATACACAATGAGATACACACTGTTTGTGGCAATTTACTATGCTGTAAGTACTTAAGTCCCAGGCTTCATAATAAAACCACTTAATTGATGGAAACTGTTCTTCCACACTAGCCATGTGTAGGCTAAGATTTGTATATGTGAGTCAAAATGAAAAATTCAATGCCATAGGTGGGATTTGAAGCATAGATCTCCTGGTCTCCATCTGGTTCAGTTCCCAGTTTCCATACAAGAATAAAGAATACTTACTTGGTTGGGTAGTGTAATAATCATTAGTAAATTCTTCATATCAATATGAGAAACTAATGGACTGTTACACTGTCTATAGTTTAACATACAAATCCTATAAGAAGGTGATATACAGAGTGCATATTCAAGCTGTGCTAAGCTAAATAAAGCATATGTATAGAATTGGTTCAGTTTCAAAAGTTTGGTTGTGTTATATTTTTAATTTTTATAGTCCGCTTCAAAGTCTATGATCATATCAGTGGATTTGACCTGAGAAGCAATTTATTCACAGTAGATTCTTTTAATATTTGTTTTTAACAACCCATATTCAAAGTCACATGCACTTCTGGGATTGCAGAGGATAGCAAAAATTCTGAATAAAAAGAGGATTTTGCAGCTAGGAGTTCAATCTAGTTAAGAAGCTACAATGCTGACAAGCATTGTAGCTTGTTTGTTTATTTGTTTATAAGTACATTATTCATGCACCAAGAAAAATAAACAAATGGTACCCATGGCATAATAGTCCAAAGTGAGCCTGCCAACCGAACTGCTGGCCCCACGCCAACATACGCAAGGCAGAGATGGGCTGTCATACAACCAATATGGGAAGGATATGTGGTCAGCATATCAGCTCCCCATCTGGGAAGTTGGCTTTCCAGACCAGGATTCCTGCCTAGGGCAGCTCTTCTATTTTCTCACAATGCTGAGGGACACCGGTTCTATAACCAGCACTTAAAATCTGCAACCCCCAGGGATGGGAACGATCCTGGGTGGATTCTGGATGCAGGGAATCAGCAGATACCCTAGCCCACTATGCCATTGCACAGAACAAGAGGAATAAAAAGAAATGTAAAATTTGGGCATTGCTTGTTCACTTTTTTATAGTTTATTTTTCTACATTTTTTGATGCATTGACAGTAAACTGAACTTGTGATGTCAAAAGAATCATCTCTTGCATGAAGCAGTGCACATTATTTATAGAAGAGATTGTGACACACAAAAGAAGTGTAATCTGTACTGACATGCTATTTGGAGAAGTTTAGTAACAGTGATGTCCTAGTCTGTACTGTTTGGAAGTGCTATATGCATATGATGAAAATATATAAATGATAATAAAAATTATGTTTGTATCCTTAGGACTCAATCCACTTAATCCTTCACTGTGGATGTAATATGGCCTATATGCCCATTTTGTCTGGATGAACATGTTTCAACATGATTCAAAGAAATGGATACAACTTGTTCTTAGCACTTTTGAAACAAGTTTCTATTTTGTATCCAATTTTCACTATTTAAAGCATTCACTTAACATTCTACTGAGTAAATCATGTTAGTGAACCTGATCATTCATTATAACAGAAGAACACAGTTTCATCTTTCTGAAATGACTGGTGTTACAACCAGGATTGATGGTTGTCACTGGTTTTAGGTGACTGTCAAAATTCTGTACAAGCAGAGCAATATGCATATTTTCAGGCTAAGGACATTATAGTGCTTCATACCTCAAGAATTATAAGGGGTTGATGGACCACAGGATTTCTTAAAAGAAACAAGTTTAATTCTGTTGTTTAAGTGCATTTTGATGTTTGTGTGTCTGTGTTGTGTGTATGTGTGTGTGTGTATGTATGTAGTTTACGTCCTATAACATTAAGTCATATCGGACGATGAATGGAATGGGTGAAATGATGCTCAAATGAGCCCTGGGTCCATAGAGCTTAGAGCTACCCGACATTGGTCTTTCAGGATAAGGAAAACTCCGGAAAAAACCTTATCCAGGTTACTCTCCTGACCAAGATTTGAACTCCGGACCTCTTGAACGTGAGGCAGACATGCTACCACCATGCTGCTTAGGCAGCCTGGCATTTTGATGTTCAATTGCCCTATTGTAGACTGTTTTATATGGTGGATATTCTGTTTGCTCCCATAGTCTGCAACATTGTTCCTTTTCGTGCAGAAATTTTTCAATGTGTGATGTAATGTACTTTAGGTTCACCGCCTGCGGTGCCATATGTAGTAAAAGCGGGCGTTAAACACTACAGACACACACACACACACTCACACACTTTAGGTTTCTTTGCATCATTGTGTTGATGAAAAGATTTGTAGCATAGTGTCACCATGTGGCATTGTTGAACTGCTGCCACAGGTTGGAGCCAGGAATTTGACTGGAGAGAAAAAGACAGAGAGAGGCTCCAGAACGTTCTGCCCAATGTTGCTGCTGCTTAAGTTCATTGAAAGGTGTGTGGCTTTCTAAAACAATGGCTTGGGACGTATAAATACCCGCAAGGTGTTAGGAGTCGCAGTTGTTTTTTGCTTATTGCATTAGTCGACAATTGAAGTGTACCACAGTGATTTCTTTCATTTTTTTTTTCGTGCAGCACAATACCGAGCAAGCCTCTAAGACAGCTGATTGTCAATTTCACATCTTTTCACTATAGTAAAAGTTCTTCAAAGTATCTGCAAACCATATTTCTGTATCTACGTAACTGATGCAGTCACAATATTGTACATTTCTAGTAAGACACTGCACAGCTTTGTTAATATCTTGAGCAGTTCAAACGAAATCATAGTTCTGATGAACAATTCTCAAGCACATAAATGGAATAGTATTCAGTTTATTGCAACTGTCTCCTGAAATATTCCATTTTACTACAGCTCAAGTTCTAAATGCAATAACAGAACTACAGTGAAGAAATCACCTTGCGATGACATGATTGTTCTGCCACTGATTAAAGTTTTCCAAGAAAACCTTTAATGCTACTAACACACATATTCAATGCAATAATTAGAGTTGCATATTTACCAAAATCCTGGAAACATGCTTTGGTTGTAATGGTGTGCAAACCAGAAAAATCTGAGTCAGATCCACTTTCATATTGACCTATAGGTCTACTAACAATATTTTCCAAAATATTCAAACACCTATCGCTCTCTCACCTGATTGGTCCTCTACTCATTCCAGATATGCAGTTTGGATTTAGACCTAAAAACTCCTGTCCTCAGCAGGTACATTGAGTTGTAGACATGATACTTGATGTCTATGAAGTGAAATCTGTTTGCTTTGGCCTGTTGCTCGATACAGATATAGCATTCGATAAAATGTGGCATGATATACTCCTGTACAAAATAAAATTTTTGTTAGTGACACTGTCTTTTTAGTAATTAAATTCTCCTTTCTTGGAGGGACGTTCTCAGTAAAATGCAACAATGTGCTATCTACAGTTCAGGAAGTACAAACAGGAATTCCTCAAGGGGTTATGTTGGCTCCATTCCTCTACTTAATCTGTAGCTTGGATTTTCCTACACAGGACAACCTGCTCATCCCACAATTTACATGTGATGTAGCTATCCTTAGCAAAAGACCTGATATCTCAGCTGCTAGTGAACTACAATATTTCATGGATAAAGTTTACGAATGGTAAACATGAATCCACAGAAATCCAAATTAGTGAAATTCACTACTAAAAGAAGTACTGCAAATAGTACAATAAACTTGCCAGTGAGATACTGCCGCAGTGTGATACAGTTATATATCTTATTTATCCTTGATTCAAAATAAACCTGGAGCACACATTACTGATTTTGTCAAGAAATAAGACCAAAAATTTATCAACTGAAATTTCTAATATAAGATACTTCTCCTTTGCCCTTACCTTCAAAAAGACTTATCTACTTTTTGCTAATCAGACCTATTTGGCTATATGGCTGTTCAATCTGTGGTTCGGCATCGAAAACGTAAATCAACAGAATTCAGACAATACAAAATCAGGTTCTGCTCTTAATAGCCAATGCATGTTGGTACATTTGCAATTCAAAATTAAACAAAGATCTGCTTCAACAATAGAAGACACTGTTTATTGCTGTTACATATGCCTCAGTTCCTTTGGAGAACATGAAAATGTAATTCAGAGACAGATTCCTCAGCATATGCCACAAGAACAAGCACGGAGAAGATTGAAGTGAAAAGACACACAGACCTACTTATTTGAAATGATCTCAAAACGGTTTTAGTGAGCACAGCCACTGGACTGAAACCTCAATACACATTTACTATTCTTTTAATAATTGTATCTTTGTTATCTGAAATAAGAATACTTTGTGTAGGTATAGAAAATTTTTAATAACTGAAGAAGAAGAAGAAGAAGAAGAAGGAGAAGGAGAAGAAGGAGAAGAACAAGAAGAAGAAGGAGAAGAAGAAGGAGAAGAAGAAGGAGAAGAAGAAGGAGAAGCAGAAGAAGAAGAAGAAGAGAAGAAGAAGAAGAGGGAGAAGAAGAAGAAGAAGAAGAACAAGAAGAAGAAGAAGAAGAAGAAGAAGAAGAAGAAGAAGAAGAAAGAAGAAGAAGAAGAAGAAGAAGAAGAAGAAGAAGAGGAAGAAGAAGAAGAAGAAGAGGATGAAGAAGAGGAAGAAGAAGAGGAAGAGGAAGAGAAGAGGAAGAGGAAGAGGAAGAGGAAGAGGAAGAGGAAGAGGAAGAGGAAGAAGAAGAGAAGAAGAAGAAGAAGAAGAAGAAGAAGAAGAAGAAGAAGAAGAAGAAGAGAAGAAGAAGAAGAAGAAGAAGAAGAAGAAGAAGAAGAAGAAGAAAGAAGAAGAAGAAGAAGAAGAAGAAGAAGAAGAAGAAGAAGAAGAAGAAGAAGAAGAGAAGAAGAAGAAGAAGAGAAG